>SJYT01004351.1:61811-88583 GCA_006410635.1 Cephalophus harveyi | reverse complement strand
AAATTTATAATAAGCTTCAGATATAATAAACTGCAAAGTCCTCCACACCCAATTGATTTAAAGTATTTATTAAGCTTAAAGTTTATAAGAAAGAATATTAGGAGAGAATGATGGCAGTTTTTAATCTTCTGTGGTTGCTTCTCTGGATTATAGAATGAGCATTCTTTCTCCTATTCCTCTATAGTCTTTTTTGGATAAATATCTCTACAAAGAAAGCTCATAAAGACAAATATATTACTCTAAAAAGAAATATCCCATTTTTAGGGGGCAAATTCAAGTCAAGAAGAATATTGGGAGTCTAAAAGTGGCCAAAGATCAAGCCACATTCTGCAAATTAACCTCACTTCCCAGATGGTGTTAGTAGTAAGAACCCACCTGCCAATGCATAAGATGTAAGACACAACAAGTTTGATCCCTGGGTGGGGAAGATTCCCCGGAGGAGAGTATAGCAATCCACTCCAGTATTCATACCTGGCGAATTCCATGGACAGAAGAACCTGTTGGTCTACAGTCCATGGGAACACAAAAAGTAGAACATAACTGAAATGTCTTAGCACTCATACTTGAGCTTGTATTTCCTATCTGTTGAATTGATCATTTGTATGTTGCAAAATGTTCTGAACTTTGGTGAATACAAGTATGTAGTTTATTGGCTCCATTGAACTTTAAAATGTATTCAGTTCAGTTCAGTTCAGTCGCTCAGTCGTGTCCGACTCTTTGCGACCCCATGAATTGCAGCACGCCAGGCCTCCCTGTTCATCACCGTCTCTCGGAGTTCACTCAGACTCACATCCATCGAGTCGGTGATGCCATCCAGCCATCTCATCCAGCCATCTCATCCTCGGTCGTCCCCTTCTCCTCCTGCCCTCAATCCCTCCCAGCATCAGAGTCTTTTCCAATGAGTCAACTCTTCGCATGAGGTTGCCAAAGTACTGGAGTTTCAGCTTTAGCATCATTCCTTCCAAAGAAATCCCAGGGTTGATCTCCTTCAGAATGGACTGTTTGGATCTCCTTGCAGTCCAAGGGACTCTCAAGAGTCTTCTCCAACACCACAGTTCAAAAGCATCAATTCTTCGGCACTCAACCTTCTTCACAGTCCAACTCTCACATCCATACATGACCACAGGAAAAACCATAGCCTTGACTAGATGGACCTTAGTCGGCAAAGTAATGTCTCTGATTACCAAATATAATATCTGATATAATTCAAAATATGAGAAAAAAATTAAAACATGCTATTATAAATTTACAAGCAAATTTGGTTTTTTGGTAACTTGAAACATCACAAAATAGAATGGCTGTTTGAAGTTTTTGGAATTACCAAATTAGAAAGATAGTTTAGTTAATAATATACTTCATTATTTTCCTTTGCATTATTTATATTGCTTGTTTACAAAATAATTCCAAGAAACACATATTCATTATAGAATATTGCAGTAGAAATAAAATAAATGCAGTAGAAATGCTGAATATTTTTATTGCATTTACACAATAAATTTTCTTGCTTCAATTGATTTAATATATTGCACTACCTTAGGCATAATCCAGCTAGAACTTCCCTAACTGGTGAAGTTGATATGTGAACATTTTAATATGTTTTCATTTCTTAAATGTGACATTGAGAAACAAATGAGATTGAAAGTAATGAGGCATAGTGATTTTTTGTTTTTTTCTAGAAGAAACCATTACATTATGAGGGTAATAAACTCTTTTAGAAATAAGGACACCTGTCACAATGGGTGCAAAAAAGAGAGAAGCAAAGTGACTACTGCAGTAGTAAGATTTCATTTTTATTACCTTTTTGAGACGTTTATTTTCTTTACCTCTCTTTATGCACTCTCTGAGTATTTTTACTGCTGTTTTCTTCTTTCCCTCATTCACATTTTTTGATCTATTTGCTCCACCCTTTAAGAAACCTTGGATGGAAAAAATAGTGCATAATTGCATACGAAGTTCAAAGTCAGAGAAGCATACAGAAAGTGAGTATTGTGGGAACAAACATGCTATGGCCCGATTTCAGGTGACACTTGCTGCCAGGTTTGCATTATTAATGCTTCTGTTCAAACTAATTTTTTCAGTCAAGTATCTGGCTCTTGAAATTTTCCTCCTGGCAAAAATCTTCGCCATTTTATTTTCAGGAAATAAATTTATTTTGTTTATCAGATATATGGCTGACAATAATCTGTATTAGCAATTAACTTATTGCTAATAAACATTATATTTCTAAATTTACAAGAAAATAATATCAATATCTTAGAAATATCTTAGAAAATCAATATCTTAGAAAATAATTCTATATGCTATTCAGATATTAGTAATCTTTGAAAGTCAAAAGAAATTGGAGGATTTGCAGTTGTTCAAAGCTGCTATTCTGAAATTTGGCATTATAGAAGACTGTAGACATTCAAAAGTATAAAAAATTGATCTTGGTCAGGGAACATACTCTGAATGTTTCTTGCTAGCAGTTATTTTGTGTAATTCTGTGGCATAAACTTATTTATGTATCATTTGATCTCATCCTATACTAGATTTATAATGAGGCAATTAAGACATTGCTATGGGAAATTTATATAGAAATTTCTATTATATCCATTAGTGACTATTTATTGAAAATTTAACTTTTGGGAGTGAGGTTGAGTAAATTTTAGGTCATAAGTCCTTTGTGAAGAAGGATAGTAGAGGCCTCATGTCAAACTGGATACGTTTTTGGAATGAGCACAACATTTCTTTCATTTATAAAAGCAGAAAGTTAGGGTATAATTACAGCTTCTATGTGGCTCCAGACTGATGTCTGTCATTAAACTAGCTGCATGTAACTATGGGTTTGAAAATGAATTCATATTGACACACATCATTAACATAGCAAGCTTGGGAACAGAGGTTATGCCATCATTATATAAGTATCCATGCAAATGAGATTCTTTTCTTTGTTCAGAGGTAAGATTAATTTTTATTTTCTATTAGAAGGTATTTTTTCTCTCAGTATATTGCACTGGCAAAGCAGTCAATATGAAGATAATTTTAGTAGGATGCTAAATTTTAAGTGAAAGAAATTGATCTCTATATCCAGGCATGTTGATTATTAATTGTTTGACTTAGTAAACTATTTCAGTAAGTAGAAAAATAAATACCTGGTTTGGAGCCAAATCCAGGTTCTTCTACTTACAAGCTACATAACATCATAAGAAATTAAACTGATAATGTAATACTGGACTCATAGCATTGTTATGAGTGTTGAACTAATATGCATATAGTATATATGCTGCAGTATGCTTAGTCCCTCATTCATGTCTGACTCTTTGCAACCCCATGGACTAGAGCCCATCAGGCACCTCTGTCCACCACCTGTTCAGGCAAGAATACTGGAGTGGGTTGCCATGCCCTCCACCAGGGGGTCTTCCCAACCCAGGGATGGAACCCAGGTTTCCTGCATTGGAGCCTGATTCTTTATCATTTGAACCACCAGGGGAAGTCCATTAATACAGGAATGGGTAGCCTATCTCTTCTCTAGGGGATTTTCCCAACCCAAAAATTGAGCTGGATTCTCCTGCATTGCAAGTGGATTCTTTACCAGCTGAGCTACCAGGGAAGCCCATATATAGTGTATATATTTGTCACCTAATACAGTATGTGGCCTCTATACCAGATCTGATGTTGAATTTAAATTATACCATTATTCAAATTTAAATAGTGTATTCATTCATTACTTTAAGAATTATTCCAACAATTAGTTATGAGTCATATTTTTCTTTTATTAACTTATTCAACATCTAATAATATGAATACAGATTTGTTCAAATAGTTGTTGCATCAGAGTGTAGAATGGGAAGAGAAAATACTAGGGATCACTTAATGAGTTGTTGCCTAAATGGCCTCCAACTCTAGTTCCATTACCAGAAAGATTTTTTAAAACATAAGTTCATATGCCAACCATAGATATTTTGGTTCATAATGACAATACTAAGATGCACAGTTATGTCTTGGTCCTTTGCCCAGCTTACACAAATCTTACTGCAAACATACCTTTGTGTAGACACTTAGGTATATTGCACTTTCCTATTGGTCTACAGAAGAATGAACTGGGAAGATACTCACTCTTTTATGAATACTTTCTGGATGGGCAGTGGATGGGGATGAGAAGAGAGCAATCAATGATTCTGTTCCTTCTGTCATCGTGTTGGCTCATTCTCTTTATTCATTTCTTTCAAAAAAAAATTGAAAATAACAACACTTGCCCCTAATTTCATCATTTGTTCAGATAACCCATACTAACCTGAAACATGTATAATATAACATTGACCTGAAATTCAATAAAAGAGTAAGAAGGTGGAAAGTGAAAGCCTTCAACTTGTGCTCCTTGCCATGTCCATAAGTCATGCTTTTAATACTTTTGTTTGTCTCTACCTCCTCCCCCTTGAACCTATCATCCTAAATCTTCCTCTTTCTTAATCTATCATTGGTGTTTAAATTCTCAAGTAAGATCAGTTTGGTGGCAGAAGGAGAAACTAGGATTTGACATGAAAGATATAATTCTACATCAAAGTAAATACACACCCTGTTTATGTTCAGTAAAGAGTTATGGGTTTTCTTTAACAAATCTAGACAGTTTTGATATTATTTTTGTGATCTTATTCTATAAATGTTTGATCTGTTTCATGACTCCCACCTACCTTCTGCTGGGTGTCAGCAATCCATAGCTTGTCAAAGTTCCTTAGCTTGTAGACACATCGTTATAGTATCTTCCTCTGTCTCCACATGGTGTTCTCCTTTCTCCACATTCTAGGACACGTAGAAAGGAAGCCAGAGGGCTGACCATAGTCACATTTGAAAAATGTGCCAAAGAAAGGGAAATGCAAGCACACATGCATGCAAGCGCGCTCATACACACACACACACATAGCAAAACAGAACCTAGCATTATTTGCTTTCTTTTTAAAAAATATATTTCTGTTGTAACTCATCTTTGCTAGCTAGTATGAAAATCCTCCTTGAAACATATATTGGTCAATTTGGTACCTGTGTGACAATGTATATTTTCAACATAATTGTTTGATTAATATAAAGTATATCAATTAAAGATAACAAAGTTTGATTTTTAAGGTTAGTATAGGTTTTTGCTTTAAAAAGTATAAATATCTTCTGGTTTCCTTTTATTAATATAATTTGTATTGATTTTCAGTGAAGTTCTCACATAAAACTTATTGGTGGATTGGGGTTTGTGATGGAGTGATTTTCATGTCTATGTTGTTACACTATAGCATTCTTAAAATACTTTTATAAAAATTATTTAACATTATAATTTTTTAATTATAGAAATCTGTCCTCCCTTTACCATCAATTTTAAATGTAGTCTTCCTTAGTCTGCTAAGTGTAGCCTTTTTCCTTCCATGTTTTTTGCCCCATGCACATTCAATCATGTACACACATGATGCAGTAAATTCATAGGTTTAAGGTAAAATAATTTAAAAATAGTTGCCCAATTTATCATTAAAACATTGCAAAAGGTAAGAAAATGTCTCAACATATAGCTTAACAGAGAATGCTAAGAAAAGTAGGACTATATTTGTCTAATGATTAAGATGTTTGTACTAATTTATATTCACAAAGTTACCTAACTATGAATGGTTGTAGGTTATAACTTAGGAAGTGAACTCTGAGCAGAAAGAAGCCTTTAATTTCCTTTAAATTTTTCATTTGTTTTTTTCAGGTGAAACAAAGGTCTTAAGGGAAGTTCCTAACTGTAAATTAGGGGTGAGATTTTTGAAAGAGTTAATGCATTGCTTAGATGGGAAAGAACTGAATCAGGTACTGAATAAAAAGGTAATTCAAATGTGGTTTACAATGCAGTGAGTTTCAGGGATGGACATAGTATTTTGTTTCATCTGGATGTAAAATCATGATTCAGTGAGAGACTCTCCAAGAACTTTTGGGAGTCTAGGACCTCTGAAGTTCCACAGAAACATATAATCAAAAGTTTCATATGAAATAAAATTTGTGATCAGGATAATTCACATGACCTATGGGTTCTGTTCTTTCCTCAAAATGTGTTTTAGGCACTCTAAAGCATTTTAATTAATTTCTACAAGGATTTCAGTCAGAAAGGTCTCAAGGTGTCAGTGGCTAAAAGTATATTTGGCAAAATGTCTTCACTACATCCTGCCATCTGCTAGGAGATACCTGAATATCAAACCAAATCCTCAGCCAGACAGATTCTGGGGTAGTCACTGCTCCAGAGATGTGTAAACATCTAGATATCTGCTGAAGGTGATTGCAGACCTGGGGATCTTGATAGCTCTCTGCCTATATTCCATTGCTCCTGCTGTATCTGGACATATCTGTGAGAGATCAGCATGCTGGGGAACAGCAGGATGAGAGAAGGACAGTCAGTACTCTCACATTCAAAATGCTCTTTAATTCTTGAGAAACGAATTCTTTACTGTGACATAGTGCAATGTCTTGAGAAAGGTGTTTACTGAATTACAAGACCAAAGTTTGTGAACTCTTTCACTATTAACAACTGCAAAAAATATTTGAAAAGTGTTTAGAGAATATATTTTTGGTGATGAGTCACTGGCTGACAAGAAAGAAACCATTTTATTCCTTATTTTGGCACCAATCTATGGTCAACAAATGTTTTTATATTCACACAGGCATATGCTGCTGCTGCTGCTGCTAAGTCGCTTCAGTCGTGCCCGACTCTGTGCGACCCCATAGATAGCAGCCCACCAGGCTCCGCCGTCCCCGGGATTCTCCAGGCAAGAACACTGGAGTGGGTTGCCATTGCCTTCTCCAATGCATGAAAGAGAAAAGTGAAAGTGAAGTCGCTCAGTCGTGTCCGACTCTTCGCGACCCCATGGACTGCAGCCTACCAGGCTCCTCCGTCCATGGATTTTCTAGGCAAGAGTACTGGAGTGGGGTGCCATTGCCTTCTCCGACACAGGCATATATCTATTGCTAATTATATATTTACAAACACACATATTAACACTATACTGAAACCAGCTTAAATATATTTCAAGTATAAGGTAAATCATAAGTAAAGAGAAAAGAAGATATTAACCTGGCTAATAGTCTTCCATTGCCTTACATATTTTCTTAACATTGTTGAACAATTATTTGAGTGTTTGAACAGTCGATGGATTTTATTTGGTAAATGCTTTTGATGGTATGGCAACTAGAAGATAAATTTAAGTTGCAATAGGTAAAGTTTCATAAATATAATATGCATATAGACACCGTTTCAATGGATTTCATATATATGCTTCAAATGCTCTTCAGTCATGTCTGACTCTTTGTGACTCTATGGACTGGAGCCCACCAGGCTCCTCTGTCCATGGGATTCTCCAGGCAGGAATACTGGAGTGGGTTGCTATTTCCTTCTCCAGGGGATCATCCTGACTCAGGGATTGAACCTGAGTCTCTTATGTCTCCTGCATTGGCAGGCAGGTTCTTTGCCACTAATGTCACCTGGGAAGCCCCCTGCAGACTTAAGGAAATTCAAATTATTTCCAAACATTTACAGTCAAATTTCTGCCAATTCTTTTTAAATTAATTATGGTAAGCTAAATGTTACAGGAGTAAACTATGAATCAGCCGAGTTCAAATAATTTATTTTCACAAGTTTCCTAATAAATTCAGCAAATAAATAAAATATGACAACTTAACGTATTCAACCTGTTCTACATGCCGTTTACTTACAGTCAGTCCAACACACATGCTTTAGAATCCAGTTCTCTATACCCATTACTAAGAATACAGTCTAGGATTTATCCGTGTGCCTTGTCCATCTTCCAAAGTCTCTCAAGCCAGCAGCAATATTTCAAAATGCAATTTTTCATGTCTGAATAAACAACTGTCACATTTTATGTAGATGAATTAGTTTTCTAGGGCTTTCATAGTAAAATGTCACAGACTGGGTGACTTAAACAAAAGAACTTTATTTTCTTTTGGTTCTGAGGGTAATAAGTCCAAGATCAACATGTTGGACTTGCAGACTGTTGTCTTCTCACTTTATCATTACATGGCCTTTCTTCTATGTGTGCTTCCCTGGTGTATCTTTCTTTTCTTATAAAAACACCAGTCATATTGGATTAGAGGACCCCATTCTCATGAACTAATTTAACCTGTTGATGCGATTTTCTCGCTAAGTCATGTCTGATACTTTTGCAATCCCTTGGACTGTAGCCCGCAAGGCTCCTCTATCCACAGGATTTCCCAGGCGAAAATACTGGTGTGGGTTGCCATTTCCTTCTCTAGTGGATCTTCCCAACTCACAGTTTGAACCCACATCTGCATTGCAAGAGGATTCTTTACAACTGAGCCACCTGAGAAGGCCTTTCATTTAATTTTAATTACCTCTTAAAAGGTCCTATCTCCAAATAGAGTCACATTGGATGTTAAGGATTCCATATTTATTCCACTCTCTCAAGAAACTGTTGATTAATCTAGTGATCATACTTTATGACAGTTTTTCTTTTAGTATTTGAAAAAACTCATCATTCTCATACCTTGGAAATTTATTTTCCTATTTTTATTCATTTAAAATATTCTCAGCTTCCTCAGTTTCTGAGTCAAGTTTGAAAGTACAGTCATTTTGGTCTGCTTTCTCTTTTTCTGAACACATTTCATTAAAGATCTCAATCTAGGTGTTATTAATCAGTCAGTAAACTATATCTGAGCTATACTACACTCTCAGTTAATCTAGTGTATAATATCATTCAAAAAAAAATGAGACACATATGCTTCTTACATATAGTAACAAGAAGCTGCATTTTCCACCTACAAAACAAACATCATAACACAACTCTAATGGTAACAGTGGAGTTGAGGACTATTGTTTAAAATAGCTTACAAAAATAAAACTATTCTCCCCAACACTTTCATCAAAAAGTTACCATATTTTCCTTAAGTTTTACAACATCATTAATTATTCAAAAAATTATACTTTGAAAAAAAATTCCTTTTACAAAATTGAAGTAACTAGTTCATTTGTGATTCACTAGAACCAATGTGAAGTTTATAACATGCACAACGACTATGTTCTTTCTTTCCTTTGCAAAATCAAGGATGTAATTTATCTGCTAAATAGCATGACTGATCCTTTCTCACTATGGTCTTGTCTGAGTTAATAAATCAGGACACAGCTACCACCTCCAAATGTTCAATTCTGACCCTACAATTAGCTTTCCACTGACTCTGGTTCCTGATTATCAGCACAAACCTCTACTTTGAGTTATCCCATAATTAGTCAGACAATACAGTATCATGTGCTAAAATATCCTAGCTGGTAGAACATTTGCTAAACACTGATCTGTCAAATCCGCTGGATGGATCTCATGCCCTTGTTTAGATAAGAGGATCATCAGCTCTACTTTGCATTACATTAACACTAATGTGGCATCCAAAATTTAAATGCAGCAATTAAAAGTTTTTAAGCTTTTCTTAAGTGGCACCAAGCCAAATCTTTCATGCAAAACATTGGATGATCTTTCTTAAGTATGGATAAAAATGTTCAAATATTAAACAATTCTGAAGGTGCTACACCAATAGACCATATGCATGGAGTTTTGCTTTTACCAAAAGAAAAGAACAGAATTAAAACAGATCTCTCCAGCTGAATCAGAGAACATATACTTCTTCATTATTTTTTATTGATCTTTTATTTTTCCTTCAATTATATGTAGCTTTCTAGAATTATTTTTCTAAATTGAGCTCTCAGTTCTATATCATTTATTAATTGTATTCTACTTGCATACATTTATAAAACCTTGTAAGAATTATACCTTCCATAATTGTTCTTTTGGCAACATATATGATCTGCTGTTTAGTTGCTCAGTCATGTCTGACTCTTTGTGACCCCTTAGACTGTAGCCTGCCAGGCTCCTCTGCCCATAGGATTCTCCAGACACAAGGAGTGGGCTGCCATTTCCTTCTCAAGGGGCAATTATTAGAGGTTCTCCTGTAGGAGGAAATGACAACTCACTCCAATATTTTTACCAGGAAAATCCCAGGGACAGAGGAGCCTGGTGAGAATTCAAAAGAAGACCATCATATTACTGACAATTACAGTAAAGATAAGCAGGCACATTTAATTGTTGTTTGGCTAAGGAAGCAAGGCATCCGATGAGGAAATGAAAGTTTCTCAATTTTCATAGAAACAATTTTAGATATTTGGAGCAACAACAAAATATAAGCTTTGATTGTGTTATACCACACACCAAATTTAAGTGAGGATGAATTAAAAACACAAGTATTGGGATTAAAACTATGGTGCTTCTATGGAAAGAAAAAACAGAAATAAATCTTTACTTTTGAATATGTCTCAAATGGACAAAATATTAACCACAGAAAAATTTTGATATATTTGTTTCATCAAAGTTAGAAATCCAGAATATGTAAAGAACTCTTAAATATCAGTAGTAATTTTAAAACATCCAACTTAAGAAAAATAAGCAAAAGTCCTTAAAAGGACAATAACGATTGACAATATAAAAATGGCCAGAAGTTACATTGAAAAATGTTAATCAGCATTAATCATAAGGAAAATGCAAGGTAAAACGACAATGTGCCACTGCTTAAACAAACTCAGATGTCTAAAATTAAAAACAATGAATATCCCAAATGTCAGAGAGGATATGGAATAACTGAAATGACATATTGCTCGTGGGAGTATTAAATTATATAACAACTTTCGAAGAGAATGTGAGATCCCTTATAAAGTTAAATATACTATATTATCCAGAAATTCCAATTTTAGGTATTTAAGCAAAATAAAGCATATCTCCACACAAAGAATTTCATGCAAATATTCATAGCAGCGTTTGTTGTTGTTGCACTGTTGCTCAGTCATGTCTGACTTTTGCACCCCCATGGACTACAACATGCCACGCTTCCCTGTCCATTACCAATCCTTGCTCAAACTCATGTTCATCAAGTTGGTGATGCCATCCAACCATCTCATCCTCTGATGTCCCCTTCTCCCCCTGCCTTCAATCTTTCCCAGCATCAGGGTCTTTTCCAGTGAGTCAGTTCTTTGCATCAGGTGCCCAAAGTATTGAACCTTTAGCTTCAGCACAGTCCTTCCAATAAATATTCAGGACTGATTTCCTTTAGGATTCACTGGTTTGATCTCCTTGTTGTTCAAGTGACTCTCAGGAGTTTTCTCCAACACCACAGTTCAAAAGTATCAATGCTTCGGAGCTCAGCTTTCTTTATGGTCCAACTCTCACATCTGTACATGACTACTGGAAAAACCATAGCTTTGACTATATAGACCTTTGTCGGTAAGATGATGTCTGTGCTTTTTAATATGCTGTCTAGGTTTGTCATAGTATTTCTTCCAAGGAGCAAGAGTTTTTTAATAATGGCTGCAGTCACTAACTGCAATGATTTTGGAGTTCAACAAAATAAAGTTTGTCACTGTTTGCATTGTTTCCCCATCTATTTGCCATGAAAAGATGAGATCAGATACTATGATCTTAGTTTTTTGAATGTTGAGTTTTAAGCCAGCTTTTTCACTCTCTTCTTTCATCTTCATCAGAAGTTCTTTAGTTCCTCTTCTCTTTCTGCCATAAAGGTGATATCTTCGGCATATCTGAGGTTGTTGATATTTCTCTTGGCAATCTTAATTCCAACTTGTGCTTCATCCAGCCTGGCATTTCACATGATGTACTCTGCATAGAGTTAAAAAGCAGGGTGACAATATACAGCCTTGATATACTCTTCCCCAATTTGGAACCAGTCCATTGTTCCATGTCCAATTCTAACTGTTGCTTTTGACCTGCATACATATTTCTCAGTAGGCAGGTCAGGTGGTCTGGTATTCCCATCTCTTTAATAATTTTCTACAGTTTGTTGTGATCCACACAGTCAAAGGCACTAGTGTAGTCAAACAAGCAGAAATAGATGTTTTTCTGTAATCTCTTGCTTTTTCTATGATCCAACAGATGTTGGAAATTTGATCTATGGTTCCTCTGCCTTTTGTAAACTCAAGTTGAACATCTGGAAATTCTTGGCTCACATACTGTTGAAGCCTAGCTTGGAAAATTTTGAGCATTACTTTGCTAGCATGTAAAAATTTTGAGCATTACTTTGCTAGCATGGAAGCTGAACTAATTATGGGGGTTCATAACATTGTACAGGTGGTGGTGATCAAAAACATCCCCAAGAAGAAGAAAGGTAAAAAGGCAAAATGGTTCTCTAAGGAGGCCTTAAATTATCTGAGCAAAGAAGAGAAGCAAAAGACAAAGAAGAAAAGGAAATTTATACCCATCTGAATGCAGAGTTCCAAAGAATAGCAAAGACAGATAAAACAAACAAACAAAAGAAAACCTTCCTCAGTGATCTATGCGAAGAAGTAGAGCAAAGCAAAAGAATGGGAAAGACTAGAGATATCGTCAAGAAAATTAGAGATACCAAGGGAACATTTCATGCAATAAACAACAGAAATCTTATGGACCTAATAGAAGCAGAAGATATTAAGCAGAGGCGGCAAGAATACACAGAAGAATTATACAAAAAAAGATCTTAATGATCCAGATAACCACAATGGTGCGATCACTCACCCAGAATTAGTGCCACCTCAATTTGATTTGCCTTCTTTCACTTTCAGTAGTCATAACTGTGTGCTAACATTAAATTAAAATGTTAGGTTCAAGCTCAACAACTCAGCATTAAAAACAACTAAGATCATGGGATCCAGTCCCATGACTTTATGGCAAATAAGTGGATAAAAAGTGGAAACAGTAACAGATTATATTTTCTTGGGCTCCAAAATCACTGCAGATGGTGACTGCAGCCACGGAATTAAAAGATACATCTGCCTTGGAAGAAAAACTATGCAAAACTTAAACAGCATATTTAAAAGCAGAGAAATGCTTTTAGATGCCAAAAGTCCATATAGGCAAAACTATGTTTTTTTCAGTAGTCAGATACAAATGTGAGAGTTGGACCATAAAGAAGGCTAAGAGCCAAAGAACTGATACTTTCAAGTTGTGGTGCTGGAGAAGACTCTTGAAAGAGATTTGGGCAAGCAAGGAGATCAAACCAGTTAATCCTAAGGGAAATCAACACTGAATATTCACTGGAAGGATTGATGCTGAAGTTGAAGCTCCAATATTTTGGCCACCTGTTGCAGAGTTGACTCATTGTAAAAGACCCTGATGATGAGAAAGATTGAAGGAAGAAGGAGAAGCGGGTGACAGAGGATGCGATAGTTGGATGGCATTATTGACTCAATGGACATGAATCTGAGCAAGCTTGGAGATAGTGAAAGGGAAGTTTATGGTGCTGCAGACTATGGAGTTGCAGAGTCAGACATGATTTAGCTACTGACCAACAAGTTTTAAGTTTCTAAATGTTGTTTTATTTTTCCCAATATTTTAAATGGAAAAAAATTATTTCTTCCATATAAGGGAGAATGGTAATTGATAGAACCACTTAAACCCTTTAAAACAGTGTGTCAAAAGATAACCTTATGTTTGCTTTTAAAGTAAATACGTTGCTATTTAGTTGCTAAGCCTGCCAGGCTCCTTCTGTCCAGGGGATTTTCAAGGCAAAAATACTGGAGTGGGTTGCATTTTCTTCTCCATGACCCAGGGATGGAGCCCATGTCTCCTGCCTTGGCAGGTGGATTCTTTACAACTGAGCCACTAGGGAAGACTTTTGTAGATATATAATGTAATATTTTTAATTCTAGTCTCTAATCTATGTGATAAATTTCCAGGGGTTACTCATTTTGTATAATTGAACCTTTATATCTTCGACTAATTCTTTCCTGTTTTTCAGCATCGCAGCTCTTGGTAATCACTATTCCACTCTCTGCTTCTGAGTTTGATTGATTTAGATTCATTATACAAATGGTTCAGTTCAGTTCAGTTCAGTCACATAGTTGTGTCCAACCCTTGTGACCCCATGGACTGCAGCACACCAGGCTTCCCTGTCCATCACCAACTCCTGGAGCTTGCTCAAACTCATGCCCATCAAGTCAGTGATGTCATCCAACCGTCTCATCCCCTGTCATCCCCTTCTCCTCCTGCCTTCAGTCTTTCCCAGCATTAGGGTCTCTTGCAATGAGTCGGTTCTTAGCATTAGGTGGCCAAAGTATTGGAACTTCAGCTTCATCATCAGTCCTTCCAATGAATATTCGGGACTGATTTCCTTCAGGATTCACTGGTTGGGTCTCCTTGCAGTCCATGGGACTCTCAAGAGTCTTCTTCAGCACCACGGCTCAAAAGCATCAATTCTTCAGCTTTCAGGCTTCTTCATGTTCCAATTCTCATATCTGTACATGGCTACAGCTTTGACTATATGGACCTTTGTCAGTAAAGTAATGTCTCTGCTCTTTAATGTTGTCTAGGTTGATCATAGCCTTTCTTCCAAGGAGCAAGTGTCTTTTAATTTCATGGTTGCAGTCACCATCCACAGTGATTTTGGAGCCCAAGAAAATAAAGTCTCTCACTGTTTCCCCATCTATTTGCCATGAAGTGATGGGACCAGATGCCATGATCTTAGTTTTTTGAATGTTGAGTTTTAAGCCAGCTTTTTCACTCTCTTCTTTCACCTCCATCAAGAAGCTCTTTATTTTTTTTTAATTTTATTTTTACTTTATTTTACTTTACAATAAGAAGCTCTTTAGATCCTCTTCTCTTTATGCCATAAGGATAGTGTCTTCTGCATACCTGAGATTATTGATATTTCTCCCATAAAACTTGATTTCAGCTTGCGCTTCATCCAGTCTGGCCTTTTTCCTGATATATTCTGCATGTAAGTTAAATAAGCAGGATAACTATATACAGCCATGGCATACTCCTTTCCCAATTTGGAACCGTGTTCAATTCTAACTGTTTCTTCTTCACCTGCATACACATTTCTCAGGAGGCCAGGTAAGGTGTTCTGCTATTCACATCTCCTTAAGAATTTTCTACCATTTGTTGTGATCCACATAATCAAAGGGCTTAACATAGTCAGTGAAGTAGAAGTAGATGCTTTTCTACTTTCTAAATATAATATTTCAGTCAGTTCAGTTCAGTCGCTTAGTCGTGTCTGACTCTTTGGGGCTCCATTAAATCGCAGCCTGCCAGGCCTCCCTGTCCCATCACCAAAACCCGGAGTTCACTCAGATTCACATTCATCGAGTCAGTGATGCCATCCAGCCATCTCATCCTCTGTCATCACCTTCTCCTCGTGCCCCCGATCCCTGCCAGCATCAGAGTCTTTTCCAATGAGTCAACTCTTCACATGAGGTGGCCAAAGTACTGGAGTTTCAGCTTTAGCATCATTTCTTCCAAAGCAATCCCAGGGCTGATCTCCTTCAGAATGGACTGGTTGGATCTCCTTGCAGTCCAAGGGACTCTCAAGAGTCTTCTCCAACACCATACTTCAAAAGCATCAATTCTTCAGTGCTCAGTTTTCTTTGCAGTCCAACTCTCACATCCATATATGACCACTAGAAAAACCACAGCCTTGACTAGACGGACCTTTGTTGGCAAAGTAATGTCTCTGTTTTTCAATATGCTGTCTAGGTTGGTCATATCTTTTCTTCCAAAAAGTAAGTGTCTTTTAATTTCATGGCTGCAGTCACCATCTACAGTGATTTTGGAGCCCAAAAAAGTAAAGTCTGCCACTGTTTCCACTGTTTCCCCATTTATTTCCCATGAAGTGATGGGACCAGATGCCTTGATCTTTGTTTTCCGAATGTTGAGCTTTAAGCCACTTTTTAACTCTCCACTTTCACTTATATTAACTTTCATACAATTAGAAGTTCCATATCTTTATTTACATATCTCATTATCCAAACCACTAGTTTATAGTATAATACATTCCAGAGACAGGTTTTTTGATGCTATACAAATTTTGCTATCAAATATCTTTGTTGAATTAGTTGTTCTTTTCATTCTAATGTATTAATACTCCCTCTTTACTAACTTGTTTGAGAAGCAAATTTTACGCTAGCAGAAATAATTTCTGAAGACATGAAGACTAAGGAAGACTTTTGAAGAACATACTAAATTTTTAAAACTGACACCTTCATAAAAACAACAAAGGCACTCTACATTTTTTGGTTTATATAGGAAGAAATAGTGTTTGCCTATCTATGAAGGATAGATAGGTAAACAATTACAATTATCATGTATCCTAATGCAATGAATAACCTGTGTGTCAATCACTGAATGATGACTGAATTAAAACATTTGCTCATTCTGTGTGATAATGGGAAAATAATATCTCATGGATTTCTCAAATGCATTTCTAAACTTAAAACAGTTTGTGGTATATCTAGTCTGTGCATGTGTGAATGCTTAGCCTCTTCAGTCATTTTTGACTCTTTGCAACCCCCATGGACTGTAGCTTGCCAGGTTCCTCTGCCCATGGGACTCTCCAGGCGAGCATATTGGAGTGGGTTGCCATGTTTACCTCCAGGGCATCTTCCCAAACCAGGGATTGAACAAGCATCTCATGCATCTCCTGCATTGCAGACAAGTTCTTAACCACTGAGCCACCAAAAAAGTCTGGTACACATGGTAGGTCTATTTAATAAGCAAATATTTGACTACCAGCTACCAGCACACACATATTCACATTCTCATACTGGTTCCTTCATAGTCTAAACACATTGTGAAGAAAAATGGAAACCACTGTTCTCTCTTCTATTTGACTGCTGGAAAAGTCATCCCTCAGAGTGTGGGTGTCATACATCAAAGGTTTCACCACCAATGACTATATATACTTTCTGGGTTCAAGTTTTTGTGTACTGTTCTTATAAAAAAATAAATTGTGAAAGTTTTCTCTATTAGAAAGCAATGTATACAGTTGATTTGTTCAATAAGCATTTAAGTGAAAACAGTAAATAACATAAACTATATACTAATATGTATAACTCAGTTCCATTGTTCTATAATAGCTGATATCAGGAGCTTGTTTTTGTAGCCAGAAATGGTAGGAGAAAGCATATACACTGCATATGTGCATAGTGACTGCATAACTGACAATAAATGTTTGAAAGAAACACACTTTGATAACTTTAGCTTTTGGTGGGATGATAAATTTAGAAAAAATAGCTTTACTGTTGAATGATTTTTAAATATTACTACTGCTAGAGATATCCATGGATGGGATGTACCTGGACTATTACAATTGAAGGACTTTGCTCAGAATAGCTCCAAGCATAAAACAAGAAGTGAAATGAAGTGAAGTGAAAGTCACTCAGACGTGTCCAACTCTATGCTACCCATGGACTATGCAGTCCATGGAATTCTCCAGGCCAGTGTATTGGAGTTGATAACCTTTCCCTTCTCCAGGGGATCTTCCAAACCAGGGATTAAACCCAGGTTTCCTGCATTGCAGGCGGATTCTTTATTAGCTGAGCCACAAGGGAAGACCAAGAATACTGGAATGGGTAGCCTATCCCTTCTCCAGGGGATCTTCCCAACCCAGGAATCAAACAGGGGTCTCCTGCATTGCAGGCAGATTCTTTATCAACTGAGCTATGAGGGAAGCCCTCATAAAATGAGAAAGTAGATGATTTATTGTAACTGGGAACCAGGAATGATTAACTTTTTTAATAACAACTAGTCTAATTCTCTTTGATTGTCTCTTCAAGTCAAGGCAGTCATTTTGTGGATAATGTTTCTCCCAAAACAAATATTGCTTTAGGCAAGTTAAACCTGAGTATTTATATGGATGGTTATCTTGAGTCCTTATATCTTCTAATATCAGTGTTCTCATGACTACCTTTAATGCCAGTCTCAGAAACTGAACTGGATAACTCTATTACACAAAAACATTTTCTGTTACAGAAGTTCTGTAGCTTGTGATAGATGCTCTCAATGACAGCTGGAGTCTTCCTGCATACAGTTACACTGCCTTCTGCTAGACTTTGTATTCCCATGTCTATCACTTCATTATAGTACTAAGTTGTGTTTTGATGCCTTCTCAACCACTTTGAGTGAGTGAGTGAAGTCGCTCAGTCATGTTTGACGCTTTGCGACCCCATGGACTGGAGCCTAACCAAGTTCCTCTGTCCATGGGATTTTCCAGGCAAGAATATTGGAGTGGGTTACCATTTCCTTCTCCAGGAGATCTTCCCAACCCAGGGATTGAATCCAGGTCTCCCACATTGTAGGCAGAAGCTTTACAGTCTGAGCCACCAGGGAAGATCCATCTCAACTGCTTTGGTATAGTTTATCTGCACCACAATCTGTAGTGAATAACCTTGCTTTATGAATTCCTTACCATCTCCCTCTATTCCCCTGACTGGCTGTGCTCATTCTCTAATAAAGCTGTGTACTTACAGGACTGTTTCTCATTTCCAGGCCTGGTCATTTCACAGGGTACAAAAGAAGGAAGCAAGAAAACATATTAATAGTTGTGAGTGCTGCAGATGTTACAAAGGACTAGATTGAAAGGAATTAGTTCTCCAATTCTGTCACATCATCAGTAAAGAAATATTATTTATAATTTCTTAATGTTTTATCTAATCATTTGGAAGATGGTGACAGTGTGCTGAGATGTGTTTACATTAACTATCTTGATTAATCCTCTTTTGTTAGAAAATAAATATTTATAAATTGGTAATAAGAGTAACAGTGAGAATATGAGCTATTTAATAATATATTCCCTTTGCCTGACTTTATATCCAGACTAAAACTGGGCCATCAGAATATATTGCTAAAATGATAAGAGCATCACATCTTTCAAAATCTTGATGAAGTCAATAAATATGATGTAAACTAGAACTTGTTAGCCATAAATGCTCACAGTAACATATCTGAAAAATATAATGTTGTCTATTTCAAAGTAATCAATTCTCTCCTCTATTGATTGTGAATACTGAATATCTAAAATTCAAACTCATCTTGGAGGGAAATCAATAAACATATTTCTATTTAATTACACAAATAAACAGAATTGGTAAGAGAGTGGATGAAAGCTCCTCCCTATGACCTAACTGACCTAACTACATGACAGTGTATCTACAAATGGACATTTTATTTTCTTCACTTCATATATGCTTCCCAGAAGTCTCTATATTTCCCAGAATGTACATTAGCACTCTCAAGTATACCAACGAAAGGCTTTAAGCATTGCAAATTTTGATCCATTTGAACTTTTCTAAATTTCTGGGAAAATGATTTGTCCAAACTCAGAATTATTTCATTTGACACATTTATTGTTTTGAAATAAGCTAAGAAAGTCTAAAATAAACTGAGAGGAGGAGAAACCATTGCCGGATTTTCTCATGTCTTTTGCCAGTCTTCAGCTAGTACAAAATGAGACTTCATGTGTACTAAGAAGAGATTACTTTGCCGACTAAGGTCTGTCTAGTCATGGCTATGGTTTTTCCTGTGGTCATGTATAGATGTGAGAGTTGGACTGTGAAGAAGGCTGAGCACCGAAGAATTGATGCTTTTGAACTGTTGTGTTGGAGAAGACTCTTGAGAGTCCCTTGGACTGCAAGGAGATCCAACCAGTCCATTCTGAAGGAGATCAGCCCTGGGATTTCTTTTGAAGGAATGATGCTAAAGCTGAAACTCCAGTACTTTGGCCACCTCATGAGAAGAGCTGACTCATTGGAAAAGACTCTGATGGTGGGAGGGATTGGGGCCAGGAGGAGAAGGGGACGACTGAGGATGAGATGGCTGGATGGCATCACGGACTCGATGGACGTGAGTCTGAGTGAACTCCGGGAGATGGTGATGAACAGGGAGGCCTGGCGTGCTGCGATTCATGGGGTCGCAAATAGTCGGACATGACTGAGCGACTAAACTGAACTGAACTGAAGAAGAGATTAGTGAAGATACAGGATTATCAAAGAATAACAATAATACTTTTCCCCCGCTTTAGACCAAATGTTGTGTCCACTCCCCCCCTCCAAAAAAAAAAAAAAATTCTGTGTATTGAAACCCTAGTCTATAATTTGGGATATTTGGAATTGAGACCATTGGGAAGTAATTAGGTTAAGTTGAACTCATGAAGGTAGAGGTCCCATGAATGAATTAGCATCCTGTGTAGAAAGATGAAAGGTCCAATGCTTTCTCTTCTCTGCAACAGAAGAACATAGCAAGAAGTTAGCCATTTGTAAACCAGAAATTGGGCTTTCACCAGACACTGAATCTGCTGGAACCCTAATCTTAGACTTCCCAGCCTCCAGAACTGTGTGCAATAAATTTTTATTATTTAATACATCCATCCACCTTATAGTTTTTTGTTACAGCAGCCCCAGCTGACCAAGATGCTTCCCTTCTCATTACAAAACATGAACTACTGTGATTATTCATCAATATTATTTTTATATAGAATACATATTCTGTAATTGCCAAATTAGTGATTTACTTTGCTCTCTATTATTTTCATCCATTTCATTCAAATAACTTTTGCTATCGTGATTTTTTTTCTATCATTCCATACCTTACCAAAATACTCAATGGGCACAAAACAAACAAAATGTGTCTACTATATACTATGTAGTCTTCACTACTTGATTCACAATTTAGAGTCCCTCTCTCCCTTACTAGTCAATAGAAAATCTCTATTTCCTTCTCCTGCAAGTTAAAAAAATAATAGTTTTCTACTTTCCACTGCTGAAAATGCTCTTATAGGAGACTCTCCATTAGTTTAAAACAAACAAACAAAATAAGAGCATTCTTTCAGCTTTATGTATTTATTAATTGTTTTGGACAAAGGAACAAAATTTTCTGATACTCAAGAAGATGGAATGTGTAACCTCTCTTTTTTTGCAAGCTGGAAGTTATTTTGTCCACTTTGTCCTGTTTAATTTATAAAGCAATTTTAAATTTTCACTTTCCCATCTCCCTACCTAAGGGAAATTTTCAGCTCAATCTAACTCCAATCCACTGGTCAAGTATTATGAACCAGAGACTCTATTAAGAAGACAGGAATCCACAGTCATCAAAACAAAGGGGTCTTACTTTCATGATATAGCCATTTGGCTTTGAGGAAGACAGAAGTGAAAAACCAATTGCCAAATATATATATAAAAAGTACAATATTTAAAAAGAATACTCAAAGGAAAATCAGGAAGCAGAGTGACTAATGTGAAATACACATCCTACAAAAATGAGAGATTTATTTTTAAGATTTTCATTATAGCAATACTATATCAGATATCTTCCCTTTATCTTTCTGTACATTCTGTATTAAAAATGAGAAGAGGCTATTTTTAATAGGGAAAGTATAAGCCATGAAATAAACCAAGTTGAACAAAAGAGATTCCATTAGGGATCAGAAGAATTGAGTGCTAGCTAATCATAGATATGGCATTAATATATTGATTTTGGCAAATCTTATGACCTCTTGTTTTTATTTCTTAACTTGTCAAATGAGGAAGGTGCTTTGATTAGTATTTTTAAATTGTGCTCCACAAGCCCTAGGTTTTGAAATTGAATATTGCTTTATTGGGTTGGTCAAAAAGATCTTATTTTGTGAATTCATTGTTTCATAAAGTGAAAATAAAAAATATGTCTTGGTGAAAATAAAAAATGTGTCTTCTGTTTTTCCTTAAAACCCATGAACTTTTTTTGCCAACCCAATATTTGGGCAGTGTGAAGGGATGATCAATTTGCTAGGGATCCCTGACACGTGTCAGATTAGCTCTGTTTATTGTGACTATATATTTAGTATATACACTACATGTACACATTTAGCTGAAATTTTTTAATGGTAAAAGTAAAATATCAATCTTTACACTTTAAATTCTAATGTTCCACTTCATGCTATTCCATATGGTGTGAAAACGTCAGGATGAGCTTCTACATTTTGCCTTTATTTTGCACATAACACCCATTACATCTCCTTGCTTTCTTCACATATCGATCTACGGTGAAAAGGCCTGTGTTTAGCATATAAATACTTCAAAAGTTTGCTACAAACTATCAATAGTGTCAACAATATGCTTTAATTTTGATAGAGGAAAAACCTAAACTTGCCCTCCAAGGGAAAATACAAGAGCTATTTTCTGCAAAGATTCAGAAGAATTCTTCAAAATGGAGGCAAGGAAAATATTTTCTTAGTCTTGATAATCTATATCATGAATGGTACAGATAAAAGATTCAAGATGGGGAGGTATAGGGAGTGACAGTAAGAACACTGAGGAGTATATAATATAAAGGAAAAGAAAATTAGAAATACCTAATAGTTCAATACTCTACATATTAAGAAAGGCCATTAGAGGGAATTCTAAGTGTATTTGCGGTAAGTTACAGAAAATATTGCATTTTTTTTTTGGATGATGGACTGCACCTACATGACTTTTCAGATATTTTTAGGTCATAAAGAAGGGCTACACATTTGTACATTCATCAAATTTTCAGTTCAATTCAGTTCAGTCACTCAGTCGTGTCCAACTTTTTGCGACCCCATGAATCACAGCACACCAGGCCTCCCAGTCCGTCACCAACTCCCAAAGTTCACTCAGACTCACGTCCATCAAGTCAGTGATGCCATCCAGCCATCTCATCCTCGGTCGTCCCCTTCTCCTCCTGCCCCCAATCCCTCCCAACATCAGAGTCTTTTCCAATGAGTCAACTCTTTGCATGAGGTGGCCAAAGTACTGAAGTTTCAGCTTTAGCATCAGTCCTTCCAAAGCAATCCCAGTGCTGATCTCTTTCAGAATGGACTGGCTGGATCTCCTTGCATAACTAGGTATTTATAACAGATAGTATGACAATACAGCTATTAAAGTATATTTTTGAATTCCACCCACAAAAGCAAATAGGCTAAAATTGTGCTGCACATTAATCACTAGCTCATATGATTATTTAAAATTAAATCAACTAAAATAAAATAGGACTAGCCATTCAGTTCGTTGGCCATAATATATGACTATATCAAAGGCACTGCAATCACTTGTAGCTAGTGACTGCTGTTTTGGAAAGCCAAAATTATAAAATATTTCCATCACTGCAGAAAGGTTACTGAACATCAGTGGAGTAGAAGACAATACAAGAATGAAATTCAAAATTGCAGTTGTAAGTAATTAACAAATTGAAATAGAAATATCAGGACATTTGTGGACTATAGTAACAGTTCAAGAAAATATAATTCATCTGTAGCTGATATGAGTATGTGTGTGCTTAGTCACTCAGTTGTGTCCAACTCTTGCGACCCCAGAGACTGTAGCCTGCCAGCCTTCCCTGTCTGTGGGATTCTCCAGGTAAGAATATGGAGTGGGTTGCCATTTCCTTCTCCAGGGGATCTTCCCAACCCAGGGATCGAACCCAGGTCTCCTGCTTTGCAGGCAGACTCTTTACCGACTCAACAACGAGGGAAGCCCATGAGTATATGAAACCTATATTTAAAAAGAAACCTTCCTTGAGAAAATTGTGTTGAAGATAAAAACCAAAAATTACTTTGCTGATTAAGACTGGAGCATAAAGATGAAATGAATATAGTACAAAGTATTACTGCCAGAGAAAACAGCATGTGATTCTATAGTTATTAGACTCAACAAAGTAAGTGAAAGAGTAGCAAGAAATATTTCCAAACATGTTAGGTAATGAAGACAGCCAAAATTCAAGCATTTTATAGTTTATCTGAAAAGCATGAGAATGACTATAAAGATTTTTATTAGTGTCATAAACATTATTACATTTCTAGAGACATCTATGGCAATAGAGAATAATTGGAGGTAACCAAAAGATGAAATTGGAGATTATGTAAAAGTTAATTGCTCTGATCCATTAGAAAGATAATGTTCTTTTGATCAAGTACAATGAAATTTGTGACAGTAGAATTAATCTAAATGCCCAGTAATTATTGAAAATTTGAATTTGGGACCAGAAGGAGTAAGATAGGACTGCCCAGCTGATTACTAGACTCACAAGTTTGTTTAAGACACTAGGCTTCCGAGTGCCTTTTTGGTTCACAGTAATTGTTAACTGATACAGTAGTATTAGAATAGGGAACAATAATGAAGAATGGGCTTCCCTGGTGGCTCAGCAGTAAAAGAACCTGTCGGCAAGGCAGGAGACACAAGAGATACAGGTTGGATCCCTGGGTCAGGAAAATCTCATGGACAAAGGAGCCTGGTGGCCTACAGTCCACAGGGTCACAAAAAGTTAGACACGATTGAAGCGACTAAGCATGCAAACACAACGAAGAATAGTTTTTTGACAAGAAAATTATTTAAATACATAGCTCCTAAGTTTGAAAATTCTATCAGGCATTGAAATAAATATGTCATGTAAGTGCTGGAAGATGATAGAAAGGCCTTTGGCTAACTATACATTTCGAAGATAGCTGTTTGTAGAAACTAATTGAAATACTGGGGCAAGAATGAGAATGTCAAGGGAGAAAATGAGGTGTGAGAAGAGATAAAATAAAGGTTCTGGACAATTTTAAAACTTAATAGAAACTAGTATACCCTGGGAATCAATACACTTTAGAAAGCAGGTTTACTGTAGGAACGATGTTCCCACTGAAATAATCATACATCTCAAAACTTTATTGAAATGAAGAATAGAAGGCTGAAGGCACAACAGGAAAAAGAAAGACCCAATTGAATATTATTGTTATTCATAAAAATGCTTATCAATGTCAAATTTATAGCATACTATTCAATGCATGCAGATGTTGCTAATTTCTGCTCTTAAATACATTAAAAGATTGTCACAGCTATTTTGGCTTTGAATATTTTAAACTTCCCTCTGATTCTCTTGACCTCTTTTAGCTATCAAAAGTTTATTCACTGATGATTAATTTGACAGGAACACATGATCTCTGCTTTAATATTTCTTAGGCACTTTTATTCTGCTTGTTTGCGAGCTGGAAAACCTTAAAGGTGACTCTTTGCTGAGATTTACCATAAAAAGGAAACAAAAATAAAACTATTAAATGTTGACATGGAACATTAAATGATGATGAAGTATTAGTTAAGTTCTTAAATGTTCTTGATAGCTAGAACTCTCAAAAAATATGGGAGAATGGGCTATAAATTAAATATATGTAATTTATTTATGCAGAAACTTAAACTTTAAAGAAAATGCCTATATAGATGAGCATATTTTATCATGACCTACCAGCTGAAGAATCATTCTATCTCTTTATAGTAAACAATAAAAATTAAAATAATTTATAGATATGAATTATTATATTATTTCATATATTTTTATTTGAACATTCAATTATTTGATCATAGTAAATTATTATCTTGAAATAATGGTGAAATTAATTTAATAGTAAATTATTTTAAATTTTATATGCTCCTTTTAAAGACATACTTATGTTTACTTTTAGTTGGGTTCAGTTCAGTTCAGTTCAGTTCAGTCGCTCAGTCGTGTCCGACTCTTTGCGACCCCATGAATTGCAGCACGCCAGGCCTCCCTGTTCATCACCATCTCTCGGAGATCACTCAGACTCATGCAATCTTGATTCCAGCTTGTGTTTCTTCCAGTCCAGCGTTTCTCATGATGTACTCTGCATATAAGTTAAATAAGCAGGGTGACAATATACAGCCTTGACGCACTCCTTTTCCTATTTGGAACCAGTCTGTTGTTCCATGTCCAGTCCTAACTGTTGCTTCCTGACCTGCATACAGATTTCTCAAGAGGCAGGTTAGGTGGTCTGGTATTCCCATCTCTTTCAGAATTTTCCACAGTTTATTGTGATCCACACAGTCAAAGGCTTTGGCATAGTCGATAAAGCAGAAGTAGATGTTTTTCTGGAACTCTCTTGCTTTTTCCATGATCCAGCGGATGTTGGCAATTTGATCTCTGGTTCCTCTGCCTTTTCTAAAGCCAGCTTGAACATCAGGGAGTTCACGGTTCACGTATTGCTGAAGCCTGGCTTGGAGGATTTTGAGCATTACTTTACTAGCATGTGATAGAATTTTGCAAGATTTTGTATTATTTTACAGGCATACTTTTGGGACATAAGAATGTAAATATTTGCATATAATCTAATATTTCATGTATTTCCCTTATTCTCTTCCTTTGACGTCAAATTATATGCCATTTAGCAAACATAACATTTAACATGAGAATAATGACTGGCATGGAATGTTTAATTCTAAGCAAAATTTAAAATCCTTAGAGAATTTGATTTTTTTAACCTTTAATGACATTTTAATTTTATTTTTTGAATGTTATAAAAATGAGTAAATTGGGAGACTGATATTGACATATACTTACTATTGTATATAAAATGGATAACTAATAAGAGCCTGTTTTATAGCAGAGAGAATTTTACTCATATATGACTTATATGAGAGAATAATATATATATTTTAAAAAAAGAGAGGATATATGTATCAGAATAACTGATTCACTTTGCTGTACACCTGAAACTAACACAACTTTGTCAGTTAGTCAGTTCAGTTACTCTGTCCTGTCCAACTCTTTGTTACCCTATGGACTGCAGCAAGCCAGGCTTCCCCATCCATCACCAACTCTGTCTGTTACACAACTTTGTAAATCAACAATATTCCAATAATTTTTTAAATGGGCATTGATTTCAAATGTGTGAAATGTGAAGTTCAAACAGAAGGCTTTGCAATGGTGACTAAAGAGCTTCTGTGCATTATGAACAAAGGAATAAATAAATGCAAATATGAGAGCAATTATTTAATACACAATTACATAGATGAAATAATCAGTCACATGCATATTCTTTAACTGTGAGCTTTATAAAAATATTTCAAAATAGTCTGCTGTGAATACCTAAACCTGGATCTTGTTAGCAACATTATATAAAATGTATTCTATGTAGGTATATCAACAATACAATTTACAATCAATAAAGTTTTTATTATGGGTTCCA
>SJYT01004351.1:0-52087 GCA_006410635.1 Cephalophus harveyi | reverse complement strand
GAATGAAGAGAAAATAAAACTAAACACGCATCTTTATTATAACTTGAAGGAAAAATATGTCAAACAATAAAAATTGTGCTGACAAAGGAAGAGGGAAGGAGAAACTCATTCAAAAAAATTTAAGAGAACATAAGAAATCAAGACATTAAAATTCTTCGCCCCAAAAGGAATTTTTTCCATCTCCCAAAAATGAAATTTAGCAAAGAATTAATTTATCAAATTGATAGAATATGTTGCAGCTATAAATTATATTCACACAAGAATATGTTGCTTTGATAAAAGATTAAATTAAAAAAACGAACTCTAAAAACAGAAATTGACCAAAGAAAGGAAAAAGAAAATTAGAATTGAATTTAGGAAATAGATAACAAACAGAAATTCATAAAACGATGAAGACTTGCTTTGAAAGTGCCCCAGGAAGAATCAGTTCCGTCGCTCAGTCGTGTCTGGCTCTTTGCGACCCCATGAACCACAGCTCACCAGGCCTCCCAGTCCAGCACCAACTCCCAGAGTGTACCCAAACTCATTTCCATTGAATCGGTGATGCCATCCAACCATCTCATCCGCTGTTGTCCCCGTCTCCTCCTGCCTTCAATCCTTCCCAATATCAGGGCTTTTTCAAATGAGTCAGTTCTTTGCACAGGTGGCCAAAATATTGGAGTTTCAGCTTCAACATCAGTCCTTCCAATGTACACCCAGGGCTGATCTCCTTTAGGATGGACTGGTTGGATCTCCTTGCAGTCCAAGGGACTCTCAAGAGTCTTCTCCAACACCACAGTTCAAAAGCATCAATTCTTCAGTGCTCAGCTTTCTTTATAGTCCAACTTTCACATCCATACATGACTACTGTTGTAGCTCAAACGATTTGAAATAGCTCAGCTGGAATTCCATCACCTCTACCATCTTTGCTTGTAAGGCCCAATTGACTTCACACTCCAGGATGTCTGGCTCTGGGTGAGTAACTGCAGGACAGTGGTTATTCGTGTCATTAAGAACTTTTTTTTGTACAGTTATGTGTGTTCTTGCCAATACTTTTAAATCTCTTCTCCTTCTCTTAGACCGATTGTTTCTGCTCTATATGGCGTCCATCTTTGCCTGAAATGTTCCCTTCAGTTCACTTCAGTTCAGTTCAGTCACTCAATCATGTCCGACTCTTTCGAACCCCATGAATTGTAGAACACCAGGCCTCCCTGTCCATCACCAACTCCTGGAGTTCACTCAGACTCACGTCCATCGAGTCAGTGATGCCTTGCTTTTGAACTGTGGTGTTGGAGAAGACTCTTGAGAGTCCCTTGGACTGCAAGGAGATCCAACCAGTCCATTCTGAAGGAGATCAACCCTGGGATTTCTTTGGAAGGAATGATGCTAAAGCTGAAACTCCAATACTTTGGCCACCTCATGCGAAGAGTTGACTCATTGGAAAAGACTCTGATGCTGGGAGGGATTGGGGGCAGGAGGAGAAGGGAACGACCGAGGATGAGATGGCTGGATGGCATCACGGACTCGATGGACGTGAATCTGAGTGAACTCCGAGAGATGGTGATGAACAGGGAGGCCTGGCGTGCTGCAATTCATGGGGTCACAGAGAGTCGGACACGACTGAGCTACTGAACTGAACTATCATCTAGATCATCTCTTCTTTTGGCACCACCCATACTGCTATCTTGCTTAGCTACAAACAGCTCAAGAGTTTCAGAACTTTGTCTCTTTCTTCCATTTTCGCTGCCCTGGAGTCTTGTCTTCATACAGCAACCACAGTGGTTCTTTCAGCTACACTGGCCTTTTGGCAGGCTTTGAATCCATCAGCAAGCACACTACTACTTTAGAGCCTTTGCTCTTGCTATGCCTTCTGCCTAGAATGACCCTTCTCAAGATGGTCACATGAGCCACTCCCAGCTGTCCTTCAGAATTCTGTTCAAATATTGCCTTCCCTGACCTCCCTATGTAAACTACATCTTCACTCTTCATTCACTCACTCTCGTTCAGTTCCTGACCTTCTACTTCATTCATCTTACTGTCTGTTTTCCATCTTGAAATAGTAAGCTCTGTGAGGGCAGGGATATGTCTCACTCATTAATACATCACCAGCACCTGACATTTAGAGGGGTTCAATTATCTTAATTATCTCAATTAATTTAATTATCTCTGATTTATATTTAATACATGGTAGTGAAAAGAAAATATTTATATTGATTTATTTGATATACATCTTTTATTGCATCATCTGGGTATATTGATGCAACTGGGTCTACAGTGAGTTACAACCAAAACAAAACACTTGGAACTTTTTTCAAAAAACTGTGGGCTGAAACTCCAGAAATTCCATTTCACCACTCTGGCACTGTTTTCATATGAATGGCTCTCAGTGAAGCCATCTTTCTTGGTACCTATTCAGATAGTTTGAGATATCACAGGTGCTGTCCTACTAGCACCCCCAGATCAACAAAAAACATTTAACTATTAATATCTTTAGCATCTTTACCAGAAAAAGGAAAAAGAAAAGACCTGAAAGTGAAGTTACTCAGATGTGTCTGACTGTTGACGACCCCATGGATGGTAGGCGACCCCATGGACTGTAGCCTCTCAGGCTCCTCTGCCCACGAGATTTCCCAGGCAAGAATACTGGAGTGGGTTGACATTTCCTTCTCCAGGGGACCTTCCTGACCCAGGGATCGAACCCAGGTCACTGACAGTCTGCAGGCAGACTCTTTACCATCTGAGCCACCAGGGAATTTTAGTGTTTTAGCATCTTGAGTTTTGCAAATAAGGTATTATTAAAGCACTTTTACATGAAACATTCAACGTTTTAGCAATAGTAATTGAATGTGCTACTTTGATTTATATGTTTTCCTAAAGGTTTCCTTCTCCTTTCGGTAGATAAATGCTTTGCCATAGTCAAAGCTGTAAATCTACATTGCATTGGTACACCCATATATTATTTTTTGAAGTTCAGCTGAGTATTTTATGTCTAAAAATGCTAACTTATGTTTAACTACATAGTAGGTTGGGACTTCCCTAGTGGCTCAGAGGTTAAAGCGTCCGCCTCCAATGCGGGAGACCTGGGTTCGATCCCTGGGTCGGGAAGATCCCCTGGAGAAGGAAATGGCAATCCACTCCAGTATTCTTGCCTGGAGAATCCCATGGACAGAGAAGCCTAGTAGGTTACAGTCCATGGGGTCGCAAAGAGTCGGACACGACTGAGCGACCTCACCTCACCTCACCTCACATAGTAGGTTATATTAAAAGCTCTGATGATATGTTTTTAAATGTTTCGCAATTACTTCATTGACACATTTTGATTAAAAATTTTGTTTCAGTTTTTTTAATGAATGAAACTGATTATATTATGTTCATTAAATTTTCCTTCATTAATTATTGCAAAATTTCCTTATTGAAATTGTGAGCTTTAGCAAAACATGTTTGCCATTCTGATTAAAAAAATGTGCTTGCCTGTTCAACTTTTAACAACACAAACTTAAGAGTTCCATTTCCATCCAACATTTATATCATTTGCAATAATAGTCAGATTTAATTAATCAGATGTTTATGTTGAAAGAATTTTGTTGTTTTGCACTTCAGAAATACAAACTATTTATTAATGTCATAATGATTTTTACCTAGTATCAGAATATGCCTCAGATTATATTGATTATATTTTTCTTCTTTGATCTCCTGAAAAGTCCAAATACTTATCTATTTTTCAGTAACTAGAGATGTGTATAAGAGACAGACCTAGTATCAGAATATGCCTCAGATTATATTGATTATATTTTTCTTCTTTGATCTCCTGAAAAGTCCAAATACTTATCTATTCATGATACTTGAAAAAAATTTTAAAAACCTATCCAACTTTGAAGTCCTCTTCACTGTGAATTTCCACTTTAAACATTTTATATTATAAATTTATATAAACATAACATGTTATTAATATAAGTATATAATAAATAAAAATTATGTACACAGGAATTTAATTAATTACACTATCATTTAAAAACAGTAAAAACCAAACAAGTCAGAAGCAAATAGTTTGAGCTTGAGGATGATGACTAGGGATCCTCTGGAAGCCCAGAGTGCTTAGGAAAAGATGCACAATGTACCTTTGCTGCCTATCAGGACAAAGTCTAGACCATAAACCACGCTGCACAATTTCCCTCAATGCTACACTGCTAAGGAACTCAGGTATCAATGATCAAAGCAACATCGTATAATGATCAGTTTGTACTAACAAGGTTATATTTTTGATTCCTAACTTTACCAATTTTTTTCTACCAACCAGCCTACAATCCAGTTCACCCACTAGGTGGGCATACTTGTGTGTGTCCAGGAGTTGTCAGAATATCTTCTCTTCTCCCCTCTATGTTCCCTCTACATGGCCACCCGTTTGTCCTTCTGTGCTGCCAATATGATCATGTCACATCCTGCTTCAATCTCAACCCTTACTATTACTTGGCCCTTCACAATCTTCCTGGCTCCATTCCAGCCTCAACTTCCCTCCTCTGTCCCAGCCCCTGTCATCCCTAACAATTGCACAACTCAAACCTGCTAGGTAATTTTGTGCCTTCTTGTATATAGGATTTTTTTAGAATGCCCTTCTAAAAAAAAGTCTTATATATTTCAGATGTACTTCCTCTGTACATCGAAGACTGACTTCCTATTTCCTACTTACAGCTTGCCATGTTTCCACAGTACTTATGCATACCGTGATGATGGTAATTATATTAGAGTTATTGGTGGATCTGCTCTCTCACTTGACTGTGCACTTTTCAAGGACAAGTAGTGAGTCATATTGTCTTTGGGTCCTCTCTGTTGAATACACTCAGTCATCACCTTTCATCATTCATAATGATGAAAACATATGTAGTCATTCTTCCTGTTATACCACAACCACCCATATTTAAATCACATTCTTTCTACTTTCCATATTTTTTTTACTGAGGTAAAACAAACAAATGGCAATATTAAATGTTCACTCTAATGCCTTTTGGTATATGTACACACCAAGATATAGAACATTTTCAGTCATATAGAAGATTTCCTCAAGCCTCTTCCAAACAATACCTACACCCCCGAGGAAATTAACGTTGTTCTGACTATTAACACTATTCTACCATCATCAATTACTTTTCCTGTTCTTAAATTTTATTTAAATGATACACATGAACTATTTATGCTTAACATAAAGTCTGTGAAATTCATACATGTTGTTGCATTATAAATCATGTTTTCTTTTTGATGACTTTGCAGTATTCCATGTATGACCATACTATGATTTATTTGTGTATTCTCTTGCTGATTGACATTTGGGTCATCTCAATGACATTGGGACATTGCAGTTTGAGATATTACAAATGATACTACTATAAAATTCTTGTATGGATTTTTCTTTGAACATATGTACTCAATTTCCTGAGTATGTAGCTAGGGATGGAAAAGCTGGTCATAGGACAGGCACATGTTTAGCTTTAGTAGCTACAGCCACAGAGTTTTCTAAAAGGATTGTACCCATTTATACCCCATTAGTAATATATGAAGTTCCAAGTCACTTATCAGTCTTTTTAATTCCATAATTTTTTTGTTTTGTATTTCTACTGTACTTCATATTGTTGTTGTTAATTGCTCAACCGTGTCCAACTCTTTGCAACCCCATGGGCTGCAGCACACCAGGCTTCCCTGTCCTTCACCAAATCTATATGTTGAAACTAAATTCCTAATGTGATGGTACTAGGAGATGGGTCCTTGGAAGTGGAGCTCTCATGAAGAGGATTATTGCCTTTATAAAAGACACTCTAGAGAGATTCCTCTTTCTGCTATATTACATTATAGTGAGAAGAGGGCCTCCATGAGCCAAGAAGTGAACTCTCACTAGACATTCAATCTGCAAGTGCCTTGATATTGGACTTTTAACTCCAGAACTGTAAGAAACAAAATTCTGTTTTTTAAAACCCCTGAAGTCTATGGTATTCTGTTATTAGCCCGGACAGACCAAGACATACTATAATAGTTCTCCCTCTCTGATCTAAATTTGTTTCAGTCGTCAGTCCCCCCACTGAAGTCCCTCCTACCCTATGACCAGTTTGTTTGCATTTTGTGACTCTTTCCAGCTATTCAGTCCCTTTCTAGGTTTTATGCTTAAAACTCAACACAGCTTTCCATGTACAAAGATATTCTAGTTTTGTACAGCTGTAGGATAATGTTTTCTATTTTGTTCCAACTTTTTTTCTAGATCTGGTGAGCCAAGGCCTTTTAACCAGAACTGCAGCACATTAAGCTGATAGTTATGAGAAAGCATTAAACATAGTCACCCTTCCTATAACTGATCATCAAAGCCTATGAAGTTTTTTTCAAAGTTTCATAAAATAAATTCCCTTTTTTTTTAATTGAAGTATATTTGATTTACAGTGTTGTTTTAGTTTCTGGTATACAGCAAATTAGTTCAGCTATATATCTATGCTGCTGCTGCTACTGCTAAGTCACTTCAGTCGTGTCCGACTCTGTGTGACCCCATAGACGGCAGCCCACCAGGCTCCCCCGTCCCTGGGATTCTCAAGGCAAGAACACTGGAGTGGGCTGCCATTGCCTTCTCCAATGCATGAAAGTGAAAAGTGAAAGTGAAGTTGCTCAGTCGTGTCCGCTCTTTGCGACCCCATGGACTGCAGCCTACCAGGCTCCTCCATCCATGGGATTTTCCAGGCAAGAGTACTGGAGTGGGTTGCCATTGCCTTCTCCGATAGTCTTTGTCATATGCTTTTCCACTATAGTTCACCACAAGATATTGAATATAGTACCCTTTGCTATAGTAGGACCTTGTTGCATATCTATTTTGTATACAGTAGTTTGTATCTGCTAATCCCAAACTCCTAATATATCCTTCCCCTGCCCTTTTCCCCTTTGGTAACTGTAAGTTTGTTTTCTATGTGTGTCTGTTTCTGTTTTGTAAATAAGTTCATTTGTATCATTTCTTCTTAGTTTCCAGATATAAAGGATATCATATGATATTTGTCTTTCTCTTTCTGACTTAGTTACGATAAAAATCTCTGGGTCCACCCATGTTGCTGCAAAAGCCGTTATTTCATTATTTTTTTATAGATGAGTGATATTTCACTGTATGTAGGTACCACATCTTCTTTATCTATTCATCTGTTGATAGACATTTAGTTTGCTTCCACGTCCTGGCTATTGTAAATAATGCTGCCATGAACACAGGGGTGCACGTATCTTTTTGGATTAGTTTTCTCTAAATGTATGTCCAGGAATGGGATTGCTGCATTATATAAAGCCTCTAAACTTCTAACTAGAGTTTAGATTATGTTTTCTTCAATGCATCTACTTACATTTTACACAATGCATGTCATTTGACACACATGCTTGCTCAATTCAGAAAGCTTTGTCAAGTCTCCCTGCAGGGTTTAATTACTCCCTCGGCACACAGCATCACTGTCAGTGTCTGCCAGTGAAGGCAAGGCAGAGTGGTAGAGGGAGGCCCATTGTCTGGGAATCAGGATGTGTTTTTTCCTATCTGTGACGCCTTGACCAAGTCTCCATGCTATAGATTTCTCTTCCCATATGCAAAATGAAGGAATTAGACAAAACGGCAATGAAAGAAACCGCCTAGCACCAAATTCTAAAAGCTTTTGTTTCACTGTAACTGTTTACACATCTTGCATAAAGGTGGTTAAATAAGACATATACAAGGAAGGTCTTCCTCTCTGTTAACGCTTCTCCATCGAGAGAAGTGTCTGCTTAACCTTACCTTTGTTTTTAAGCAAGTTTTCTAACTATGATGAAACATTTCCTCCACTTCCACGATAAGTCAGTATTTTTAGTATGAAAATTTGTGAAATGCTTTCTAAAATTCAGTCAGTCCTGCTTCCTGACATTACCTTATCTTTACCCTTCACAACCTTGATACTTTGTGTTAATCCTCTGTTTTCTGCTAAATGTTACTATGGTGTGTGGCGCTAGGTGTTACAGATAGCATAGCAGTTTCTCAGGCAGGGTATACTGAATAGACTTGTGGGAAGTAAACCCCCCAAATTGTATAAATACCAGTGAAAAATCTGATATCAAAAAATGTATATGACTCTGTGTGTGTGTGTGTGTGTGTGTGTGTGTGTGTGTGTGCGCGCGCTCACTCGCTTCAGTCATGTCCGACTCTTTGAGACCCCATGGACTGTAGCCCACCAGGCCCCTCTGTCCATGCAAGTGTCCAGCCAAGAATACCAGAGTGCATCGCCATGCCCTCCTCCAGGGGATCTTCTCGACCCAGGGGTAGAACCCAGGTCCTACATTTGCATTACAGGTGAATCCTTTACCCACTGAGCCACCTGGGAAGCCCTTATGACTCCATGCTGCTGCTAAATGATGCTAAATCGCTTCAGTCATGTCTGACTCTGTGCGACCCCATAGACGGCAGCCCACCAGGCTCCCCCGTCCCTGGGATTCTCCAGGCAAGAACACTGGAGTGGGTTGCCATTTCCTTCTCCAATGCGTGAAAGTGAAAAGTGAAAGTGAAGTCACTCAGTCGTGTCCGACTCTTCGCGACCCCATGGACTGCAGCCTACCAGGCTCCTCCGTCCATGGGATTTTCCAGGCAAGAGTGGTGGAGTGGGGTGCCATTGCCTTCTCCTATGACTCCATATATGTATTTAATAATTGAGTTTTGGTTAAACTAGTTTAAGGTTAGGAATATTGACTTCAACTACCTCTGTTGTCTTTAAAAAATTTATTGATGCATAATTGATTTACAGTGTTGTGTTAATTACTGCTGTACAGCAAAGTGACTCAGTTATACATGTGCATACATTCTTTTTCATATATTTTTTTCATTATGTCAGCCACCTCTGTCTTTGCATAAGTAGTTAGGTGACTGAACAAGGATAGAGTTTCATTATTCACACATTTTATTGTAATCACAAAGATAATGCATTAGATAATATTTATTATTCAACTTGTCATGCGTACCTTATAAATTTAGCAACAATCTAGGAAAATGTTTGTGGAAAAATGATTTATTAGGACCAGATTTTCAGCCTTTGTGATGGAGATAATTGTGGATGTGTTATTTTACTCTTTGACCTGAAGACGTCACTTTTGCTCAGAAGGGTATATGCGCTAAAATATATTTAAAACCCTGATCTGTTTTTCTGACGAAACTTGCTTAGCTTAATCTCTCTGGTGTTCAGTAACTAGGAGCAATCATGTCTAGAGACCAAAGGTTTTGATCATGTGAAACAGAATTTGCAGTCTAATAATTAGACAATAAAATGCTTTCTGTGAGGGAAACATGAAATGATTAAATTGATGTCTCAGAAAAAAAATTAATAGGTTAGAAATGGAAGAAGTTTTTGGAGGCTTGCATAGACCCAGTAGGAGGTATTTTCAGTAGTCTAGGTTTGAGGTAGTTATTGGTTGAACTAGATGAATTGTCATGAGAATAAAAAAGAAGTGATAGATTCAAGAGTTTCTAGAAAGAAAGTAACTGATTGTATATCTAAAAGGAGAAAGGAGGAGGATTTGAAGTAGGATGACTGGGAAAAATGACAAGTCACAGAAACTGACAAATTTAGCTAAATGACCTTAGGTGATTTATATTGTTTGTGACAGGGCCAGGGGAGGGAATGATTTTGTCTGTTTTGTTTTTAGAGTATTATGTTTTCATTCCAGTCCCAAAGAAAGGCAATGCCAAAGAATGCTCAAACTACCACACAATTGCACTCATCTCACACGCTGGTTAAGTAATGCTCAAAATTCTCCAAGCCAGGCTTCAGCAATACATGAACCGTGAACTTCCTGATGTTCAAACTGGTTTTAGAAAAGGCAGAGGAACCAGAGATCAAATTGCCAACATCCGCTGGATCATCAAAAAAGCAAGAGAGTACCAGAAAAACATCTATTTCTGCTTTATTGACTATGCCAAAGCCTTTGACTGTGTGGATCACAATAAACTATGGAAAAATCTGAAAGAGATGGGAATACCAGAGCACCTGACCTGCCCCTTGAGAAACCTATATGCAGGTCAGGAAGCAACAGTTAGAACTGGACATGGAACAACAGACTGGTTCCAAATAGGAAAAGGAGTCCGTCAAGGCTGTATATTGTCATCCTGCTTTTTAACTTATATGCCTGTCTCTTATACACATCTTGATCTTTACTGTGTTCCCTTGGACTGCAAGGAGATCCAACCAGTCCATTCTGAAGGAGATCAACCCTGGGATTTCTTTGGAAGGAATGATGCTAAAGCTGAAACTCCAGTACTTTGGCCACCTCATGTGAAGAGTTGACTCATTGGAATAGACTCTGATGCTGGGAGGGATTGGGAGCAGGAGGAGAAGGGGAGAACAGAGGATGAGATGGCTGGATGGCATCCCTGACTCGATGGACGTGAGTCTGAGTGAACTCCGGGAGTTGGTGATGGACAGGGAGGCCTGGCGTGCTGCGATTCATGGGGTCACAAAGAGTCGGACTTGACTGAGCGACTGAACTGAACTCCCTGGTGGCTCACACGGTAAAGAATCCACCTGCAATGCAGAAGACTTGGGTTCGATCCCTGGTATGGGAAGATCCCCCAGAGGAAGAAATGGCAACCCACTCCAGTATTCTTGACTGCAGAATTTCATGGACAGGGAAGCCTGGTAGGCTACAGTCCATGGGATCACAAAGAGCTGTACATGACTGAACGACTAATAGAATAACAACAAGAGTGGTAAAGAATTTAGACATCCTGAGTTCGAGATGACTGTAAAACATCAAAGTAGAAACTCATCAGAAAATCCAAAATATGGACTATAGTTCACAGTCCATGTTTGGAGACATTGACTTAGCGATTGTCAGTAGAGAGATGATGTGGATGCCATGGAGTAGCTAGAATATCCAATAGAGAGAAGCACAGACGTTTGAGCACAGAATTCTATGAAATATCTAGAGGTCCTCATTTATGAGACAGAAAGAAAAGAAAGAGCCTTGTGGTCAGAGAAGGAACATCCAAAGGTATAAAGACAGAGTAAAGACAGGGTGGAATCATGGGAATCAGGTCAGAGAAAGGGGCACAAAATGGCATGTGACTCCTTCCCTATGGAGATCTAGGTAGAACAGGCCAGGCAACCATACTTGGTGATGAGAACACCACTGGTGATCTTCAAGGATGCAGTTTCAATAGAGTGAGTGGTGGTGATGGTGGTGGTGGTGGTGGTGGTTATGGTGGTGGTGATGATGAGAGAAGGAGGGAGGTGGGAGCAAGATGGGAGGCATGTGTCTTATCAGGAGGTGGGCCTCAAGTCCCGTGTTTGGGAAATTTAACTGAATAAAAGAAGATCATATGGAAAATGTGTATGGCAGTCCTAAAGCAGGTTGGAAAAGAATTTCCAGACACAGAGCATTGCAGAAAGGAGTGAATTTATTAACAACAAACAGCAGAGATAATGTGGAAGCTGTGAACACAGCAGGCCAACCTCTTGACAAACCAGGGAAGTTAACATTTTTTGTGGGCTAGTAGCCAAGGGGTCGCTAAGAGTGGGACACGACTGAGAGACTTCACTTTCACTTTTCACTTTCATGCATTGGAGAAGGAAATGGCAACCCGCTCCAGTTTTCTTGCCTGGAGAATCCCAGGGAAGGTGGAGCCTGATGGGCTGCCATCTATGGGGTCGCACAGAGTCAGACTTGACTGAAGCAACTTAGCAGCAGTAGCAGCAGCAGCCAATTTTTATAGCCTCAAGACAAAGAAAATTCCTGCCCGAAGGGTAGCATTAAATGATTGGTTGGATGCTACAGGGTGAGTACAGGGGCGGGCATTTTTGCCTAATTTGGGGTCAGGAAGCTGGCCAGTAAGGATCAAGGGGTTTTGGCTTGGTTGCAATGGGGCTTAGGCAGTTTTGCAGGTGACCTTGCTTCTGGGCTCCGCTTCTGTGGCCTTGATGCAAGGCCTTGCACCAGTGGCCTTGGGATAGGATTCCACAAAATAGTTAGTGGGGAGACTGGGATTAGGTGAAGATAGCTATGCATTTGTGAACTGGGAGGGAGAGGAATTGGGAGAAAGGGATTGAAAACTGAAGGGGGATAAGAGGATTGAAGGAATCAAGTTCAAAAACAGGTAAAAGGAAAGAAGGTCATTTGCTGTAGTACAAGAGAGAAAGGGTCAGAATCTCTCTCTCAGCCCAAGAAAAGGAACAAGTACTCAAGACTGGTGAAGGAAGATCTGAGACAAAAATATGAAAAGGGGAATAAACTCGGAGAGCCTTGGTCTTCTGAAGAGGTGGAAGTGGGGCCACTCTGTAGATAGAAAGTGAATGAGCAAGAGACACAACGAATTCCTTCCACTGTTTCTTCAAATGGCAGCTTCCCATGAGGCAGGGAGATAAAACACAGGGAGAATGCAGTGTATCATAAAACCCACATCATTTTACATAATGACTGTTCACACGCCTACCTCCCTTACTAGAATGTGGGTCTTTTGAAGGCAGAGACTTCTTTCTAGTACTTTTTGAAGTGCCAGAAAGCACACAAGGTGATACAGAAGCACATTTGTACCATCGTGACAGTTTCTAGTTTGTCTTTCTTTCTTTTAAATAAACACTGGGAAAAGAATGGAGAAACACCTTGTCCTTATTTTCATCTCCTGTTCCATTCCTTTCTCTCTCTTCCCACAAGCAAACACTATCATGAATGAATATCCCCTCAGCCTGTGTATCTATTTATCTGTATCCATTAATATTCCATGATATTTTTACTGTATGATTTTGAAAATTTACACAAATGGTTTCATATTATGCTTACCAATTATGCAATTTATCTCTTTTTTTAAAATTTAGCTTTTTTAAAAATTAGTTTTGAAGACTCACCATGCTGAGAAATATAGACTTAGTTCCTTTCCTTTAATTTCTTGTATTTTATTAATCTTTGCATCCTCCATCTCCAGGGTAGCATAGGTACCCACATAGCAAATGTTATTAGGGAATAAATTAGGACAAACAATATCATAAAAGAAACAGATACTTTGTATAGCTCTTTGTTATGAAATACTTTTAACTATAATCTCTTTTCTCTGTCATTGTGTATTTTCTTCCCCAGGCTAATGCTTTTTAAGGAGAGTAATTATGCCTTATGCCAATGCATTCTATTCTTAATGCCTACTTCACTGTTTGGCACATAGTGAAAGTGTAAGTCACTCAGTTGTGTCCAACCCTTTCCCACCCCATAGACTATACAGTCCATGGAATTCTCCAGGCCAGAATACTGGAGTTGGTAGCCTTTCCCTTCTCCAGGGCATCTTCCCAACCCAGGGATCAAACCCAGGTCTTCTGCATTGCAGGCGGATTCTTTACTAGCTGAACCACAAGGGAAGCCCAAGAATACTGGAGTGGGTAGCCTATCCCTTCTCCAGGGGATCTTCCCAACCCAGGGATTGAACCGGGGTCTCCTGCATTGCAGGTGGATTCTTTACCAATTGAGCTATTAAGGAAGCCCATTGTAATTCCTCAGTAAACAGTGATTGAATGAGTGACTCTTTACTGTAAGTATTATTTTGTGAAAGTCCAGATTCTGAGTACATAAATGCTTTTCCAAGACCATGTGGTTGGAAGAATCAGGACTAATAATCAGGTTTTCTGATACTAAATCCAGTGGTCTTTTCATTTTACTATTGAAAGAGCTATTGTAAGGCCTATACTAGGGAATCAATAGGAAAGAAATAATTATAATGAATTATTGCCCTGATATAACCAATAAATAGATTCCAAGTACCTATGTTATTGGGGAAAATCAATAACCATAACCAGGTATAAGGCCTTGAAATTTATGATGAGCATTAACTTAGAATGTTTTATCACATGGTCATTATACCACATAAGGTCCATATTGTAAAGGAGATAGGTGAGTTATGAGGACGTACAGGATTGCAGAAGTGAAGGATTAAGCAGGAAGCAGTTTTACTAAAGTAGGACTCTTTTGCTAAGGATACTAGTAACCTAATTGCCTTTGATGACATACTAGTGTTTGTCTCCCCTTCTGGGTTCAGTGATGCCTCCACTCTTGACTCTCCTCCCCCTCACTTTCTTGACCACCTCCTAAGAAACCCTTCCCTCAAACAGGAACAGTTGAGTGGAGATCTGAAGGAAATGACAAGAGTTCTAGGGAAAAAGATCTCAGGAACTCCTTCAGACACCCCCCACACTCTAATCTGTCCTCTCTCTAGGCTGGATTAATATCGATTGGTACTTTTAACCCTTCCCTTGATGAATTGGAGGTTTGACTCCAGTTTTCTCACTCAGAAGCAGGTCTCCATCACCTCTTGCCTTCCTGGAACAACTCTTGGGTCCTGGCAGCTATTAAAGTTGCTGCTGCTGCTGCTGCTAAGTCACTTCAGTCATGCCTGACTCTGTGCTGCCCCATAGACGGCAGCCCACCAGGCTCCCCCGTCCCTGGGATTCTCCAGGCAAGAACACTGGAGTGGGTTGCCATTTCCTTCTCCAATGCATGAAAGGAAAAGTGAAAGTGAAGTCGCTCAGTCATGTCTGACTCTTAGCGACCCCATGGACTGCAGCCTACCAGGCTCCTCCGTCCATGGGATTTTCCAGGTGAGAGTACTGGAGTGGGGTGCCATTGCCTTCTGCTATTAAAGTTGGAATTGCTGCAAAGAACCAGCTCTGGAGAGCGACACACCCTAACTCCCCTGACAGAGCAACTGGGTGGTCAGTCTGCACAGAAAAGGCCTTTTAAGGAACTTATTTTGAAGTATAAGCACTATTAACTCACTTTCAGACTCATATCTTGGTCCTTTGGGGGCATCCTTTATAATTTGTCACATTTAGAGTGTTGGTCGCTTCAGTCATGTCCTACTCTTTGCAACCCACGATCTGTAGCCAGCCAGGCTCCTTTGTCCATGGAATTCTCCAAGCAAGAATACTGAAGTGTGGGAAGCCGTTTCCTGCTGTAGGCGATCTTCTTGACCCAGGGATCGAATCCAGGTCTCCTGCATTACAGGCTGATTCTTTGCCATCTGAGCCACAAAGGCAGTCCCACATAAAGGATATTTCACCACACCAATTTAACAAATGCTTGTTGAGGTGGACTCTGCCTCTTTTTTTGTTGAATAGAGTCAGGACACAGATTCTCTGCCACACCTCTTGCTCAAGATGCACTCTTACAGTTTTCCTGACACCCTCAATGCTCAGATAGATGCAACATTCCCTCCTCACATAACAAAAACTAGAAGATCTGATCTCGCCCAGGATCATCCATGCACGCCCCTTCTTCCCATAACATAACCTGAAGATCACAGTTTTAGGCTTAAAAATCAGATCAGGTCATCAGAGAATTTTTGTTCTGTTTCTAGGTATCAGAGATCATACAGGGAATGAAATTTGATTACCACAACATTGACATTTCTTGGACATTTTCTTGAATTTGGGGGCAAATAGGATAGAGGGTTTGTAATCAGGACAGTCTTATATCCTTGTGATAATCAGAAGCATCCTTAGATGTTCTGCACTCACTCAAGAGGGATGTAGAAATTAAGCTGTATCAGTGACTTTGTAGTGAACAAATAAATGAGATGACACTAACCAAGAAGCAGATGTGGGTAGAAAGAGCATCAACTGTTTATTTTGAAGTCCTAGTTCCAGATCCATACAAGTTTATGAATTAGGTCCAATGCCTAGTGAATAAATAGCATTTAAGTAGAGAAAGGAAAATGGAAAAAGGAAACAGAAGGAAAGGGCTAAAGTAGAGTAACTGGGACTTCCCCTGGTGATCCAGTGGTTAAGACTCTGCACTCCCAATCCGGGGGGCATGGGTTCGATCCCTGGTCAGGAGATTAAGATCTCACAGGCCACACAGCAAGGCCAAAAAAAGTAAAACTGAGTAACTAATGAGCTCATATTGAGTCTTGAAAATATATCTTTAAAATATATCTTAATATTTAGGAACTTTCCTGGTGGTTCAGTGGTTAAGAATCTGCCCTGCAATACAAGGGGCACCTGTTTGATCCCTGGCTGGGGAACTAAGATCCTGCATCCTGTGGAGCAACTAAGTCTGAGCACCACAACTGCTGAAGCCCACATGCTCTCAAACCTGTGTGCCGCAGCTAGAGAGTCCATACACTGTGCAACAAAGGAGCCCGAATGGCACAACTGAGACCCAAGGCATCCAAATAAATAAATAAATATATATATATATATATATGTATGTATGTGTGTGTGTGTGTATATATATATATATATATATATATATATATATATCTTAGTTTTTAATGTGGAAGATAGTAACTCAACACTCAAGGGCCTCAAGGAAGCCACATAAGGGTCTCATGTCTGAGGAGGGAATTGATGAAAGGTTGTAGCCTTTAATATCTGATGATGAAAAGAGACCTTCTTTCTTTGGGGTGAGTCCCTGATTCCAATTTTACATTTGTGGAGCAATTAGCAGGACGCCTCTTGGCTTTGCTTGGTCTCCTCCGTTAGAAGAATGCCTCTGATATGTAATATTTGTTTCAAAACCCAAAGAAGCTTGTTTCCTTTTGAGGTTTGCCTTACTTTTTATGTTCTGAAGTTCATTTTGGACCTCAGATTTTGCTCCAAGCAATAAAACTGGTTGGCTTGTACTAACATAATGGAGCCGTAATTTTAGCCAGCTCTGGGGGGGGGCGGGGAGATAGTTAAGGTGTGTAGTGGTTTCTGTGGTTTCTATGTGGAGTAGAATTCCCTGCAAAGCTTTTCCATGTGGTGTTTTAATAGCTGTCTTAAAACTCTCTGATGCATGGAACAAAACTGAATTAGACTCATGTGCTAGATTGCTGGGATGGGCCAAGAAACCAGAGAAACAAAAGAGAAGCAATCAAACAGCCTAAGCTCAGCGGCTAACTGTCAGAAGAAGATCCTCAAGACATACCCAGGTTGAAAATTAAAGACATGATCACCTGATTTAACCCACTTTTGCAGGACTTTCTAAGGAAAATTTGAATTTTTTTCTTTACATGTATTAATATTTTATTTTGCATGGAATTTTACAACTTACAGAATGCTTCAATATATATGAAGCATATATATATGCTTTTTGCATGGAATTTTACAGCTTACTGCTTCAATATATATGAAGCATTTTGTAAGTTGTAGAATATATATATGTGTATATATATATATATACATTTATTTATTTGAGACTTACAACAACCTTTGGAAGTTTGTGTTATTAGATCCATTTTTATAAATGAGAAAACTGTCACAAAGATAGATCCAAGGTCGTTTGGCTGAGAAACTACAGAGGCAGAATTGGATACTACCTCAAAGCTCTGCATATTTACACCAGAACTTCAATAATTTATATTAATGATCATATTTAATATTCATGAAGCAAAGATCACCAGACGAGTAGTGTGCATACACAGTAAAGATGTTTCTGGACTTCTGAGTTCTCATCAATGAGTATAAGGCATTGTAGTGTTGTCTAAACTGCATGAGAATATACTCCCCCGTTCATTCAAATGCTCATTGATTCAGAGACACGGTTCCCTCCAAACTGCTAAGTGTAGCTGATAAAATGCCACATACTTAGTTGGCATTCCCATATTAAGAATGTGTAAAAATTCTCTTTAGTGTGTGGTTTTGGCTGCTAAGTTCCGGGAACATTTATTGAATACTACTATATGCCAGGCACATGGGCACTGTAGGAAGTTATCTAGGTGATATGATTCAAGCGAAGCCTTTTCCACTGCCCCATTGCCTAAAATACCTTCCTCAGCAGGGCATCCCTTTGAGTTAGTCCAGGACTCATTGTGATTCCTTTGAAAACTGTAGGTAGCTTGAAAAGAAAATACTTAAAAATTTTTTCTTTTAATTTTACCAAAATCTTGGGGTATATTTATTTATCCAGTTAGCAAAATCAACTATTAAGTCTCCGAGTTGAATAGGAAGTGATGTGGATACTTTTATTCTACCCAAGAGAAGGGATGGGGAATTCTAGAAATTCACTCATCAGGACCCAGGGGAGCCAGAATACAGCAGCAACAGGTCAGTTGCCCTAAGGGTCTCCATCCAGAATAAACTTCAGTCACTTTGCTTTTTTTTTTTTTAACTTTTATTTGCATCTATTTTTTGCAGCATTTATTCCCTGGCCATAAGTTTTTGTTTCTTCAGTTTCTTCTGAGCTATCTTTTACTTCTGTGCAACCTCCTCTTCTGGTTTAGGAACAATCTGTTCTTTTTCAGTAAGGATAATCTCAATGTGGCCGGGAGAGCTCACGGAGGCATTGATCCGACCAGAAGCTCTGTAAATCCTGCACCCTGCGGTGTTTTGTTTCACCTGGACATGCTCAATGACCAGAGAATCTACATCTAAGCCCTGAAGTCCAGCATTACTCTCTGCATTTTTGAGCCTGTGCAGTGAAACTTCAGCACCTTTTGGGGCCACCAACCCTCCCCATCCAGCCCCACTCTTCGGCCTGTGCACACCTACCAACTCCACCATTTGTAACAACGGACTAGCACATGTTGTTTCTTTAAAGTGACATCTTTCAGATACTTGGTGGCTTTTGGATATGCATGCCCTTAACGGCCTGGGTGACTTCATGAGTGTTCTTAAAGTGAACACAAAGAATGGAACCCTTGATTTGCATGATTTTGTGGTGTTTTCTGGGTCAAGTGAATAGCGCACCATTTTTAGAGGTCAGCTCAGGCCACTTACCAGAAAAGCTCACTTTGCTTTTGTTTTCAAGAACTGGTCCTACCTGATATCAGAATTTCAGACCTGGATCCATAAGATTAACCAGGTGAGTATTTGCAATGCAAATACCAAACATTCGATCCAAGTTCTTCAAGTAAGCAGGTCCCCATCTCTAATGAAAATTAGCCTGGTAGCCAGTCTTCTGTGTGTGGCTATTTCAGAACTCATCCTGTTCTTAACCAGCCTCTGTACTCCTCATTTAACTCTGCTGCTGCTGCTGCGGCTAAGTCGCTTCAGTCGTGTCCGACTCTGTGCAACCCTAGAGACGGCAGCGCACCAGGCTCCCCCGTCCCTGGGATTCTCCAGGCAAGAACACTGGAGTGGGTTGCCATTTCCTTCTCCAATGCATGAAAGTGAAAAGTGAAAGGGAAGTCACTCAGTCGTGTTCGACTCTTAAGGACCCCATGGACTGCCCCCTACCAGGCTCCTCCGTCCATGGGATTTTCCAGGCAAGAGTACTGGAGTAGGGTGCCATTGCCTTCTCCATTTAACTCTAATCCCTGGTCTTTTCACAGCTAATGATGGGTTGACATCTCTGACAGATCTGCACCAAGTACAAAATGATTTAAAGCTTTCTCCTGCCTCACACTCACATTCTCTCCCACAGCTCCCCAAATTCTATACCTGTAGAGTTTTAAATATCCTGTGTTCATGATTTTTTTCTATCTCTTCCAAAGACCTAAAATATTTAAAAAATATATTAATTAACAAGTTTATTGTTATCAAAAGAAAATTATTTTACAAATTGACTGTCACTCATGAGGCAGCTGTTGATATTGTTTGATTTTTTCCTTGGTTCACCCATAAGCTTTCCATACTTGAAACAGCATGTATGGGATAACCATGTTTGTTCATATGATTAACACAAGGAGAAGCCCCCAAAATAATATCCATCATGATGGCTTTGATTATTGCTAAGTGCTGTGCCGAGAAAGGCTCTCTATAGATTCTCTCATTCAATCTTTAAAACAATCCCAAGGTACTGTAGTTGCCCTTATTTATACATGAGGCACAGAGAAGTTAAGTAACTTGCCCAAGGATGCACAGCTGGTTCGCTGAGCTTCAGAAACAGGCATTCTGTATCCTGAGACCAGGCTCAAAGATCACTATGCCACAATGACCAATGCTTTTCCAAGGGGCCACCAGAGTATGAGGGAGCTTTATCACCTGTGGGCAGGGAGTATTGGGGACCTCCCACGGCAACAGCCACAGTGCTCAGGTCCTGAGTGGGGGCGTAACCCCTGAGATGGCCGAGAGGAAAGGAGAGCCTTGGAGTGGGCTGGCCCTGCTTCTACCAGTGGCCCTGCTTCTACCAGTGGCCTCTCGGTCCTTACCTCGTCACCTGCTTTTATAGAGCCCGTTTTGAAGGATAGTGCTAAAGGCCTGGCCACCACTGAACCAGCATCAACAGACATTTAATTATGAATTCGCATGGCACACGGCTGCACAATGTGTAGTAGGGGCAGGAAGGGGGAGGATGGAGAAAATCTGCTCTGCCCTTCAGTTTTTTCTCAGTGACAGCCTTGGCCTTTTAAGTCAAGATCAGGTCTAAGTCAGTCTCAGACCCATAGACCTTCCTGGGATGGGGGCCACAGTGTGCTGCTAAATATTTAATAACCTGCTCTTCAGGAGGGAAGCTCTGATGCGTAGCGTTGCTATTGCCTCAGTGTAAATGCTCCTACCGCAGCAAATTTCAGGCTATCAACACAGCCTCACTGAATAGAGTGAGGAGGAGCTGTGGGCAATCTGATTCAGCACACTCCTGGATGAAGTCAGAAAATTCGGCCAAAGCTGATTCGTTAGAAAAGACCCTGGTGCTGGGAAAGATTGAAGGCAGGAGGACAAGGGGCAACAGAGGACAGGATGGTTAGATGGCATCCCTGACTCAATGGACGTGAATTTGAGCAAGGTCCCAAGATGGTGAAGGGCAGGAAAACCTGGTGTGCTGCAGTCCACGGAGTCTCAGAGAGCTGGACACAACTGAGCTACTGAACAACAACAACGACAACGACAACACTGCTGGACGAAGTCAGAAAATTAGGGTGTTCAGAGAGGGTGCTGCTGCAGGAGACGAGAATCAGGTGTACATTCTGGACCTAGATAACTCACTTTATGTGTGGTTCCTTCTCTCCCCACCCTACTCTGATACCTTCCACCATAAAATCAAGCTCCTAAGAATGTCAAAGGCATCTTAAAAGAGAAGGGAATCATAGAATTTGCAGCCCGTAGGCAATAGGTGAAAGGGAAGAGGGAACTGCCCACCAATGGCCTTTTTGATGGGAGATGGGAGAAAGTAGGAAGGACAGAGGTGGGAGGAGTAGATTTTTAGTCAGCACGTATGTGTACGTGATCCTCTGGCTTTTCCCTCCTCTCAGGAAGAGCTGCCTCCTTCCCCTAGCTGCCAGTCTGCATACTGGCCTGAAACAGGTCTTAGCAGAGGGATGGCTTAGCAGAGTCTAGCTTCCCACACCCTTGTTACTGACCCCTGATATGAACCATGTTAGATCAGATCCAGTCTGTTTTCCTCCCAAAGGACTTCAAGGCTAGGGACTGTAGGTCCTGCTCAGTCCTGACATTCTAGGGCTTTATGATTCCCAGAGTCAGGTTTCTTTCTAGAGCATCTTCTCTTTTGATTAACAGATATTTACATAGAGAGAGCCCTGCTCTGTTTTGCGTTCACTGCTGGGCACTATGAGCTGCAAAAGCACATAAAACAATTTTTCCAATCTAAAGGGCTTACGATCTCCTTGAGAAAATGCGACAGTTGTGTGAAATAATTCCTAAATAAGGAACACTTATAACAGCACGGTGATGCTATGCCAAACTGTAGCCTTTATAATAAATTGTGAGAAACCTATAATTAAAGAAGCATCCGTGTGCTGTGCTGTGCTTAGTCACTCAATCGTGTCCAACTCTTTGCGGCCCCGTGGACTGTAGCCTACCAGGCACCTCTGTCCATGGGGATTCTCCAGGCAAGATTACTGGAGTGGGTTGCCCTGCCCTCCTCCGAGGGATCTTCCCAACCCAGGGACCGAACCCAGGTTTCCCGCCTTGCAGGCAGATTCTTTACCATCTGAGCCACCAGGGGAGCGAACTCATTTAGTAAAGACAGTCAAACTGCATCCTGGTCCTTTGTATTGTTCTTGTTTGTTACATAACAGTGTGTACCCAATTTTTAACTTATATTTCCAACTCATTTTACAGTTAGGATCCCCTTTTAACAAATACGATTATAGCAGCCAGTTCAATGTAATAAAAATATTTCTTCTTCTGGCCAACAGCCCATACTAACACTCATTTGCTGATGGAGATCCAAGACTCCTTTTGAAGGAAAAACCCTATATGAGAAAGACATTCACAAATCCCTGTCCATTAGGCAGTAAATCTACTTAACAAAAAGGTTATCCTTTCAGCAGAGTATTGACATAAAGTACAGGTTTGTGTATCTGCACAGTGTTAAATAACTCTCAACAAAAAGCTGGCTTTTTCAATGTTGCATTGATTTTATTTGGGGCTTTATAGGGCTTTTTGCTTCATAGAGCTCCACAGGTTCCAATCAGTTCTGGGTAGAGGACTGTGGGAATCTCACCCCGATCATCCAGGGCAGCAGATCCCCTGAACACTAGCCAAGGAAGCAGAAGAGAGCATGTGCATATCTGCCCTTGCCATCCCCTGTACCAGCCACTCAACTGTGCTAACAGAAGGAAGAAATCTCACTCTCATCATGGAAAAGCTACTTTTCACTTATTTTTTTCAATTTATTTTATTGACATATATTTGATTTATAACGTTGTGTTACTTTCTTCTATACAGCAAAGTTATTCAGTTTTACATATATGTATATATATTATATATATATATATTCTTTCTACTTATTCATCTCCATTATGGTTCATCATAGCATATTGAATTAAGTGCCCTACACTGTACTTCTTTTCACTTACATTTGAAAGGGTTTTGGTAATTATATTAGAATATAGGAATGCCTAAGTAAAAGTTGGAGAATTTTCAATGTATGAAAGAAAAATTGTTATGAATCTACCATGTGTCTCTGGGACAGTGGGTTTATGTGAGCAGCCAGATTCTCTGCATTTACTTGAGTACTTTCTTGCCGTAGGAGTCGGGCATGTGTTTGGGTTAGGACACCCTCCTGCCAGGCTTCAAATTAGGTGAGGCTGATAAAGTAAATAGAAGGTAATGGATTGTGTCCATTCATGACTTCATTCCACCCTGGGAATGACTTTATCAATAACTACTCGAGGGCAAGACTTGGCAATAAGCATGTTCAGTAGATGTCTGCCGGCAATAGAAAGCTGATTTTATTTCCTAAGGTGTTTGAGATGTGCCAGACTGAAACCCTCTTCTCTCACTGTTGGATACCTCTAGTGTGGTTTCCCAAAGATGATTAATGGTTTCTTTCCCTAGGCTCATGCTGCTAATTATACCCAAGCTTCTTGAACTGTCTTAATCAAATTCACACACAGGTAGGAGCCCTGCAGGACTCAGGAGTGAGATGAACCAGGTTCTGTGTGTTGCACTTTCATTTGTCCTCTCTTGTCAGCTCTCGTTTTCTCTGTGCTCACTTCGCTTGCTGCCCTGTGGACTCAAATTTAAGGACTGTGTTTTAGCTGCGCGTTAGGGTGCGATACCGGTGGAAGGGGGCATATTAACGGTATTTTGCCAAATTTAAGTTGGGTTGAATTTTTTTCCCAAATTAATTTCCTGTTTTTAATACTGCAGCCAGATAGGAGAGATTTGAAATCTACCAGTATCCTGAAATACTAAGAAAAAAAGTTCAAAAATTATATTTGCCGAGCATCACTTAGTTAACGAGTCTCCCTAATTAGACACAGTTGGAAATGATTGCTCTGTGATGAGAGTATTGTGTGTTTTCTGGCATCTCGCTGCCCCCTAGTGCAGAATGCCAGTGAGCGCATCCTTCTGGGCAGGTGATCTTTGGGTTATTACTGTCTGATCAGTCCATTTCATGCTTCCCTGAGTTCTGGCAATGTAATTAGACACTAATCCATGATTCCAGCAAAGTCCTGGGTCAGTCCTATTTTGCCAAATAGACCCAATTTTTAGAGTGGCTTGAGAGTGCAGAAAGTAGACCTCAACTGCACTCTTGAGACCCCTTCCAGTGGAGATACATGGCCTAGCTCCCAACGGACCTTGTAGAGAATTCTGAACGCGAACAAATCTCCTCCTGTTCTAGTGCAGGCAGTCTGTCACAGGGTGATCACTGGGACCCCAGGAGTTTCAGTACCTCGCCAGTAATCAGAGGAAAAGATTCTGTGTCAAGATGCACTCCTACAGTGCACAGCAACAAGAACAATGGGCTTTGAGAGAGAGACAAGCTTGGGAAATTTCCTCAAACTCTTTTAGCCTTTGTAAAATAGTCCTTGATTAAAAAAAAAAAAAAAGTAATCTTAGACATTTTAAAGTTTTAATACATCATCTATTTTGAAACCTCTATATACTTTAACATGTGATATAAATCTTCCTCTATTAGGTATACTGTGGCCAAAATAGCCATTAGGTGCAATTTAAGGATTATGGAAAGGCGCTCTGAACCTAAAGGCTTGCTCTCAAAACTGTTCTGAAATAATCACAAAATTGTAAGCCATGTATGTGGTCTCCATGAAGTTCTGCCAAAATGATCTTGAAACAAGCTGTTTAATTTCGTTGGGCCTCTGTTTTTCCATCTATAAAGTATTAGTGCCCCTATTTAAAGGGATTACTTAAGGATTCAATGAGATAACATATGCCTGACACATGGCAGATTTCAATAATTGTTACCTCCTACCTCCTCCTCTTTCCCTCACTTTTTTTTTTTTTCTGATCTGAAATAGTCAACACCTGTCTCGAATGCCAGACACTAATGGGTAGATGGTGGATTACGATGCCCTCTTTGTGAATTGTCCCCAAAGAGCTGAGAGGCAGCCATTTCTCGTCACCATTAGCTTTTGAAAATTGGCTAAGAAATCTGTAAGAGGGTGTGGGATAAGCGGGTAAATGTAGCCATTAAAATCTTCAGTGTAGAAACTATAACTAATAGGAACACCAAGTCATTGCCTGTTCAGGAACTTCATCTGCTTTACTAAGGAAGGAAATGTTTTTCTTCTTTAATAATGATTGTCATTGCAGTTTTGACTGAGGGAGCAGACAAGAGGAAAGAAAAGTCATCCAATGTGGAGAAAGGTCATTTGGTGATTATGGAATTTTTTTCCATTTATAAATATCACACTTGCTTTTCAGAATCAGGCTATTTGAAAAACAGATACTCAGTCTTCCTATGGTGAATTAGTCAACAAAAAAAGACTTGAAATCCAGTTTAACAGAAGGAAACGCAGAGCCGCACCTCCATGCATGCTTGTACATGTACACAAACACAAGTACACACTTTGTAGATTAAATAGACATTTTTATGCTTTTATGTGTGTTATTTCTTTTGGTGACAACATTGAAAATTGTGTGGGTATTGTTATGTGGTCAGGGTTAGTGAGTTTCCACGCAGAGAAGTAAGAGACATTTAACAATAGTCGCTCTTCGATGGCGGAGAAGGCAGTGGCACCTCACTCCAGTACTTTTGCCTAGAAAATCTCATGGATGGAGGAGCCTGGTGGGCTGCAGTCCATGGGGTCACTAGAGTCGGGCACAACTGAGCGGCTTCACTTTCACTTTTCACTTTCATGCACTGGAGAAGGAAATGGCAACCCACTCCAGTGTTCTTGCCTGGAGAATCCCAGGGACGGGGGAGCCTGGTGGGCTGCCATCTATGGGGTCGCACAGAGTCGGACACGACTGAAGCGACTTAGCAGCAGCAGCAGCAGCAGCTCTTTGATGGTAAAGAAGAATTTGTCTTTTCTCCCATCTATACTCTAGTTCTATCATTACCTTGACACATGATTTGGACAGAAACCCAGAGAACCATGGAAAATTATGTGTTTCATTAAATTTCTGTAAAATCTTTCCAGATCTTCTTAGACAATATTCTGGAATTGACCAAGGGTGAATTTTACTCTATTTTTATCAGATCTCTGGAACGGAGCTAGAGGAAATCTTACATACGCCTCTGTCCAACCCCCTTATTTTATAAATGGAGAAACTAAGGTCTAAAGAGGTCGCAGGGCCAGGGTGTCCTCCCTTATTATTATCTCCCTTTCCTGATGAATGTATCACGTTTGCTTTGTCCATCTCCTCAAGGTAGTGAGTGTTCAGCAGCAATAGACCTGATTTGCATGAGTTTGGCTTTCCTTAGCACCGCATCATGGGAAAGTCAGTCAATTCCATTCCTCATTTCCTCCAGAGAACTGCTTCTTCCCAACAAAATTATAATAGAAAGGGATTACTGAATAAATATATTGTTTTTTAGTAACTTATTTTTTTATTTGATGAAACATTTCATGTTCAAGTTTAAAACTGCAGCCTATTTCTTGAGAGTGAAAAGAACTCGCATGTGAATTAGCAATGAGAGTGTTGTGTTTAGGAGGAGAATATGTGTTCTAGTTCTGTGCTTTACAAAAACTAGATCCATGGATGGTGAATAGTGAAAAATATTTTACATCAAAAACTCTGGGATTGAATTTTACCTCATGTAAAAAAAAGCCTATTTTGCAACTCATTCAATATTACCGAACAATCAAAAAAGATTTATCAAGTTCCTCCTATTTTCCTAGCAGTGTTTAGAGCCTTAAGATGTATCAGGGAACAAAACAAAGATTCCTGCATTGGAAATTGTACATTCATACACATATGTAACATACAAATGAACTATTGCTTTCCAGTACCAAAGTATTATTGCACAGCATTATAGTGAAAATGTGTCATTTAAAAAATTAAAAATTGTCTTCCTTAAAATATAGGCCTCGTTTCTCAGGGAAATTGCTTTTGGGGCAAGTTGCATGAAATTTGGCACAATACTGCCGCCTTGTGGCTGCTTGAATCAAAAACCCACATGCACCGTAAAGTCAGCCTGTCTTTAAAGTAAAGTTTCTAGGACTGTTACCCTGTTTGTCAGTGGAAGCCTCTGACACAAAATTACCTCGCCAGGAGTGCTTAGAACCTGATTCCTTCTGATTTTGTCCCAGAACGACTGGAAGGGCTCCATCGCTTTTGTCGTTGGAAACCGGATCGAGGACGAGGTTCTCATTCACGCTCTCGCCCTCGCTGTCCAAGTCCCTCAGCGCAGACTCTTCAGCATGGTCTCCTGGCAAGACATCGTCCAGCAGGTACCTGTCCCGTCTCACCCCGACGCCCGCTGGAGACTTCTTTCTTAAAATAATGAAGTAACGAAATCAATAAAACTAACACATTCTTGGGCGGTTTGGTAAGTTTGGGTGCATGACTTTGCTGAAACACTTAGCTAGAATAAATTTGGAAAGATCTAATCTGGAAGGGGTTGTTTTTTGTTCGTGAATGCTGCCCTTTCAGCATCCATTCATTCAACAAAAATGTCTGAGGTCATACTAGGCTCCATGCTAGGTTTTGTGAGGAATTATTTAATAAAGGTCTCAACAGCAATAAAAGACAAAACTATTTAATGTTCCAAGGAAGGCCATAACTAACTGGAAAAACGAAGCCTCCAAAGAATCCTAGCTGTCAGAGGCTGGAGGAGAACGATAACACAGAGAAGTTCTGTCAGATGGCACATCCTCATACAATTACTAATGGCTTACCAAAGTGGCTATAAATATTTGAACTAACTGATGGCTATCTCTTCCCCAATCCTTCAAGTCACCTAGGTACTTGAAAGGAACATCTATCTATCTAAGTATTCTTTAAGGAAGCCCTTCTTTTTCCTTATGAATGAATTTTCTTACAGGTCAATGGATCAAGTGCACTTTTTGGAAATACATCTAAAAAGGCAAAGAAATCTCTAGGTGGTAATGCTCCCTTATATTCTGAGGTAGGTAAATGTATTGATTGAAGAGATTTTTTGTAATTAAAAAAAAAAAAAAACAAGAATTGAAGTAATAATTTTATAGTCACTTTTTAAAAAAATTAATTCATTTTTTGAAAGCAAATCCCCTCTCATTGTTGGGGCTGTTTGTTCCTAATGAAGGGCATGTAAAAAAATCCGTTTCACTTTTAACAAAATTCCCCTTTAGGAAAAAAGTTGTCCCACATTGTCTACACAATCACTGTGTCCAATTGAAGACTATAAATCAGAAATGTGTATATATAAAAGTGTTGGGTCATACTTTTTTATGGTAATTACTGAGTGTGTGATGGTATTAAAAGGGGTCCTGTTATTGGTTTATTACAAAGTGTTAGTTTCACCAAAGAAACAATGTAAAAATGCCCCAGAAAGTGCTTCCTGCACATGACAGAGAAACAACTGGAATAATTTTCCATCCATCTGTGAACTTTGTGTACACTTCACATTCTACTTTAATCAGTGTGAAAATAACAATAATCTTCAGATTAATGATCCATTCCGCTTCTGGCAGATGCAAAAATCTGTCCTGGCTGGCCAGTGGATTTGTACAAAGGACTTAGAACTCAGGCTCAGTACAGGGGCTTTCCTCTTACCCTGCCTTGTTAATATCCAACTTACAAGAAACTATAAAAATCCAACAATTAATTAGAATATCGCTTAAAATTTGTCAGGCACTATTTTTATGACTCTGCAGACCAAAAGCATAAAGATTTTGGGATCTTTCAAAACAAACTTGTTTGCACTTTATTTCAGCGATGACTAATAAAGTTTTTATGTGTCTCGGTTCTTGGATGGTTTCATAATAGGCTCTGTAGTGTTGCCTGCGTGCTATCTGAATGAGCTCCCCTGGATTTATTTACGACTACCAATACTGTGGATTTCGTAGCATTAACTCTTGCTGCACTACCCCTGCTGTCATGGAAAACTCATTCCGCACTGTTAAGGTCAGAGAACGTGCCTTCTATCTTTTGTTAGGATGTCCCACATGTGTGTGCCCAAGTTGAAACATTATGTGATACCTGGATTTAAAATATTGGAAGTTTTCTTCTGAAGTAGCCATAGAAATCCATGTCCAATTCTCAGACCTGGGATCAATTAGCCCCCCTTCCCCCTCCCACCCAAAGGACTCTTTCTTCTTCAAAGATGCTCAGAGAAAATCAAGGATGATAACGGGCTAGTTCTTACATCTGATGTGGACAGGCATCTTGACTTGGATGTGGGATAGCCCGATGTTACAGACCCAGAGTTCAATTAGAAAGCCATTCATCTCCAATCTGTGCTGTGACTCTGAAGAGCCTTCACTCGGAGGAGGTCCATCTCACATCTGGCTCCCCCACATTCTTCCAGGGGAGCATTTGGGCAACAAGCTTCCCACACCGGCTCACAGATGCTCTTCTGAATGGTTTCAGAAGAAAAGGGGAGGCAGGATGAGCACCACAGAGATGGAGCTGGGGTGCACCAGACCTGCATTAATGTCAGTCACTGTAGCCAAAGTGGATCAGACACATAAACAAATGCGGGCTCCTGGGTAGCATCAGCCAAGGCCAGCATGCACACCCGGAAAAGAGGGCACATCTCCAACCTCAGTCCCTCCACACTTAGGACCTGTTTTGGCCCCTCTTCCCAAGAGAAGTGAAGTGCTACAACCGGGGCCTACTGAGAGTCTCAAGGCAGTTAGGCGTGGTGGCCCTGACCGAGGCCCAGAAGCCAAACCCTTTGAGGACCTCTGGACTGTCCAGGCATGCAGACAGCCTGCTCTTAGCTCCACTTCTGCTTAAAAGCTTTCATGGTCGGGAGCAACTAGGACAGTGGCTGCAGGTGAATTCCTCAAGAGCCTGTTTAGGAAGCCTTTTATTTTTCTTCTCAAAGGAAACTCTGCGGTGGGGGAAGAAAAGACAGTCCAACAAAACTGCTTCTGTTACATGGGAAATTCATAGAGGGAGGAGGGAGAACTCAAAATAGATAATATAAAGACTCTGTACTGACACTGACTTCTATTTGTAGGATACTCTCATCAGCCTTAAATCAGAGCCTCTTCGTTCTTACTTTAAACACAATTCTAACCTGTTTGGCTTTCTGGCTTTCCAACCTGCGGTCGATTAGGAGCAGAGAATTCAAGTGAAACTTCACTCTAATGCAATTGATCCATGAGTAGTAAAAGAGTGTCAGAACCACATTACATATTTCCAATAACGACTTGAAATGTCTGGGCCAGCAAAGACCACATTCCACAGTGATTTGCTCAGGCTTTCATTTGGATGGCTTGGTGCTATGTACACACAGCCTTGTTTTGAAATTATGTAATTTCCCCCTGAAACTTTAGAATTTCATCTAGCCACCGTACTGTGTTTGTGAGATAGTGTTTATCTATAAATTATCATTCTTTGAAAACGTGCTTAGGTTTCCGCTAATGCAATTCCACGGAGACATAGCAGTCCATGTGCTTTCAGCTTCTCTTTAGGGAAACTAGTTTGGCTTTAGAAGGAACTACTCCAAAGACCCATGTGGGAATGGAAAGAGAATTTGCCCCTTTGTGTATGGTCTCAGGAATGTTAGCTACCACTTCACCATTCTAGTAGTAGCAGTGGTAGTATTTCATCATGAGGATGAAGATGGCTATGATCCCATATACTGGTATTACATATAATTTCTACCAGGTAATTCTATATGAAGATGTGTACACATATGAGAATGGATATACAGACATTTCTTGCCTTATTAGTGACCAGTTTTACTAAATGCCAAACAATAAATACATTCTTGTTCAAGCACTAGGTGTCAGACTATCTAGACAGTGGAAGGAGTGGAATATTAATAGTATAAAGATCCTAACCTCAAGAAGTTTAAGGATTAGTTAGGGGGAAAAAAAGAAAAGAAAATAGACGTGTCTGACACAGAGTAGGTATTCAATATGTGTTTGTTAAATTGTATAGCACAATGCAGAAAATTGTCAGTGAAGTCTATGAAGGAGAGATGGAGTGTTCTGGGCATTTTAAGGGAGATGAAATTAGGTTAGCCTAGGTGGTGAGAGCTAGAGGAGCCTTGCAGAGAAGGTGGCATTGGAAAGGAAGTGGAGCTGACAATTTTGATCTTTTAAATATATCGTCCCAATGCGAGACAGCAAAAGAGACACAGATGTATAGAACTGACTTTTGGACTCTGAGGGAGAGGGAGAGGGTGGGATGATTTGGGAGAATGGCATTGAAACATGTATACTATCATGTAAGAAATGAAGCACCAGTCTATGTTCGATACAGGATACAGGATGCTTGGGACTGGTGCATGGGGATGATCCAGAGAGATGATATGGGGTGGGAGGTAGGAGGGGGGTTCAGGATTGGGAGCTCGTATACACCCATGGCAGATTCATGTCAATGTATGGCAAAACCAATACAGTATTGTAAACTAAAATAAATTAAAAATAAAATTTAATTAAAAAAAAACTTTAGGAATAAATATATTGTCCCAATTGACCCATACTATAAAACTATATGCTATATATATATATATATATACACATACATATATATCCCCATTTTTACATAGAGGGCAATGGAAGCATAGAGAAGGTAAGAATTTTAGTAATTAGAAAATTTTAGAAAATTGGATTTGATGAATTTACCATAGTTAAAAACATAGCCTCAGAATTTTCACTTTGCCACATACCCAGTCTTCTTTCACTGGGATCAAAGCTGCCCACCCTTGAACAGAGATAGGTCCTGACTTTCAAATGTGGGGACATTCTATGTAAAGGGAAAAAACAGCTCAAGCAAAGGAACAGGAAGGGAAGAGAAGACAGGCTGCATATATACTAAATTTGTCCTTACATGGTGCCATGTGCACAAATTAGGAAAGGTACACCCAGTACATATCTTAATTACAACTTTAAAATCCTAAAGGTGGAATTTTATGTGAAACCATCTAAAACACTGGGGGAAAAAAATCCATTAAAAAATCTTTAATATTCATGCCTGCATTTAAGTTTATTCTCTAAATGTGCACAAATATTTTTGTGTGTGCTTCATGGTCCACATACTGGACTTCCCTGGTGGCTCAGATGGTCAGCAATCTGCCTGCAATGCAAGAGACTCAGAGTCAGTCCCTTGTTGGAAAGATCCCCTGGAGAAGGGAATGGCTACCCACTCCAGTATTCTTGCTTGGAGAATTCCATGGACAGAGGAGCCTGGCAGGCTAAAGTCCATGGGGTTGCAAAGAGTCAGGCACGACTTAGTGACTTTCACTCACTCACTCATTCATGGTCCACAGAGAGAATCTGACCTGTTCATTGGCCAGACTCAGCTCTGACAAAAACCAAAAGGAAAATACTGATGGACATTCAAAGCCAAAGGAAATGTTATCTATGAGAGAGCTCTGTGTGTATGATACGTGCAAAAATTCTCCCATTTGTGAGTAAATCTGATACACGATGGTATCTGAGCATTTATAAATTCAGTTCAGTTCAGTTCAGTCACTCAGTCGTGTCCGACTCTTTGCGACTCCATGAACTGCAGCACACCAGGCCTCCCTGTCCATCACCAACTTCCAGAGTCCACCTAAACCCATGTACATTGAGTCGGTGATGCCCTCTTTGTGACCCCGTGGACTGCAGCCTACAAGGCTCCTCTCTGTCCATGGGATTTTCCAGGCAAGAGTACTAGGTTGCCATTGCCTTCTCCCTGCATATCCCTGCGTATCTGAGGTTATTGATATTTCTTCCAGCAATCTTGATTCCAGCTTGTGCTTCTTCCAGCCCAGCGTTTCTCATGATGTACTCTGCATATAAGTTAAATAAGCAGGATGACAATATACAGCCTTGATGTACTCCTTTTCCTATTTGGAACCAGTCTGTTGTTCCATGTCCAGTTCTAACTGTTGCTTCCTGACCTGCATACAGGTTTCTCAAGAGGTAGGTTAGGTGGTCTGGTATTCCCATCTCCTTCAGAATTTTCTGCAGTTTATTGTGATCCACACAGTCAAAGGCTTTGGCATAGTCAATAAAGCAGAAATAGATGTTTTTATGAAACTCTCTTAGATGTAAAATTTTCAGACTTTGACATTGTGACTTTGATAAATTAGAAAGAAAAAAGTACCAAAGATCCCTTTGCCCAGAAATGATCCCCTGGGCAAAGGGATCATTTACCCAACTGATCTGAAATCAGAGTCAGCTGTCTTAAAAGTTTTGTATTGCACTCCATAGTTCTTATTTCATAATGATGATTACTGTACCTCACTATGGGAAGTGAGACTCTGTCCACGCATAGACTGTGGTTTATGTGCCTGTCTCTGACTTATTCAGAAAAGACAAATTGGGCCACTATACAAACAAAATCCCAACAGTCTGCTGAAACAAAGTCATCCATAAAGAATAAAGGTTTTTATATCCTCATTTATGGCTCACTTCAAAGAATAGTCAATTCTGTACAATAACAAACATGGACAATCCTAAACTTCATGTAATACATTGCAATTTTACAAATACAAATAATTATTAATTTTCCTCTTTACCCCATCAGTAAAAAACAAAACCTTTTAACAAAGTATATTAAGATGGGCTTTTCCATTAGGAAATAATTTTGGGAGATCATTAAATGTGGAAAGACTTTTGTATTAGATATGAGTTATCAACCAAATGCAGTTTAAACAAGTATAGGATGCAAATTTTTATATCTTCAGATCCAATTAGTTTCACCACATTTTTTAAAGACACTTTTCTAGTACATTGGATTAGAACCCCCAGAGGTAATAGTTCCATTTTTTGGTCCCTACTCCTGGGTGTGTAGACATATTTCTCAATTTTTTCCCCAACATGTATTCATAATAACTCACAAGTAAGAACAGAGGCTTAATTATTATCTAGTTGCCACCCTTTTCCAGATTCCTAATGTGAAACTCATTCCTTAAACAGTGCCTCGAATTAAGTCTATTCGATAGAATTGTAAGCCCTTGTTTTGGGGGGTGGCCCTTGTCAAAATGAAAAATGGAAAACTCATGCTTCAGAGATAGGAACGAATAATATGTGAACACATTTAAGAGGTTTGAAGTTATTAAAATGGCAGATCTACTGGGAACAGAGAGAGCAGTATGTCATGGAAGGAACGAAGGGAAAGCGAGACAGGAAGCATTCTCTGGCCTTTTCAATCCTGTGTTTTAAAACAAAACTAAAAAATTCAGGAAGAATTGGAAGGTAGCCAACCTAATGCCGTTATTTCATAGAGCTTAGGGACACACCAGGAAATTACAGGCCAGTTAGTTTAACTTCACTTGTAGGGAAAGTATTAAAAACTGCTGCAGGAGATCAAGTAAAAGGATGCTTAGAAAAGCACAGCTTGATTAAGACAAGCCTGGCCAACGTGGCTTTCGGAAAGCGAAGGTCATGTCTTAGGAACTTGTTGAAATTCTTTGAAGCTATTATGGCCAGTATAGTCTTCAAAGAGCACAGCGAGGCCCAGGGTCCGCGTATCTTTTCTGTCCCACATCAGTCCTTCAGGGATGCTTAGAGAACACGGCCCACATCAGGGCCTTGGCACTTGAAGGTTTAGAAACCACTATCAAAATAGCAGAAAATAACCTCTGATGGAACATTTTGAAAGCTGGAACCAATTAATACAACCCGATATTTATAAATGTAAAATAATGACTTGGAACAAAATTTAGGAATATTGAGCTGTAACAAAGAAGTACTACGCTGGGACTATAAAAACAATCTAGGGATTCTTGTGCCAAAATGTGAGCTTTGGAGGCATTTCTCACCCAAAGAAGGGAAAATGAGGAGAAATCACAATACTAGAAATGTTTATAAAGAGTTATGACGAGTTACAACTGAAAGAATTTTGTTAGGATGGGGAAAAACAGTCAGATGGGTTATCAACTCCAAGCTTCCATGTTTTGGAGGCCAGAGCAGTCCAGCAGAGAAGGTAGGCCAAGCTGGCAACTGAGGAGCAGTGAGGTCGGTGCTCCTGGGGTGAAAATATGTTTGCTTCTCACGTCAGAAACCTGAAGTTCTCTTTTCAAAAAAAAAGCACAACTCAAGCAAAGACATCCAAATCGTGCCCACAGCTCTCTTGCACCCCACGGCCGAGACAGCTGGCCAAGCCCAGGTAGCAAGTAGTCAGCAGTCAAGAAGCAGGCAGGTAGTCACTGGGGGAAGAGTGGTACCCAAAGTTGAGGACCTTGGGATCCAACAGCACGAAATGCATGTGTGTGAGGATTGAGGTGCTGATTAGGACCTTGGTCAGTGGGAGAACAGCTGGGCAAGGCAGGAATCCAGTCAAGGATTCCAGGACACCTATTACTGGAGGTGCAGCCACAATAATAAAGCAAGGTTCAAGTGGTAAGAGTGACCATCATTGCCTTTGCTTGGGTGGGTTTGGAGCCTCTCCAGCATGTTACACTACATGCCTACCATGATTGGAAGGATACTGGAGAAGGAATCATAAAGACAGTCTCATCCGATTCTTGTATCTAAGACTGCCAGTAAACCCCCTTTATGTATGGTAATAATAATTACTGTCCATCGAACACTTAATTTGTACCAAGCTTTGTGTGCTGAGTGTTTCGTATCTATTAACTAACCTAATCTTCCCAACAGCTTGCCAGGAGATAATGAGAAAATGATGAAAGTGAAGCTCAGGCAGGTTAAGTATCTCATTAATTTGGAAGGCTTTGTTCCTTCCCTGGTGGCTCAGAAGGTAAAGCGTCTGCCTGCAATGCAGGAGACCTGAGTTTGATCCCTGGATTGGGAAGATCCCCTGGAGAAGAAAATGGCACCCCACTCCAGTACTCTTGCTTGGAAAATCCCATCGACCGAGGAGCCTGCTGGGCTACAGTCCATGGGGTCACAGAGTTGGACACGACTGAGCGATTTCACTTTCTTTTTGTTCCTTCTGCTTGTCTTACACAAAAATTGAAATTAGTTTAGATTCTACAAGTGGTAGTTGTAGTTGCACAGTTCTTGAATACAAGCTACTGTCAGTAATGAGAATGAACCTCTAAGTGGTTCTATGTTTATTACTTTTCCTACTACTCAGACAAAAACAATGAAGATATATTAGCAGATAATGAAGGTGCTGAACAATTTTAGTTATTTTGAGCCATGTTGATGAGTGGCTTCTGCTCAAATGTTTGGATCAAGAGAAATTTTTAATTCTTACAATTAAATTTTATATGGTTAAGGTGACTGAGTCTTTTCCTTGGAAGAAAGAAGGAAAGATGGGAAATGAGAGAAATTAGTGCAAATTAATCCGAGATGAAGGTGTAGAAAAAAGATCTATTTGCTGAAACTGAAGCTCTAATACTTTGGTCACCTGATGCAAAGGGCTAAGTCAGTAGAAAATGAGTCGGGAAAGACTGATGCTGGGAAAGACTGAGGGCAGGAGGAGAAGGGGGCAACAGAGGATGAAATGATTGGATGGCATCACCAACTCAATGACCATGAGTTTGAGCAAACTCCAGGAGATAGTGAAGTACAGGGACGCCTGATGTGTGACAGTCCATGGGATCACAGAGTTAGACACGACTTAGCGACTCAACAACAAACTATTTACTGAGAGCTTAAATTCATCTCCAGAGTGTCTCTTACTAGTTTGATGAGACCTGTACCCAGGAGTTAGATGCACTGATCCAAACCAGACCGCATGGGCTCATATGCAGATTCTACTACTCACTAGCTATGTAATCTTGGACAAATTACATAACTCTGCTGTACTTCAGTTTTCTCTTTGTAAACTCAGCGTTGATAATGCTGTCTACCTCATAAAGCTGTAATGATGATTAAATGAAACAGGAAATAGAAAATAGCATAGTGCTTGATCTAGAATAATGATCCAATGAGGGTTAGCTGTTATTATTATTTTTAATTTCTCTTCTCAGGTTCAGTGATTGTTGCAGTTTTGTATTCCAGAAAACATGAAAGAATTGAAATACCTATAAACAGGGATTTTTAATTTTTTATGGAAAAAAATACATAAAACTTACCATCTTAACTATTTCTAAGTGTACAGTTCAGTAGTATTAAGTATATTTGCATTGCTGTGAAGGAAACCTTCATGACTTTTTCATCTCATAAAACTGAAGCTCTGTATTCAGTAAACAACTCCTCACTTCCCACCTCCAGGCCCTGATAATCATCATTCTATCTTCTTTTTCTAAAAATTAGACAATTCTAGATACCTCATATAGGTAGAATCATATAGTATGATTGTTTTCGCCTTTAGGGACTGGCTTGTTTCACTAAGCATTATGTCTTCAAGGTTCATCCATATTGTAGCAAATGTGAATTTCTTTCTTTTTTAAGGCAGAGTAATACTCCATTGTATGTATTTACCACATTTTATTTATATACTCAATTAATGGTACACAGGGACACAGCTTTGGCTAAATGATCAAGTAATAACTAAGGTTTAAGAAACGCTTTATCTTATGCATTGCACAAATATTTGAATTTCTAGTAGTAGTAGGGTTATTTGCTCAGTCATGTCCAACTCTTTGCAACCCCATGGGCTGTTGCCCGCCAGGATTCTGTGTCCATGGAATTCTCCAGGCAAGAATACTGGAGTGGGTAGCCATTCCCTTCTCCAGGGGATCTTCCCAAGCCAGGGATCAAACCTGGATATCCTGTATTGCAGGCAGATTCTTGACCATCCGAGCCAGCAGGGAAGCCCATCTGAAGGTCTATCATGTACCAAATCTATGGTTGAGTTTATCTTAATGTATAAAACAGATATAATTTCCTGCCCTCAGAGAGTTTACTTTTGAATGGGAAGGGAGACATTAAGCAAAAATCAAATAAGCAAACAAATACATACACTAGCATAAGTTGCCCAACTTGCTTTACATCAGAAGGAATTACATGGGAAAATACTTTCAACTGAGTGGAGATAAAGATGAAAAAGAGCCAAGTGATAAGAGACAGGGAAAATTATTGAGGGCGAGGGAACAGCATGTGCAAAGAATTGGAGGCAGGAAGGGAACAATGTCAGCCTCTCAGAGGAATAAGAAAAGCCAGTGTGCTTAGAATTTCATTAAAGAGAGAAAGTGTGATAGAGAAGTGGGCAGAGGCTGGATCTGAAGGAACTGATAGGTCCTTGTCTCCAGGGGATCTTCCCAACTCAGGGTTTGGACCCAGGTCTCCTGCGTTGCAGGCAGATTCTTTACCATCTGCTGCTGCTGCTGCTAAGTCGCTTCAGTCATCTGGGCCAAGAGTATATTAAGGAGGAAAGATCTGCAGGATGGTGTCCCTGAGATGGGAGGTGGGAGGGAGATGATGATGTCGGGGTGATTTTAAAGTCCTGAACTGAGAAGCTGAGTAAAAATATCTTCTTCAATATAAAAAAATTGAAAAAGACTTGGGGAAAGTGTGGAAGTACAGTTTGGAGTAAATTTTATGTGTCTGAGAGATGTTATAGAGGAGAAGTCAAAGAGGAAGTCAGCTTTTTTAGTCTTTTTCATTCTTTGTATCTTTGCCTGTCTAGCACAGTACTGATGCATAAGTATTGAAGAGGTGTTTGTGGTCTGAAGAAACCAACTTATTAATGAAGGACTAGTGAGAGTTACTGGAAGGCACAAATAGGACACAATGGACCATTTCAACAGCAGTTGTTCAGGAATATTTCCTGAGTACGAGAGGCTTTGGTCCCTTCCATTTCCTCTTTTTTTTGGTTCCATATCCCACACAGTGGTTTTCTAACTGGATAACAGCCTAGCGGTTTACACAGATATTTAGCTGGTGGCAACTGTGTGTATGTATGTGGTTTGTGTTGTAAATATTTCTTCTTGCTATAAATATAGGTCCAAAAAATTTGAAAAAATAAGACCCTAGAGTCCTCTAAGCCCATTTCATGTTTTCTTCCTTTTGCATCTCTCTAGATGACTGAAGATTATGGTAGATACTCATCCCACCTCAGTCCTCACGCAGCAGACATTTACAGTCTGGATAAATGGCTAAATTAGGCCTGGTCTCTTCCCTCAAGAGCTGGTAGTCCATCATGCTGTAAACAATATGTTTGTTTCTTGCTATTTCCTGACATTTTAATACCTTGAAGCAAGTCTGATGTAAAAGTTATAGATTTATTCCCTGGTTATAATTGAATCTGTTATTCATTGAGACCTGTGGCTGACCTCACTTATTGTTCACCACTTTCAGCCAAAAGGGTAATGGTCCCCAGACAGGGTATGTTGGAAAGATGAAAGAGGGAGGGGCGGAGCAGTCACCAAAATAGTCAAAGATGCACCAAAGATACAGACAGCCTTGATTCCTTAGAGGTGGAGAATGTGTAGCTGGAACTGAAGTATGGTAACAATTTTCATGCTTCTACATATTTATAGTGTGACCTCTATTTCTGAAATTCTCTCTCCTGGATCCTTGGTAGCAAGGAAAGGAAGAAGAAATACCAAACTAAAGGTGATAGAATAGACTAATAGAAATTCAACTGCACATATTAACTCAAAGAGTATTAATTTTAAATAAGTGGATTTCAGATAGCTATTTATATATTAAAATCCATCCATTCTTCTATTTCACAAACATGCCTGGCCAAAAAACCCCCAAACACTCAAAACCAATTAAGTATCCTGCTCATGTAAGTTATCTAAAATATAATTTCTAAATTGATTCAAAAATATATTTAAATATATAATTACAAGTTTAAAGGTTTGAAAAATAGAAAACCAGTCCTACAAAAATTCTTTCCTATAAAAGGTGAAATTGTTCAATAAATCTAATCCTTTAAAATTGCGTCTTTCAACTTCATTCTTATTTGGATAACAATGCTCATTATCATTTGAAATCTATAGAATGCTTATCCAGAGAAGGCAATGGCAACCCACTCCAGTACTCTTGCCTGGCAAATCCCATGGACGGAGGAGCCTGGTAGACTACAGTCCATGGGGTCGCTAGGAGTTGGACACGACTTAGTGACTTTCTGCTGCTGCTGCTAAGTCGCTTCAGTCGTGTCCGACTCTGTGCGACCACATAGACAGCAGCCCACCAGGCTCTCCCATCCCTGGGATTCTCCAGGCAAGAACACTGGAGTGGGTTGCCATTTCCTTCTCCAATGCATGAAAGTAAAAAGTGAAAGTGAAGTTGCTCAGTCGTGTCCGACTCTTCGAGACCCCATGGACTGCAGCCCATCAGGCTCCTCCGTCCATGGGATTTTCCAGGCAAGAGTACTGGAGTGGGGTGCCAGCAGCAGCAGCAGCAGGATGCTTATCGTGAGCAAGGCCGATAGAATACCCTGCAGAGTACCATGTGCTTCATCAAACATTCCCAAATGAACAAATTTATTATTATTTGTGCTAGCCTTTATCAAGTCTTTATATGAAAAAGGCAAACTCAGTCTGGGCTCACTCACTCATTGGGAAATATTTAATTAGATTATATTGAAGAAGATAGGAATGCATAATTAGTTTCGTTATTCTCAAGTCTTACAGTATTATTCTTCCATTTATTGCTGGAGCGGCAGAGAAACAGAGCACAAGCTAATAACATGTAACCTAGTCACAGGCCACCACTGCTGAGTCCTACTAATTTATGAGGAGCTAGTCTTGCGTTACATTCTCAAGGATTCAGTTTAGGAATATTATTGAGAGGAGGGGGAAAGGATAGATCCTATCTGGATTTAATGCAAGGGGCTAATATATTACTTTTTGTAACTACTAAAACTTCAAGGACTGACAGCAAATTTCTGATTTGCTTCTCCCCTCATAAAATGTCTGCTTTGAATTATGCAGAAAGAATTCTTCTTCCTGCCAACTTGTTTCCATCCCCTGTACAAAACCATCCACAGAACATTGTCAGGGGTTTCCTATCGAGGTTCATTTCAGGATTCCTCAGTCATTGGAGGAACACACACGCGCACACACACACACATTTTCTCCCCTTTTTGGAGCAAGCAAAGGAAAATGTATTGGACTGGTAACGTCTGTGTATGGTACTTTCTGAAAGCAGAGACAAGGATGAGTCATCAGATCGTAGAGGTTTGAGAGTCCTGTTTTATGTATGCAGGCCCGCCCTGTGTGTAGGTGGAGCGGGCAGTTGCCCTGTGATGTGATTTAAGAGGTGCTGGAAGTCCTGCCTGTCCAAAAACAGCCCCCGCAACGCCTGAGTTCAGGCAGAGTGTCCGTAAAACCTTGGTTCAGATGAAATGAGACTGCCTTTTCAGAATGTTAACCCATTATACCATTTTCCTAGCAGCATGCATTTATTTATCAGAAATAAAGGCTGGGCCCTTGAGGGGATTTTCACTTGTGCAGGGACAGCGCGGGGAGGAGTTAACAGGATCCCAGGCTTTGGGAAAGGATGTGAGTCCCCAGAAATAATTTCTGCATCACCACTGAGTGAGTTTGTTGAAACTAAACCTCTTCCACATTCATTCAGTCAGTCTTTTTTGAATCAATATTTTTATGGAACATGGCATTTTATCAAACAGGCAGTGCTTTTTACTGGGACCTTATTAATAATAATAACAACAACTCACATTTGGAAGATGCCTTTGAGAGTATAAAATAGTTTCACACAGAATGTCAGGTTTGATCGCAACAGTATTATAAGGCTAACTTACCTTTTATTATTCTCCAGTAGCAAATGAGGCAAGAGTTTCAGAGAGGTTAAGAGACTTACCCTGTGCCCACAGCTGGTAATGTCAGAGCCCCATGTTGGAACCTAGACTCCAAATTCAGGGTTCACCTTGTTACTTCAAGCTCTTTGAGACATAGTCTCTACAGTCGAGAAGCTAACAGTTAAATTTAACCAGCTTAGTAATTCATCTGAACAGAAGAGCCAGTTCTGGGAGTTTTCCCTAGTGTCCCTACTGAGAAAGTGTTTCTCCCTGGTCTTAAAGTTTCTAAAAGGACTGTGCCAAACACAGGCTTCTGAGGGCATGCATTTGGCTTCAGACATTTGAGTTAGGCTTTGTCAGTCATTCGCATCATTCCCAGGGCTAAAGACATTCCCTGCATAGAATACTGACCCCTCTGCATGAAGTTGTAAAATGTAATAAACCAATTATACAGGAAAAATAAAAAATATGAATTGGCAGATATTAACTTAGAACCCTTTGAGTAGATAAAAAATCAGGGTAGAACTTGATCAGGCATGACGAAGTGACCATAAATCTAGAATTTCTGTATCTAGCCACATCTGCCTTACTCCATAAGCAAGCATACACATCCCCGTCACTGTAGGTGATGAAGCCAGTTTCGTCACAGTGCTAGCTCATTCTTTTTCAGCCATCTTGCACTTAATTCAGTTTACACTCCTTCTTCCCCAAGTACACCCCGTTAAATAGAATTATGTAGAATTTACACTTAGATGTTCCCATTTCACAGCCAGAAAACCCTGTTCAAATGCCATCTCTTTTGTGAAATCTCCTTGGATTCCTGTAGGCAAAGTTCATCTTGCTGTGTTGTATTGTGGTTGTTTGTTTTTATCTGTCTCCCCCTGGTTTGTAGTGAACGGCATACGCATTAGAGGACATGTGTTATTCATTACTAAAACCCCAGGGCTCTAGGCTAGCAATCCCAAGTTATTTTCATCACATATCCCATCAGTTAAAAAAAAAAAACTGAGCATTTTTTCCATGTATGTTGTGTGTGTATACAGAGAGAGAGGTATGTACAAGAATACGAATTACAAATATCATAGAACATTCTCAAAAAAAAAAAAAAAAAGGATTAAAAGGAACAAAAATAAAGGCAAATGTCATCAGAGGTTCTAATTTTTTCACTCTCCTGGTGGATAGTCTTACACATGCCCAGGGCTGCATTTGGAAACCGAAGCCACTGATTTTCACACTTTGGCAGGACACAATAAATGTTTGTGCAATGGGTCTGTGAAATGAGTCTCTGGCATATCAGGCCCTTCCCCTGATGCCAGTCACTTTCTCAATTAGTGAACTGGCTCCAAGTGCTTTCCCAGCTTCTGAGCACCCTGGCTTGGCGAGAGGAGGGCTGGCTGGATGTCAAACACACTAGCTGTTGCAGGGTGCCCTTATACAAGGGACAACCCACACGATGTTAGTGAAGGGCTGTGTGATTTGTATGCTGATTCTTTCATTCAGCATGTATTGTATTGGCTGTTTACCATGTGCCCATCACAAAGTTAATTTCACCCTTCAACCCAAAAGACAGAGATGGAAATGAGCAATTCTATTACCATGTGATTACAAAGAAGCCATTGAAAGTGCATTGAGTGCAGAGAGCAATGCCTAAATCTTTCTAAAGTTTTGGAGGAAAGGTTTTAGGAAAATGGCTAGAAAGCTGAATGAGGAATTTATGAAGTAATGAAGGAGGAAGGGAAATTCTAGGCACAGGAATCAGCCCAGGCAAAATCGGGCAGATATATACACAGCATAGCATAATCAACAAACTCCATATAGTGGGTATCCTGGAAGGATAGGAGGGAAAGTGAAAGCAGCAGCTAGGCACGAGGCTGGACAGGTGTGTCAGGGCCAGGTCATCAAGGGCTTGGTGTGACCTGCTAAGGAGTGAAAACTTTATCCTTTCAGTATAGAAGTCTTTGAAGAATAGTGGGCTGGAAAGTAATGTGAGAGGTGAAGATACTAGAATCAGTGGGCTGGAAAAATTATGCAAGAGGATGGAGGGGTGGCACTGTTACAAAGTCTGTATAGCATTTACATTGTATATTTTATTTATTAGCTGTTTTATTGTGAAAGTAACACATGTTAACTGTAGAAAATTTGGGAAACGTAGAAAGAGCATAGCCCTCACATCCATCCATACATGACCACAGGAAAAACCATAGCCTTGACTAGACGGACCTTAGTTGGCAAAGTAATGTCTCTGCTTTTGAATATGCTACCTAGGTTGGTCATAACTTTTATTCCAAGGAGTAAGCGTCTTTTATTTATTTTTTTATTTTTATTTTTTTTGTAGTTGTTGACTTTATTGGCACTATGAAATCTAATTAAGATTTTGAGTTGTTTTTTTTTTTTTAATCTCACTTTTTATTGTTCTTATAAAACTCTGCCTCTATGTTGGGCTTTCAAAAGCATCTTTTAATTTCATGGCTGCAGTCACCATCTTCAGTGATTTTGGAGCCCAAAAAAATAAAGTCTGACACTGTTTCCACTGTTTCCCCATCTATTTGCCATGAAGTGATGGGTCCGGATGCCATGATCTTCGTTTTCTGAATGTTGAGCTTTAAGCCAACTTTTTCACTCTCCTCTTTCACTTTCATCAAGAGGTTTTTAGTTCCTCTTCACTTTCTGCCCTAAGGGTGGTGTCATCTGCATATCTGAGGTTATTGATATTTCTCCCAGCAATCTTGATTCCAGCTTGTGTTTCTTCCAGTCCAGCGTTTCTCATGATGTACTCTGCATATAAGTTAAATAAGCAGGGTGACAATATAGTATCTGTAGACTACTCCACCATTTAGAGATGTATACTTGTTTAAAAAAAATAGGAATTTAATATGCTTTCTATCATAGCCTTTTCACATATTATGACATTAGCCTCTTTCTAAAACCATATCCAGTATCTACATAATATTAATAGAAAGCCTATTCAATAATTCATTTAACCACTCCCCCTTTTGCTAAATTTAGACTGTTTACCAATAGTTAGGACCCTGATTGTTTCCTTATGGAACATTTCAAGAAGTAGAATTACTGAATCAAAGTATGTAAATCTTTGTAAGACTCGTGACACACATTGTCAGAATGCATTCGAGACAATTTGTGCCAATTCCCATTCCTTCTAACAGTTCCAATTTAACCACACCCTCTGCAACACTGTATTTTTTATCTTAATCTATTTGATAAACAAAAACTTGTTAAGGCTGAATGCTTAATCATATTTTTATTGGCTGTGCTTTGTAATTATGGAATTCATTAAAGCAAAATGATTATGTAATTTCATTTTCAGATTTCTTGTGATAACGGGAGGAGACCCGCTGTTGTCTAAATTCAGAACAGGGAATATTTGCTTTAAGTGATTTCAAAGCAGATTTTAGATGCTGTGAGGGATACAAAAAGAAGGAAGCCGTCATCAGAGCCCTGCCCAAGCTCCAGGTCCACTGCACAATGACACACATGCAAGCCCGCTCCTAAGGGCACACCTGCAGGAGGAGCCTGGTGGAAAATGTGAACAAGGGCCGAGGAGTGGGACCAGGGAGAATGGTGTCAGACGGGGAGGTGGGAAGGTTTCTGCAGGAAGGTCACTGGTGTGAGTCTTTCCGACTTCTAACCTCTTCTTGCCATCTTGTGTCAGTGGTCCTCAAAGTGGGGAGACTCAGAATCACCAGGAGCGCTAATTTAAAAATGCCTATTCGAGATCTTAGCCACAGTGATGGGGATCAGGGGCATCTTCAGATGAGTCCAGGAACACACCTTCTTAATGAGCATCCAGGTACTTCCAAGCCTGTGCTTGAAGACATACAGTCTCACCTATGTCCACATGCTATTCACAGGGTCAGGAAAGAGGCCATCCTTCTCAAGGGTGAACTCTCTCCATCTATACTCTGCCTCGCCCTTACCACCCACCCAGAACTGTACAATGGACCCACTTATTCTCTCCCCTCCTCACATTCTCCATTGTCCAATGTTCATCCATCCATCCATTCTTTCATTTGGAGCACTTGTACCACGTACTATTGGAGTTGGAGGGACAGAAATTCCATCAAAGCGTTTAGGATATTTACATCCTCCAATCTGTTGAGTTCTGCCAAAGTAACAGTAATCTTAGAAAGGCCAGAGAATATTCATGCTTTGTTCATTCCCCTGCTCATCAAGGCAAATGGTACTGCTTGCCTGTCCACTTCTTGGTCTATAGCCTCTGAGCAAATTAGAACGCCTCTGACCAGTCTACATGCCTCCAGCACTAGAAGCAAATGACAGTCTAACAAAGCTGGAAGCTGAATGTACAGAGACATACCTTATAATCACTGTGTGTGTGTGTGTGTGTGTGTGTGTGTGTGTGTGTGTGTATGTTTTAAGTCTCTTAATTTGAAGGCATGAATTTCACCATATCAGTACCAGGTTGGTCATCTTACGTCTAACTTCATACACACACACCAAAAAAAACCACAATAATTGGCTTAAACAAAAGGGAGTATACTAGCTTGTATAACTAGAACTCTAGACAGGTTTTGGGGTCATCTTTAGCCCATGGGCTTAAACCCCACTTCCTGTGTCTATGAGGAATGACTCTTCTGCCATCTGTGTGGCGACCCATTTCCCAGGGAAGTGGGATGGCTGTAGCCTTCTCCCCAAAGCTCTGTCATGACTGAGGAGGAAGGATCTGGCCACCCCAGGAAACCACTCATATCCCATTGGGCTGAAGTAGGTCACAAGCTCATCCTGAAACAATCCTGGACCAGGGAGCTTAGGATTATTTCTAGTGCACAAGGGTCCACCCCTAGAACAGCAAGTCCCCAGAGGGATCTGTTTTTCAAGTATCTTTAGTTCAAAATAATTCTTATCCCAAAATAGCATGGTCTGCCACCCTTCACAGCTATTTTAGGACTGAGGGCTCCCAGTCTCAGATTCCCACTAGGTCTCAGGGGAAAAAAAGAAATACAGATCTTTAGAGTGGAGACACCAGGTAAAGAGTAAGAGAGTCAAGAGTATTAAACTCAAAAAAGTTACAAAGCTCTACATCCCTCCAGCTAAGATGGGGACTGGGTATAGAGATGGGTGAGGGGCTGGGATACTAGATAGGAGCTCAATGACTCCAGCTCCAGGGTAAAAAGGCTTCTGTGAGGCCACAGAATGTGGTAATGAAGAATAGGACCTTGGATCCAGGTAACCTAAGTTCAAATCCCACAGTCACTACTTATGTGATTGCCAGGCCTCAGTTTCTTTATCTGTAAAATGGGATGATGAGTCACCACCTCAAAGGGAAAGTGAGAATTAAATATTAGACTATCTAAAGTGCATGCATGCTAAGTTGCTTCAGTCATGTCTGTCTCTTTGCGACCCTATGGACTGTAGCCCGCCAGGTTCCTCTGTCCACAGGATTCTCCTGGCAAGAATACTGAAGTAGGTTACCATGCCCTCCTCCAGGGAATCTTCCTGATCCAGGGATCAAACCCACATCTCTTACATCTTCTGCATCGGCAGGCAGGTTCTGTACCACCAGCACCACCTGTGAAGACCATCTAAAGTGCAATCCTTAAATTATTTTAGTGCTACTGCTGGAATAATCCTTATCTGGCACATACTGGGTGCTGTGTAACCATCTGTGTGTTACTCTGCCTGGGAACCCACTGATACTTGCAATCTACCCGTGGAGCTTTATGATAGTAGCTATGAACATTTGAAAACACCTACCTTCGAATCAAGGAAGAAATAACTCCAAAGACCATTTTAAAATTATTGAACGACATATGCGTAAGATTCTGTGTGGGGGTGGAGAAGATAGATCAGGATCTGCCCTTCCAAGCTCCTAGAGATTGCAAACCCTGGACACAAGTGACTCTGATACAAGAGAGCTGACTCCCTTTGGGAAGGTTCAAAAAAATCAGAAGGTTGTTCAGTTGTAGCTTTCACTACAAGCTGAAAGAACCAAGAATGACATCAGAGGGGTGGGGGCATCTTGGGACTGAGGAAAAAAGCTTGATCTAAAAAAGAAAAATTACCATGATAATAGTTTCATATGTTAGTAATACACACCTGAAGCTAATATATATCTGAACTTCTCACCATCCTTCCCCATGTTTCATGTGCCTCTATGTATTGTGCAGGGATACAAAACCCCAAACACTCCTTAATGGAAAGGGGAAGCTTTGCTTTTGTCCTTCTTTGGAAGAGTAACCCCAACAAAGGCTTCTAAGATAAGTCCTGTGCTTTTTGACATGTGCAAACTAGGTGTTCCAAATACACATCTCTCTTGGGAAATTCATCACATTTCAAATTATACGTGTCTGTTAGAGCATAGATCTGTTCTACCGTCCATGTATTTGTTATTCCTGCTTCTGACACTTCCTTAGGCCCCAAAGAGGTCTTAATCCCTGTCAAATGTTATTATGTTACCGACTTTTATGTAGTCTTGAAAGGGGTTGTTTATTTAGTTTCAGTGACTCCTTGTTACTGCCAAATATTATTTCATTTCAGCACAGATGTAAGGGGTCCAATGACTGGAATTATTTTACAGCCCTGACATTGTCGAGAGATGGATACCAGTTTAATTATGGACAGCTGAAAATGATCCAGGAGTCACCTGCTCTGGATATTTATCATCATTAAGAACTTCTCACTAAGCTGTGGTCTGAGCCCTTTCATAACGTTCCAGTTGTGAGACAGACAGGATGATCTATATGGAACCTAGATCTTCTATCACCTTGAAATTTATGTAGGGACAGCTTCATATTGCTTGATTATTTTCTTTTCCTCTGCTCAAAGTGAGAAAATATTTTTCAATCATTCCTCTTCCTTTTCTTTCCTCTTTCTCTGTCTCTCTCCATTGCCTTCTCTCACTGCTAACCCTGCTCCTTCCAGCTGTTTTTCCAATTATGCCTCATTGGAAATTATTCATTACTTAAAGAATGTGAGCTGGATAGACTTGACACATAAAGGACCAAGTAATGCAATGAAGTTGGCACTCGGTAAATGCAGGAGGAGTGAAGGAGGGAAGAGAGTGGAGGGGACAGAAGGGAAGCTGAGGAGTTGCAGAACACTCAGATCATTCCTCCCGCTGGTTTTAGAAGAAATTAAGAACGGCAGACTTCCTCCTTCTCTCCCCTCTCCCATTATACACTCCCATTATGTACCATGATGAAATCTATTTTTACACCCTTTGCTTTTATCTCTGCTTTCTCTAAATGGACCTTGACCTGTCCTTGTCAGAACAGAGAAAGGGTTAAGTGAAAGGCATATCCAGGTTACCACCATCTGGTAACAGATTAAGGTCCCCTGCTGCCTGCCCAAATGCACATTGCTCCACTCCTTTTCTCTCTCCCCCAACCTGAACTGAAAGGTCTTTAAGAATTCTAATCCTGCTCTGGATGCAAGCGTAAGAACAGTAAGTGCTCGCTTTAGTGAGGGTTTTCTGTGTGTATATCATTCACCTAAGTCTTGCTAGGCCCTTCTGTGTGCTATTGCATTCAACTCTCAATATAGTCTTGTGAAATAAGCACTGTTCATATCCTCTTTGTGTACATCCGTGGTTCTCAACAAGGGATGTGTTTGTTCCCTGGAGAAATGTGGCAATCTCTGGATATAACTTTGCTTGTCAACATTGGGGTAGCCAGAGGATGCGGTAAAAACAGCCTCCAGTGCACACAAAAACCTCCTGCAATGAAGAATTACCTGGCGTTCATTGTCAATAGTGCCACCGTTGAGAAACACAGATGCAGCTTCAAAAGCTGAGGTTTGAAGGCATTGAGGAACTTTCCCAAGGCTACCCAGTGGTATTGTTTGAGAAGACTGGAATACAAACACAGACTGTGCTTCTGTACTACCTGCCCATGTGCAGTTGTGGCTTCAGCAGCTGGTTCATCATCCCTTGAACCCAAGGATCTAAATTCCCAACAGGAATCTTTTCCTATGAGGAAATCTCTATATAAGTGGCTCTTTTCAGTTATTTGAATTCACCTGCTCATCCATCCTTTTCATCAAATATTTAGAATCAGTCCCACCTAAAGCACCTTTCACTTACCTTTCATTTACCTTTCACCCACCTTTCACTCTAAACATTGAAAATTTTGTGAAAAACACACACACACACATATATACACACTTACACTGGGGCAGTACGTCCTCTGACTTTGTCATTTTATCAGTATATATAGCATATACAGGGCTTCCCAGGTGGCTCAGTGGTAAAGTATCCACCTGCCAATGCAGGAGACGCAGGAGACATGGGTTTGATCCCTGGGTTGGGAAGATCCCCTGGAGGAGGAAACAGCAACCCACTCCAGTATTCTTGCTTGGGAAATCTCATGGATGGAGGAGCCTGGTGGGCTACAGTCCATGGGGTCTCAAAGAGACAGACACAACTGGATGAATGAACACATACACGCATAGCAGATATAAGACAAAAACAGAATACACAAGCAGCAAACTTTGAAGATGGCACATAAAGTTACAGTTTACTTTGATGAAAATATAGGTATATATTCTGACATGTGTTATTGATAAACATAAGAACTTGCGTTCTGCAGGAAAATTAGCTATAAATGGTAACTAATCAACAGTATTACTTTCAAAGTGCCAATTAAAGACGTTAGTTTTCTCTTGTTACCAATTCTTCATATCTGCTGCCTCAGTTTTGCCAGTGTTTTACAAACTATCTTTTAATGGTCTTTACCATCCCCAAAGGCAGCTGAACACATAAACACACATACTTGTGAGACATGCATATACCCATGCACAGACATGCACACGGATACATTCAGGCACAGATATGTGCACACACACACCACATGTGCACACACACTCAGACACAATCATACACAGACGAGTCCCAGGTCTTATTTCCCAGAGCAGTCTCCTTGCCTGCATTCCTCCCCACAGCACAGAGCTGCTGTCTTGCTGGTTTTCTGTCCCACCCACCTCTCATCCTCTCAGATGCTCCTCCTCTGACCCTGCTCCCCAGGTTATTTCCATTTTCCCTGCACAGTTCTTCCCCTGCAGACCTAGTCGTGGAGTGTAGGAACTCCAGGCAGGGAAACGAGGGTGGGTGCACGGGAACTAGTCATGGCCGGAAGGCTGCTGTCACGCTGCAGTCTTCTGGGGCCACAAAAGTGAAACTATATTCATCTTCAGTGTCAGCCTCAGGCATTTCAGGCTTTCAGGTGGGAGATAGTAGTCACTTCCCACCCTAAATTCTCAGTTGTCACACCTATTACTTATTGCTTGAAATTACATCATCAGTTGCTAGTCCCTTTCATTCTATAACTAAAGGGTATAAACCTTATAATACAGTTTACTCACTGGTATAGTAAAATTCATTCAGGGTGAGTTACTAAGTTAAATCTTTTTCTGTTTTAGTGGCAGGAGTGATTTAGACAGCAAAAAGGCACTCTGTATCTTTCTAAATTATGCTTCAGGCAAGTCCCGTTTATCCTCATCTGTTCAAGGGCGTATTTCTTAAATGAGCAGAAAAAAATATCTTAGCCTGGAAGTCATAAATTTCCATTACCTTTCACTGGGTAATATCTGAGTGTACCATTATATTTAATAATGCATATGAGTATTCCTACATTAATCAACTTTGCCAAGGATGGTGCCATAAGAATAACTTTTCTTTCAGTTTTAAGGGTAAAATCAAAGGGACAAAGTGGTGGGATGATTAAACAAACGTTATTTTATTTACTGAAGTATAGGTGATTTACAATATTATATTAGTTTCAGGTATACAGCAAAGTGATTCTGTTATATATATCTATATATAAATTATTTTCTAGTATAGGTCATAATAAGATGCTAAATATACTTCCCTGTGCTTATACAATAAATCCTTGTTGTCTTAAATAATCATAATTTTAAATTAAATAGTAATTTTTCCACTTTTTATTGCAGCACAGACATGTCCTGACCAAAACAGAAGCCACGAGTTACACGTGGCTATTTACATTTTAGTTTTAAATAAAATTAAAAATTCAGTTCCTCGGTCACACTAGAAATATTCAAGTGCTCAATAACAGTCAGTGGCTGGCAGCTCCTCTGTCGTACAGTACAGATAAAGAACATTTCCACAATCACAGACCTGTCAGCATCAGTTCAGTTCAGTCACTCAGTCGTGTCCAACTCTTTGCGACCCCATGAATCGCAACACACAAGGCCTCCCTGTCCATCACCAACTCCCGGAGTTCACTCAGACTCACATTCATCGAGTCAGTGATGCCATCCAGCCATCTCATCCTCTGTCATCCCCTTCACGTCCTGCCCCCAAGCCCTCCCAGCATCAGAATCTTTTCCAATGAGTCAACTCTTCACATGAGGTGGCCAAAGTACTGGAGTTTCAGCTTTAGCATCATTCCTTCCAAAGAAATCCCAGGGCCGATCTCCTTCAGAATGGACTGGTTGGATCTCCTTGCAGTCCAAGGGACTCTCAAGAGTCTTCTCCAACACCACAGTTCAAAAACATCAATTCTTCGGCACTCAGCCTTCTTCACAGTCCAACTCTCACATCCATACATGACCACTGGAAAAACCATAGCCTTGACTAGACAGACCTTAGTTGGCAAAGTAATGTCTCTGCTTTTGAATATGCTATCTAGGTTGGTCATAACTTTCCTTCCAAGGAGCAAGTGTCTTTTAATTTCATGGCTGCAGTCACCATTTGCAGTGATTTTGGAGCCCCAAAAAATAAAGTCTGACACTGTTTCCACTATTTCCCCATCTATTTCCCATCAAGTGATGGGTCTGGATGCCATGATCTTCGTTTTCTGAATGTTGAGCTTTAAGCCAACTTTTTCACTCTCCTCTTTCACTTTCATCAAGAGGTTTTTAGTTCCTCTTCACTTTCTGCCCTAAGGGTG
>SJYT01004347.1:74516-92248 GCA_006410635.1 Cephalophus harveyi | reverse complement strand
TCCTTACAGGCCTGTTTCTTCATCTGTAAAATGGAGATAGTAAAACTATCAACCTCATGAGGTTTTTTTGAGGATGAAACGTGGTTGTGATTTTAAAGCACCTGATTGCTAGGGACATAATAAGTACTCTGTAAATGAGTTTTAAAATAAATTAATTCTTAAATATAAGCTCAGCCAGATTCTGGAAAATTATATCCATAAATGTGACATGTAAGAAAGAAAGAAGTATTTAACTTCTTACGGAAGAGTATTTCGCTTCCATTATTCAAGTTGATATTTCTATCAGTGCTCTATATATAGTACATTATGTAAATCAACAGTAGCAATATTCTGTTACCCAGTATATTGTGTAACATTTGTTACATGTTATCTTTAAGACATTTGAAAATGTTTAGTGAACATGTATTTAAAGGTATCAAATTGATAAATTCTAGTTTAATGTTTTTCTACATAGATCACTTACTTGGACATTTCTTTTCAGACTGCCTTGACAATCATCAGATAATAAGTTTATTGATACTTATATGTCTGGGTATAGAGGCCTTCAAGTCTTGAGTTACTTCAGTGAGTTGTCTTCCTTTCAAATATACCTTCAGTCACCATCTGGGCGGCATGATGTGAAAGGGCAGAAGGCTCTGAACTGACAGGAGCTGGTTCAGATTCCAGCTCTTCTGTTTAACAGCTGACCAGTGATGTGGTCCTCACTCAGTCTCAGTTTCCTCATCTGTGAAATGGGGCCAGTACTTACTGTGCATCTTGCTATGAGGATTAGAGATAATCAGCATCAGGGTCCAGCACAGAGCTTGGTGCACAGATCTTATCCCCCAGGAGCCGAGAGAAGCCATGTGCACATGTACAAATGATGGAGCAGAATAAGACGGTCCTTTATGAGAGATGAGAGATGTAAACAGAGCCTTGGGAACCCAGCAGGAAGAGAGACGAGTGCAGGATGGTTTCATGGGAGAGTGTGTTCGAGGTGAGGCTAGAAAATGGGCCTGTCTCTTATACACATCTACATGTGTCCCCCTATCCTGAAGCCCCCTCCCACCTCCCTACCCACCCTATCCCTATCCCACTGGATTGCCCCAGGTTACTGGCTTTGGGTGCCCTGCTTCATGCATCAAATTTGCACTGGTCATCTATTTTACTTATGGTAACGTACATGTTTCCATGCTATTCTCTCAAATTATCCCACCTTCGCCTTCTCCCCGAGTCCAAAAGTCTGTTCTTTACATCTGTGTCTCCTCTGCTGCCATGCATGTAGGATTTTCATTACTGTCTTTCTAAAAGCAACATTATTATATAACATATGTTAGTAGCAACTAGATGTATTACTAGATCTTATTGAAGGAACTATTTAAGTTCATGAGCTGAAATTTTTTCTGTAACAAAACAGGAAGACATGAAGTAATCAGACTGCAATGATGATTCAGGCTGATGACATCAACTCCAAGGTCTAGGAGTCAGAAGGTTCAGGAATTGAGTCCCAATCACTCTATTGACCAGATAGTTTTTTTTTTTTTTTTTGGATCCTTACAGGCCTGTTTCTTCATCTGTAAAATGGAGATAGTAAAACTATCAACCTCATGAGGTTTTTTTGAGGATGAAACGTGGTTGTGATTTTAAAGCACCTGATTGCTAGGGACATAATAAGTACTCTGTAAATGAGTTTTAAAATAAATTAATTCTTAAATATAAGCTCAGCCAGATTCTGGAAAATTATATCCATAAATGTGACATGTAAGAAAGAAAGAAGTATTTAACTTCTTACGGAAGAGTATTTCGCTTCCATTATTCAAGTTGATATTTCTATCAGTGCTCTATATATAGTACATTATGTAAATCAACAGTAGCAATATTCTGTTACCCAGTATATTGTGTAACATTTGTTACATGTTATCTTTAAGACATTTGAAAATGTTTAGTGAACATGTATTTAAAGGTATCAAATTGATAAATTCTAGTTTAATGTTTTTCTACATAGATCACTTACTTGGACATTTCTTTTCAGACTGCCTTGACAATCATCAGATAATAAGTTTATTGATACTTATATGTCTGGGTATAGAGGCCTTCAAGTCTTGAGTTACTTCAGTGAGTTGTCTTCCTTTCAAATATACCTTCAGTCACCATCTGGGCGGCATGATGTGAAAGGGCAGAAGGCTCTGAACTGACAGGAGCTGGTTCAGATTCCAGCTCTTCTGTTTAACAGCTGACCAGTGATGTGGTCCTCACTCAGTCTCAGTTTCCTCATCTGTGAAATGGGGCCAGTACTTACTGTGCATCTTGCTATGAGGATTAGAGATAATCAGCATCAGGGTCCAGCACAGAGCTTGGTGCACAGATCTTATCCCCCAGGAGCCGAGAGAAGCCATGTGCACATGTACAAATGATGGAGCAGAATAAGACGGTCCTTTATGAGAGATGAGAGATGTAAACAGAGCCTTGGGAACCCAGCAGGAAGAGAGACGAGTGCAGGATGGTTTCATGGGAGAGTGTGTTCGAGGTGAGGCTAGAAAATGGGCAGGATATTGACAGGCTGTAAGGAAAAGAGCAATCCAACTGGAAAAAAAGCTGTGAAGGAAAGCGGGGCCTCCTGCTGTTTGACTCTAGAACCCAGCCCTCCTCTGCCAGGGCCACACATCTGACCCCCGTTAACCATTTCAGCAGTCTGCTCCGTGGTGCTTCTACTGAAAGTCTCCACCATCGCTCAAGGGCCCTTGATGTGCTTCTGGATGGATGGCATCAAACCAGCGTCACCATTTCCTAGTTTGCCTCCAGGGTGTGTGTCTGCTGTTCAGTGAGAGTTGGCTAAATTTTGGGGCTTCCCTGGTGGCTCAGACAGTAAAGAATCTGTCTGCAATGCAGGAAGACCTGGGTTCACTCCCTGGGTTGGAAAGATCCCCTGGAGAAGAAAATGGCAACCCACTCCAGTATTCTTACCTGGAGAATTCCATGGACAGAGGGGCCTGGTAGGCTATAGTCCATGGGATCACAGAATTGGACACGACTGAGTGACTAACACTTACTTACTTAACTTTGAGGTAACAAATATGAATAAGAACACTTTCCTGTCAGTGGAAGGAACTCTAATATATGCTCAACTCAGGCTTTTCCCCTTTAATTTAATCAGAACACATTGGCTGAGATATTAACTTGACTTGGTTTTACTTCAAATCCTCCAAAATGTTTTTTGCCTTAGTGGCTTGTTCATATATAATTTGCAGAGTCAACAACACACTCAAAGTATTATTATCAGACTCAGAGATAATTTCTTAGGTCTAGGAAAGAGAGGCCGTGAGTGCTTTTTCTAGAATGTGGTTAAGATTGCTGTATTACAAAGTAGTGCTATTTAAAAAAGAAAACCATTTGAACAACGTAAAATCAAAGCATAAAAACTAAGCGGAACAGTTTGCAAGGACTGTCAACAGTGAAAGAGAGGCCATGTAATTCTGTGTGTGTGGATGAGGTTGAGAACTTAACACAGCTCATTTTTTTCAATGAAAACCAAAAGCAAGAGATGGTATTAATTTCTGAGCCCAAGAAAGAAAGAATGTGAGGTAATTATAAATTATCACAACAGAACATTTGCTGCCTTTCATCAGATGCACCTGCATTAAGATTTGAGTGAGTGGAGAACCTATGTGTGTCTGTGTCTTTGTGGTTGTCAGGCAGGGTTATGATGGAGTCTCTTTCTTCCACGGTGGTCACGTGCTTTGTATGTTATGATTGACACTGTAAACAGGGTCCTACTGTTGGCTTGATAAGAAAATAGGGATCAGTCTCCAATAGCTAGTTATAATCAACTCATGTCCTTTTTTCATTTGTGGAGATGTTCACACACTTCTTTAGATTCTCACAGCATCCTTGAGTTCAGTGACTCAGGTTTCTGCAGCACATTCTATAGAAGAGGCAAATGAGACTTAGGGAGATCAAAGGACTTGTTTGTCAGGTGGCACCAGCGTGCTACTTGCTTTCTCCCCAGATTTGCTGCAGTAGAGACAGAGAAGTGAGGGCTTCACCTGCAGAAAGGTACTGCTGGGCATCCTAGGTTGATGCATGAGGGGGTTAGTGATAAAAACTCCAAACAAACCCTGTCTATGACAGAATGTGCCAATTGATAATTACAGGTAACCTAAGACTTCTAATATAATACCATGGAACTTAAGTCTAAGGCAGAGGAACCAGAGATCAAATTCCCAATATCTGTTAGATCATAGAAAAAGCAAGAGAATTCCAGAAAAGCATCTACTTCTGCTTCATTGATATGATAAAGCCTTTGATTGTGTGGATCACAACAAAGGGTAGAAAATTCCTAAAAGTGAGGGAAATACCAGACCACCTTAAGGCCACCTATGAAACCTATATAGAGGTCAAGAAGCAACAGTTAGAACTAGACATGGAACAACGGACTGATTCCAAATTGGGAAAGAAGTACAAGGCTGTATATTGTCACCCTGCTTATTTAACTTATATAAAGAGTATACCATGTGAAATGCCAGGCTGGATGAAGCACAAGCTGGATTAAAGATTGCTGGGAGAAATATCAATAATATCAGATATGCAGATGACACCACCCTTATAGTAGAAAGTGAAAGGAAACTAAAGAGCCTCTTGATGAAGGTGAAAGAGGAAAGTGAAAAAGTTGGCTTAAAACTCAACATTCAAAAAACTAAATCATGGCATCCGGTTCCATCCCTTCATGGCAATAGATGGGGAAACAAGGGAAACAGTGACAGACTTTATTTTCATAGGCTCCAAAATCACTGTAGATGATGACTACAGTCATGAAATTAAAAACGTTTTCTCCTTGGGATAAAAGCTATGAAAAACCTAGACAGCATATTAAAAAGCAGAGGCATTACTTTGCCAACAAAATTCTGCCTAGTCAAGGCTCTGGTTTTTCCAGCAGTCATGTATGGATGTGAGAGTTGGATCATAAAGAAAGCTGAGTGCAGAAGAATAGATGCTTTTGAACTGTGGTGTTGGAAAAGACTCTTGAGAGTCCCTTGGACTGCAAGAAGATCAATCGTAAAGCAAATCAACCCTGAATGTTCATTGGAAGAACTGATGCTGAAGCTCCAATACTTTGACCACCTGATGGGAAGAACCAACTCATTCGAAAAGACCCTGATGCTGAAAAGATTGAAGCCAGGAGGAGAAGGGGATGACAGAGGATGAGATGGTTGGATGACATCCCTGACTCAGTGGACATGAGTTTGAACAAGCTCCACAAGATGGTAAAGGACAAGCAAGGCTGGAGTGCTGCGTTCCATGGGATCACAGAGAGTCAGACACAACTGAGTGACTGAACAACGTCTTAAGCCTGATTTCTATCGTATCATTTTGGGAATGTACTTGTCATCTATTGTCATTTTCCCCATGGTACTCTGGGGAAAATAGGCTGATTTGTCTATTTACTTGTTAAATAATATTCAAATATGACTTTTGATTGATTCCCAGATCCTCAAGTTACAACTGTATTTCCTTCTTAGTTTTGAGTTTTTCCTGCTTTCACAGACAAGCATCTGCTTAATTCAGCTGATCTGCTGAGTGTCCTTTGAGCACACCGTTTCTTTCCTTTTGATTTTCCTGTCCAGCTTGTTCTTTCTGCTCCCATTTCTTGTACAGACCTTGTCTGTCACTCACTTTAAGTATCACTGTGAAGACTTGGGTCAGGTGTTATCCCTTCTCTGAAAGTGGGAAGCTGAGCCAGAGATCAGCAAAATGTCTTTTTAAGAGACACTCATTCCTTGATAAAAACAAGTCCCGTGCTTTCACCCTGGGCCACCGGCTCTTACACCTGTGTCTAGCACAGACCTTCACACCTGCATGTACAAATGCAACATGATACCACTTAGAGCTCATCTCAGCTTGTCCACAAGTGATGTCTCCTAAACCTGCCTCCACCATCTTCCCCAACTCAGTAAATGGAGACCCTGTCCTTCCACTTCCTCATCCCAAACACCACACTCTCCTCTTCTCCTACAACCCACACCCATCCTGTCAGCCGGTCTTTTGGACTCCGCCTTCAACATGTGCCTGGAGTGTGACCCCATCTCTCCACTCCCACTGCTCTCACTCTGGCCCTGACCACCGTCATCTCTCACCTCGATTATTCTGGGAGCCTCCTCACTTGTATCCACCCTCACCCTTCCCCACTTACTGTCTGTTTTCTGTAAAGCACAGGAGTGATTTCCTAAAACCTCAAACCAGGTCTGTCCCCCTCCTCCTGTTACTGGAGTGCCCCCAGGCTCCTCTGCTCGTCTCCACCTTCACTCCGCTCATTCTCACTCTGCTCTCCTGCCTCCTTGTCCTGAACCCCTTGGGCGTCTCCCCGTGGCCCCTGCACTCGCCCCTCCCTCTGTGAGGAGCAGCCTCTCCAGGTCTGCCTGAGCCCCCTCCTCCAGATCTGCTCACACCTCCTCTCAGCAGAGCCCTCCCCCGCCCCCCAGTGTGGACTCACTTCCCTCCTTCACTCTCCATCCCTTTTCCCTCCTGTCCTCAGTACTTGTGCTCAGGTTAAATTTCCATATTGTCCATCTTCCATTATGGAAAGAAACTCTAGGAGCTTTGTTTCTTCACAGCTGAGTTCACTGTGCCCAAAACAATGCCTGTCATACAGTAGGTCCTCAGTGAATATCTGTTATGTGAGTGGGGTTTCAGTTGCCATCCTGCCCCTCCTCCTCCACGGCTCCTAGTGGACGTGAGCACGCAGACCCCGCTCACTGGGTGGGCCTGGGTGAAGCAGGATCTTGGCCCTTTCCCTGGGCTCTTGGAATGAACATGGAGTTGTTGGATGCCATCATGATTCAGAGATGAATCATTCAGGGAGTGTGAAGTGTCCTCTCCTGACGTCTCTCTACATTTTCTAGAGCCGTGTATCAGGATGCAGACATCTACCTCCTGGACGATCCGCTCAGCGCCGTGGATGTAGAAGTCGGCAGACACTTGTTCGAACAGTGAGTTTGCTCCTGTTTTCTATCATTTCTTATTTCCTAGAGCCCTGTAGGGATCAGGGAAGGGAGCTCAGGAAAGCCTTTGTGCTCCAGGAGACTCAGCTCCCACTACCCTGGTGTTCCTCCCTCCCCTCCCTTCCCTCCACAGAAGATCCATCATAGAGAAATCTTGCATCATGATGAGGTCAGGACAGGAAAATGCAGCAGGTGCTTCCAGTGTGTGTGTGGGGCATTGGGATACATGCTTTAGGGAGTGACAAATAGATGGCAGTTTCCCTCCTCCTGCTGCTGCTGCTGCTGCTAAGTCACATCAGTCGTGTCCGACTCTGTGTGACCCCATAGACGGCAGCCCATCAGGCTCCCATCCCTGGGATTCTCCAGGCAAGAACACTGGAGTGGGTTGCCATCTCCTTCTCCAACGCATGAAAGTGAAAAGTGAAAGCGAAGTCTCTCAGCCGTGTCCGACACTTCGCGACCCCGTGGACTGCAGCCTACCAGGCTCCTCTGTCCATGGGATTTCCCAGGCAAGAGTACTGGAGTGGGTTGCCATTGCCTTCTCCTACTTGCAGTTAATTACCAGACACTCTGGGTGGATCAAGACCCAGGAATAAGAAAGATGATGTAGGGTTTTTAAATCAGAGAGTGAGACTCTATAACCTGGTACTTGGCTGCCAGTTTTTTACCTCCATCATTTGCTTAAGGCACGTTAGAAGCGAAGTTTTCAGTACTGACATAGGGCTTCCATGGAACCACCCTGTTGGTTTATGCTTGTTATTCTATCAGTTTGGAGATAAAGTCTAGGATTTGAGAATCATTTATTCCACATCTGAGTATGATTTCAATCATTTCATGTTATTTCATGGATGCTTACTAGAGTTAATACTTAGAGCTACAATGTAGTGTCACTATAATCTGGCTTCAGTCTTGACTCTCATTCCTGTTTCTAAAATGTAGAACTTGTCAGTGGCTCCTGGTTGGCTATACAATGACTAAATTAGAACAACTCTGATTCTTTTCTGTGTATAGTGTGTCCTAACACACACTGACTGAGGCCTTTTATGGAGTCTAGTCTGGNTGTGTGCACGAGGCTGAGAACTTAACACAAAGCTCATTTTTTTTCAATGAAAACACAAAGCAAGAGATGGTATTAATTTCTGAGCTCAAGCAAGAAAGAATGTGAGGTAATTATAAATTATCACAACAAAACATTTGCTGCCTTTCATCAGATGCACCTCTATTAAGATTTGAGTGAGTGAAGAATCTGTGTGTGTCTGTGTTTTTGTGGATGTCAGGGAGGGTTATGATGGAGTCTCTTTCTTCCATGGTGATCATATGCTTTTATGTTATGATTCACACTGTAAACAGGGTCCTACTCTTGGCTTGGTGAGAAAATAGGGATCAGTCTCCAATAGCAAGTTATCAACTCATGTTTTCTCATTTGTGCAGGTGCTCACACACTTTACATTCTCACAGCATCTTTGAGTTCAGTGACTCTGGTTTCTGCAGCACATTCTGTAGAAGAGGAAAAGGAGACTTAGGGAGATCAAAGGACTTGTTTGTCATGGTGGCACCATGTGCTACTTGCTTTCTCCTCAAATTTGCTACACTAGAGACAGAGAAGTGAGGGCTTCATCTGCAGAAAAGTACTGCTGTGCATCCTAGGTTGATGCCTGAGGGGTTTAGTGATAAAAACTCCGAACTCTGTCTATGACAGAATGTGCCAATTGACAATTATAGGCAACCTAAGACTTCTAATATAATACCATGTAACTTAAGTCTAAGGCAGAGGAACCAGAGATCAAATTCCCAACATCTGTTAGATCATAGAAAAAAACAAGAGAATTCCAGAAAAGTATCTATTTCTGATACATTGATATGATAAAGCCTTTCACTGTGTGGATCACAACAAAGGGTGGAAAATTCCTAAAAGAGATGGGAATACCAGACCACCTTACCGGCCACCTACAAAACCTGCATGGCGGGCAAGAAGCAACAGGTAGAACTGGACATGGAACAAAAGACTGATTCCAAATTGGGAAAGGAGTACATCAAAGCTATATATTGTCACCCTGCTTATTTAACTTACATGCAGAGTACACCATGTGAAATGCCAGACTGGATGAAGCACAAGCTGGAATAAAGATTTCCGGGAGAAATATCAATAACCTCAGATATGCAGATGACACCACCCTTATAACAGAAAGCAAAGGGAAACTAAAGAGCCTCTTGATGAAGGTGGAAGAGGAGAGTAATAAAATTGGCTTAAAACTCAACATTCAGAAAACTAAGATCATGGCATCTGGTTCCACCACTTCATGACAATAGATGGGGAAACAATGGAAACAGTGACAGAGTTTATTTTCTTGGGCTCCAACATCACTGCAGATGGTGACTGCAGTCATGAAATTAAAAATGTTTGCTCCTTGGGAGAAAAACTATGACAAACCTAGACAGCATATTAAAAGGCAGAGCCATTACTTTACTAACAAAGGTACATATAGTCAAAGCTATGGTTTTTCTAGTAGTCACGTATGGATGTGAGAGTTGGACCATAAAGAAAGCTGAGTGCAGAAGAACAGATGCTTTTGAACTGTGGTGTTGGAGAAGACACTTGAGAGTTCCTTGGACTGCAAGGAGATCAAACCAGTTAATCGTAAAGGAAATCAACTCTGAATATTAATTGAAAGGACTGATGCTGAAGCTCCAGTGCTTTGACCACCTGATGGGAAGAACCAACTCATTAGGAAAGACCCTGATGCTGAAAAAGATTGAATGCAGGAGGAGAAGAGGATGACAAAGGACGAGATGGTTGGATGGCATCTGTGACTCAGTGGGCATGAGTTTGAACAAGCTCCAGGAGATGGTAAAGGCCAAGGAAGCCTGGAGAGCTCCATTCCTTGGGATCACAAAGAGTCAGACAACTAAACGACTGAACAACTTCTGAAGCCTGATTTCTGTCTTGTCATTTCGGGAATGTTCTCGTCATCTATTCTTTTTTTTTCCCCATGGTACTCTGGGGAAAATAGGCTGATTTGTCTATTAACTTCTTAAATGATATTCAAATATAACTTTTGATTGATTCCCAGATCCTCCAGTTACAACTGTATTTCCTTCTTAGTTTTGAGTTTTTCCTGCTTTCACAGACAAGCTTCTGCTTAATCCAGCTGATCTGCTGAGTTTCCTTTGAGCACACCGTTTCTTTCCTTTTGGTTTTCCTGCCCAGCCTGCTCTTTCTGCTCCCATTTCTTGTGCAGACCTTGTCTGTCACTCTATGACTTGCCTTAAGTATCACTGTGAAGACATTGACGAGGTGTTATCCCTTCTCTGAAAGTGAGAAGCAGACCCCAAGATCAGGATAACTGGTAACTTGAGATGAAACAAGCCCTGTGCCTTCCCCTCCTGGGCCGCCAGCTCTCACACCTGTGTCTCTGGCACAGACCTTCCCACCTGCATGTCCAGCTGCACCGTGACGGCACCGAGAGCTCGTCTCAGCTTGTCCACAAGTGATGTCTCCTAAACCTGCCTCCACCATCTTCCCCAGCTCAGTAAATGGAGACCCTGTGCTTCCCCTTCCTCACCCCAGACACCACACTCTCCTCTTCTCCTACAACCCACACCCATCCTGTCAGCCGGTCTTTTGGACTCCACCTTCAACATGTGCCTGGAGTGTGACCCCATCTCTCCACTCCCACTGCTCTCACTCTGGCCCTGACCACCGTCATCTCTCACCTCGATTATTCTGGGAGCCTCCTCACTTGTATCCACCCTCACCCTTCCCCACTTACTGTCTGTTTTCTGTAAAGCACAGGAGTGATTTCCTAAAACCTCAAACCAGGTCTGTCCCCCTCCTCCTGTTACTGGAGTGCCCCCCGGCTCCTCTGCTCGTCTCTGCCCTCACTCCCCTCATTCTCACTCCGCTCTCCTGCCTCCTTGTCCTGAACCCCTTGGGCATCTCCCCGTGGCCCCTGCACTCGCCCCTCCCTCTGTGAAGAGCAGCCTCTCCAGATCTGCTCACAAGCCCTCTCAGCAGAGCCCTCCCCCCCAGTGTGGACTCACTTCCCTCCTTCACTCTCCACCCACCGAGCCGGCTTCCTTTTCCTTCCTGTCCTCAGTACTTGTGCTCAGGTTAATTTTCCACACCGTCTGTCTTCCATCATGGAAAGAAACTCTAGGAGCTTTGGTTTTTTTTTTTCACAGCTGAGTTCATTGTGCCCAAAGCAATGCCTGTCATACAGTAGGTCCTCAGTAAATATCTGTTAAAATGGTCAAACGCATAGATGCTGTGCAAAACTACAGAATGAAGACAAAAAACACTGCGAGGATTTTTTTTTTTTTAATGTTGACGGTCGCATTTTAGTTACTCTGACTTATACCCACTGCTCTAGCTTCCCAGATAGCTTGGTGGGAAAAACTCCACCTGCCAGTGCAGGAGACGCAGGAGACACTGATTCGATTGCTGGGTCAGGAAGATCTCCTGGAGGAGGAAACAGCAAACCCCTCCAGTGTTGTTGCTGGAGAATCCCATGGACAGAAGAGCCTGACAAGCCCTAGTCCATGGGGTTACAAAGGGTTGAATATGACTTAGCAGCTGAGCATGTATGCACGTCAATCAAATACTTGTATGAGGAACTAATGCTAAAAGTGTAAGATGGTAGTAGAACCAATTTTATATCTTTTTCTTTCCCCCCTTTTTATCTCTATAGGATTTGCAGCTTTTGCAGGAAGGAGATCTAACTGAGATAGGAGAAAGAGGAACCCCGCTGAGTGAAGGACAGAAAGCCCGAGTCAGCCTCGCCAGGTGAGTGGGGTTTCAGTTGCCATCCTGCCCCTCCTCCTCCGCGGCTCCTAGTGGACGTAAGCACGCAGACCCCGGTCACTGGGTGGGTCTGTGTGAAGCAGGATCTTGGCCCTTTCCCTGGGCTCTTGGAATGAACATGGAGTTGTTGGATGTCATCATGATTCAGAGATGAATCATTCAGGGAGTGTGAAGTGTCCTCTCCTGACGTCTCTCTACATTTTCTAGAGCCATGTATCAGGATGCAGACATCTACCTCCTGGACGATCCACTCAGCGCCGTGGACATAGAAGTCGGCAGACACTTGTTTGAACAGTGAGTTTGCTCCTGTTTTCTATCATTTCTTCTTTCCTAGAGCCCTATAGGGATCAGGGAAGGGAGCTCAGGAAAGCCTTTGTGCTCCAGGAGACTCATCTCCCACTACCCTAGTGTTCCTCCCTCCCCTCCCTTCCCTCCACAGAAGATCCATCATAGAGAAATCTTGCATCATGATGAGGTCGGGACAGGAAAATGCAGCAGGTGCTTCCAGTGTGTGGAGGCCAGTGGGGTCCATGCTTTAGGGAGTGACAAATAGATGGCAGTTTCCCTCCTCCTGCTGCTGCTGCTGCTGCTAGGTCACGTCAGTCGTGTCCGACTCTGTGTGACCCCATAGACGGCAGCCCATCAGGCTCCCGTCCCTGGGATTCTCCAGGCAAGAACACTGGAGTGGGTTGCCATCTCCTTCTCCAGTGCATGAAAGTGAAAAGTGAAAGCGAAGTCTCTCAGCCGTGTCCGACACTTCGCGACCCCGTGGACTGCAGCCTACCAGGCTCCTCTGTCCATGGGATTTCCCAGGCAAGAGTACTGGAGTGGGTTGCCATTGCCTTCTCCTACTTGCAGTTAATTACCAGACACTCTGGGTGGATCAAGACCCCAGGAATAAGAAAGATGATGTAGGGTTTTTAAATCAGAGAGTGAGACTCTATAACCTGGTACTTGGCTGCCGGTTTTTTTCCTCCATCATTTGCTTAAGGCACGTTAGAAGCGAAGTTTTCAGTACTGACATAGGGCTTCCATGGAACCACCCTGTTGGTTTATGCTTGTTATTCTATCAGTTTGGAGATAAAGTCTAGGATTTGAGAATCATTTATTCCACATATGAGTATGATTTCAATCATTTCATGTTATTTCATGGATGCTTACTAGACTTAATACTTAGAGCTACAATGTAGTGTCACTGTAATCTGGCTTGAGTCTTGACTCTCATTTCTGTTTCTAAAATGTAGAACTTGTCAGTGGCTCCTGGTTGGCTATACAATGACTAAATTAGAACAACTCTGATTCTTTTCTGTGTATAGTGTGTCCTAACACACACTGACTGAGGCCTTTTATGGAGTCTAGTCTGGGCTTTTTGAAAGCCTTGTGAACTTGTTTTTTTCCTAAAACAGCCTTCACATCTCCCCCATGGTCAGGTCGCTTGCTGTTGTTCACTTTGTTAAAGGCAATGAGCCTTCCAGCTGCAGTTATTAACTCCCTGCTGTGTGCACTGAGATCAATGCCTTACTGCACAAAACCTCTTAGTTTACAAGGAGGACGGTGAGTCAGGAGAGGGGAAGGACCCACACTGGACAGAATAAGGGAAACTAGGACGCCCAGCTCTCATTCCTGCCTCTGAGGAACCCGTCTCCATGTGGAGCTTGTTAAGACAGATGCCTGGGAAAAGCTCAGCAGAGTCAGGGTTTAGAGGGTTTTAATACAGGATAGTAGGTGCTGAATGTAAAGTGGAAGTGTCAGCTGGAGGCTTTCACTGAAGTTGGAAAGCTCCCTGTGCCCAGGGCTGGGCGGGAAGTACCCTGGGAGCTTGCAGGCTGGGCAGGTGTGTGGAGGCTGAGAAGAGGACCCAGTCCTTTGCTGAAGCAAGAGTAGAAGCTCAGGTGTGGAGGGAGGAGGAAGCAGGGCCCTGAGGAGAACAGCAGGCACGTCCTCGCCTGGAGGAGGCGGGGTGTGCAGTAAGGAGAAACTGTTCGGAAACTCTCGCTCTCAGGTCCTGGGTCAGTTTCTAGCACTGTGTCTGTCCAGGCTGCTCTCACAGGAACCAGAGCTGGGTGGCTTTAGAAATAACAAGTTTGTATCTCATGGTTTTGGAGGCTGGGAAAGTCCAAGTCAGGGTGCTGAAAGATTCAGTCTGGTGAGGGTCCAATTCCTGTGGCCTCAAGTGGTGGCAGAGGTGAGGGAGCCGTGTGGGTCCCTTTTCTAAGGACACTAATCCCTTTCATGGAGTCTCCACCCTCATGACCTGGTCCCTCCCGATGGCCCCACATCCTAATACCAATACCTAAGACAGTTGGGATTAGGTCTCAATAGATGAGTTTTCAGAAGTAAAACATTCAGTCTATAGCACATTGTCACAGATGGGGGTGCTCAAAGAATAGAAATTAAATTTCTCACAGTGCTTGAGGCTACAGGTTCACGGTGTGGGTGGCCTGGTTCCTCCTGAGACCTTTCTCGGCTTCTGACCACATCCCCTCGCTGTGTCCTCACACGGCCGGGGTTGCAGTGGGCAGGGGCTCCTCTCTAGCTGTGGTGCGTGGACTTCTCACGCGTGGCTCCTCTCGTTGCAGAGCCCGGGCTCCAGGGTGCATGGACTGAGTAGCTGCGGCTCCTGGGCCCCAGAGCTCAGGCTCAGCAGTTGTGCTGCCTGGGCTGAGGTGCTTTGTGCATGTGGGAGCTTCCTGGACCAGGGAGGGATCCTGTATCCCCTGCACTGGCAGGTGGATGCTTTGCCACTGAGCCACCAGCAAAGCCCCCATTTGTATATTTTTGCTTATATGTCTGTTGCCTTAGGGGACTGACCTAAGGAAGCATTGGTATAATCTATGTCACAGAATGTTTTGCCTATAATCTCTACTGGGAGTTTTATGGTGTCACGTCTTATGATTAAGTATTTAAGCCATTTTGAGTTTATTTTTGTGCATGGTGAGGGGGTGTGCTCTAACTTCATTGATTTACATGTTTGTGTCTCTGTCCTTGTGTCTTGGTCTCTTCATCTAAGCACACCAGTCAGATCAGATTGGATCCAGTATAATTAAGAGTAATAGTTACCTTTAAAGTCCATGACACCAAATTTTAAGGTACTGATGACTCAGGTGACTGCATGTGAATCTGAGGGGACATGATTGATTTACAGCAAGTCCAGAAGAGCAAAGTAGAGACGTCAGCAGAGTCAGCAAATGTGAGAGGGAGGCCTGTGAGGAGCTCTGGGCTCTGGGCACTAGAATCTGGCTAGGAGCTAGGATTCCACATCCACTAAGCGGGCGTTGTTAGACTTTGGTGGAACCTGCCCTTGTATATAACATGCTTAGTGTTGGGGTCATAAAAAGAGTTGTGGAGATGGATGGTGGTGATGGTTGCACAGCAATGTGAATGTACTTCATGCCACTGAGCTGTGTGCTAAAAATGGCAAAAACGGTAAATTTCATGTTGGGTATATGGTAACACACATACAAACCTGAATAGAGGCACAGAATCCTTGAGAATAAGAGGGAACAGGGCAGATGACACATGGCAGGGTCTCCAGCTCTCTGATCTGACCCCCGTTTCCCAGCCTCTCCCGTTCGTGACTTGATGAGTTTTCCCTTAGAGAAGTGCCTGTGTCTCGTCACGAGTTCAGTGACAGCAGCTCGTGCTGTGACAGGGATTCCCCGCCCCCACCCTCCTGGCATCACGCGTGTCTCAGCCTCCTTGTTCCCAGCGCCCCACCCTGAGCTCACTAATGTGTGCCACCCCTTCTTGTGAGCATCTGCACAAGTTCCCCATCACGGCAGGAACAGATTCTGCTGGTCACCGCATCTGTGTCACAGGGAAGGGAGAGCAAGGCATTTTAGTGCCAAGTACAGGGTGCTGATCGCAGAAGTTCTCCTGAGTTCTTTTTCAAACACTGGGGATATTTGTAAAATCCTCTCAAATATTTTGAGTGTTCTGCTTTGGATATATACTTGATAGAAGCAAGCTTAAGACTATTGTTTGTAATCAGAACCACATTCTCTAGGGAAAGTTAAAGCAGAGAGCGTGAAAGCAATTTAGGAAACCACTCAGCAGCAACTGGAGAGTGTTCGCAGGTCAGAGAATCGGATGGAACAATGTGCTGTGAGAGATGGTGGTCGTGTGGAAGCTTGGTCATGGGGAGGGTTTTGTATTACAAATGAAGGACTCACACTTCTGCTTGCTGTTAACAGTTTCCTTCAGTCATGAATTTATATCCAAGGTCATTGAGGTTCATGACTTTTACAGCTTTATGCTGTGAACATAGTGGATTCTATCAGCTACAGAAGGTGAGGGCCTTCCGTGAACTGATGCAGCCTCACCTGTGTCCAGCCATGGGTCCCATCCTGGTTCAGTCCCACATCACCAGACCCCTGCCTCCTGCGTCATCAGGCCTTGGGGTCTGTCCTGATCAGACTCCCACGCTGCTGTCTACACAGCTCACCCTCCTGTCTACACAGCTCACCCTCCTGCTCCAGCCCTTCACGGACACCTCCCCCACCCCACCACCTCCACCCACCACCACCACTCCGCCACCACCACATTCACAAAGCAGCTCCAGGTCCTCAAGCAAACAGGCTTCCTTGCCGTCTGCCCCCCCTCAGCCTTTCCAGCTCATCCGCACACCCACTCGGTGTCCAGCGGTGCTGGCTCTGCGGGGTCCTTTCTCACCCCTTCTGTCTGTACACACTGGTCCCTCTGTCCCAGAGCCAGGGAGCAGTGCGCCAGGACACAGAAGGAAGGCGGAGGATGGGACCTGCCATTCCCTCCTGCTCCTCCAGGGGGCGCCCGTGCCCTCTGTCTTCCCCCAGCCCTCAGTGGGCGCACTTGACCGTTTATGAGTCCCCCTGCCACCCACTGTAGCTCAGTTGGGAAAGAATCTGCCTGCAGTGCAGGAGACCTGGGTTCGACTCCTGGGTCAGGAAGATGCCCTGAAGAAGAAAACGGCAACCCACTCCAGTATTCTTGCCTGGAAAACCCCATGGACAGAGGAGCCTGGCGGGCTACGTCCACGGGGTTGCAAGAGTCGGACACGACTTAGTCACTAAACCACCGCCGCCGCCGCCGCCATAAACTGTGAGTGCAGGAAGGCGCCCCCGCCCCGCGTGTTCTGTCCCAGGAGCCCTGCACCTGCCGTGCCTTCTTCCAGGAAGTTTCCCCAGACAGTCTCAGGGCTCCCGTGTCTCCACATCTCAGACAGCAGCTGCCCTTGTTTTTCCTTCAGAGCACAGGTCACAGCCCAACAGTGGATTCTCTTTGCTTGCTCACTGTGTCCTCTACACGGTGCAGAGCATTCTCTTCTATCTTGACCTGTGGGTGGGTCCTCAGCACTTAGGACAGTGCCTGGATCCTCAGCAAACCTCTGCTGATGGAATGAATGGAGGGGGGGCCTCTGTCTTACTTGTATCGCCTCCAGTACAGGATGTGTTCCCTCTTAACAGAGCCCTTATATAGGATTATATGTGGGATTATAGGATTAACACAGCCTTTATATTGGGATAACTGTTTACAACTTGTTGCTGACTCCGTCATTTCTATGGCATGACTTGGAAATCTTTCAGTTCAGTTCAGTTCAGTCGCTCAGTCGTGTCCGACTCTTTGCGACCCCATGAATCGCAGCACGCCAGGCCTCCCTGTTCATCACCATCTCTCGGAGTTCACTCAGACTCACATCCATCGAGTCCGTGATGCCATCCAGCCATCTCATCCTCGGTCGTCCCCTTCTCCTCCTGCCCCCAGTCCCTCCCAGCATCAGAGTCTTTTCCAATGAGTCAACTCTTCGCATGAGGTGGCCAAAGTACTGGAGTTTCAGCTTTAGCATCATTCCTTCCAAAGAACACCCAGGGCTGAGCTCCTTCAGAATGGACTGGTTGGATCTCCTTGCAGTCCAAGGGACTCTCAAGAGTCTTCTCCAACACCACAGTTCAAAAGCATCAATTCTTCGGCGCTCAGCCTTC
>SJYT01004347.1:31918-74216 GCA_006410635.1 Cephalophus harveyi | reverse complement strand
TTTTTCACTCTCCTCTTTCACTTTCATCAAGAGGCTTTTTAGCTCCTCTTCACTTTCTGCCATAAGGGTGGTGTCATCTGCATATCTGAGGTTATTGGTATTTCTCCTGGCAATCTTGACTCCAGCTTGTGTTTCCTCCAGTCCAGCGTTTCTCATGATGTACTCCGCATATAAGTTAAATAAGCAGGGTGACAATATACAGCCTTGATGTACTCTTTTTCCTATTTGGAACCAGTCTGTTGTTCCATGTCCATTTCTAACTGTTGCTTCCTAACCTGCATATAGGTTTCTCAAGAGGCAGGTCAGGTGGTCTGGTATTCCCATCTCTTTCAGAATTTTGTATGCCAAAGAGTGGGATTACTGGATTATAAGGTAATTCTATTTTCAATTTCCTGAGGAACCTCCATACTGTTTTCCATAGTGCCTGCAGCAATTTATATCCCAGCAGTAGTGTAGTTAGTCCACACCCTCTCAGCCATGGTTATTTTAATGATGGCCATTCCGACTGGTGTGAGGTGATACCTTATTGTAGTTTTGATTTGCATTCCTCTAATAAATCACAATGGTGAACTTCTTTTCATGTGTCTGTTGGCCATCTGTTCATGCCCTTTAGAGAAATGCCTATTTAGTTCTTCTGCCCATTTTTAGTTTGGATTTTTTGTTGTTATTGTTCTTGAGTTGTATGAGCTGTTTGTATATTTTGGAAATTAAGCCCCTGTTGGTCACATCATTTGTAGTATTTTCTTCCATTCTGTAGGTTGTCTCTTCATTTTATTTATGTTTTCCTTTGCTGTGCAAAAGCTTGTAAGTCTGATTAGGTCCCATTTGTTCATTAAAAAAAATTTTTTTTGAATTATTTATTTACGACTGTCCTGGGTCTTTGTTGTTGTGGGTGTTTTTCTCTAGTTGGGATGAACAGGGCCTACTCTCTAGCTGTGATGCATGGGCTTCTCATGGTGATGGCTTCTCTCATTGCAGAGCACAGGTCAAGGGTATGTGGGATTAGTAGTTGCAGCTCCTGGATTCTAGAGCACAGGCTCAGTGGTTGCAGTGCATGGTTGAGGTGCTTTATGCATCTGGGATCTTCCTGGATCAGGGAGGGATCCTGTGTCTCCTGCATTGGTAGGTGAATGTTTTACCACTGAGCCACCAGGGAAGCCCCCATTTGTATATTTTTGTCTATATTTCTATTGCCTTAGGAGACTGACCTAAGAAAACATTGGTATAATTTATGTCAGAGAATGTTTTGCCTATAATCTCTACTAGGAGTTTTATGGTGTCATGTCTTATGATTAAGATTTTACGTCATTTTTAGTTTATTTTGTGCATGGTGGGAGAGTGTGTTCTAACTTCGTTGATATGCATGCCTGTGTTTCTGTCCTTGTGTCTTAGTCTCCTCTTCATCTAAGCACACCAGTCGGATTAGATTAGGTCCAGTATAACTAAGGGTAATCATGACTTCTTTAAGGTCCCTGTCACTAAATTCTAAGGTACTAATAACTAAGGTGTCAGCAGGTGAATCTGAGGGGACACAATTGATGTACAGAACGTCCAGAATAGCAACGTACAGACTTCAGCAGAGTCCAGTGTTTGAGAGGGAGATGTGTGAGGAACTCTGAGCTCTGGATACGAGGAGCTGGGATTCCATCTCCACTAAGCAGTGGTTGTTAGTCTTTGGTGGAAGCTGCCCGAATGTAAGACGTCTTTAGTGTTGGGGTGATGAAAGAGTCGTGGAGATGGATGGTGGTGATGGCTGCACAACAATGTGAATGTACTTAATGCCACTGAGCTCTATGCTTAAAATGGCAGAAATGGTAAATTTCACATTAGGTGTATTTTACCACAATTAAAAGAAAACTGCATAGTATCACAGAATCTTTCAGAACATGAGTGTGCAGGGCAGCTGACACATGGCATGGCCCCCAGCTCTCTGATCTGACCCCCCTTTCCCAGCCTCTCCTGATCATGACTTGATGAGTTTTTCCTTAGAGAAGTGCCTGTGTCTTGTCATGAGTTCAGTGACAGGGATTCCCCACCCCCACCCTCCTGGCATCCTGAGTATAGCGGCCTCCTTGTTCCCAGCACCCACCCCTGAACTCACAAATGTCTGTCACCTGTCTTGTGAGCATCTGCACAAGTTCCCCATCAGGGCAGGAACAGGATCTGCTAGTCATTGCATCCGTGTCACAGGGAGGGGAGAGCATGCATTTTAGTACCAAGTATAGCGTGCTGATCACAGAAGTTCTCATGAGTTCTTTTTCAAACACAGGAGACATTTATAAAATCCTCTCCAATGTTTTGGGTGTACCACTTTGGATACTTGAAAAAAGCAACTTAAGATTGTTGTTTGCTGATCAGAACCACAACCTCTAGAGTAACTTAAAGCAGAGAGCATGAAAGCAAATTAGGAAACCACTCAGCAGCAACTGGAGAGTGTTCTCAATTTGGAGAATTGGATGGAACAATATGCTGTGAGAGATGGTGGTCATGTGGAAGCTTAGTCATGGGGAGGGCTTTGTATTAAAATTGGATGAATCACACTGCTGCTTGCCATTAACAGTTTCCTACAGTCATGAATCTATATCCCGGGTCATTGAGGTTTGTGAGTTTTACAACTTTATTCTGTGGGCACTAAGTGGGTTCTGTCACCTACAGAAGGTGAGAGGCCTTAGATGAGCTGATGTAGTCTCATCATGCTGTGGATCCCATCCTGGTTCAGTCTCACGTGCCAGACCCCCACCTCCTGCGTCATCAGCTCTTCAGGTGTGTCCTGATCAGACTCCCACGCTGCTGTCTACACAGCTCACCCACCTGCTCCAGCCCTTCTCGGACACCTCCCCTCCTCCCGTTACCCCTTCACGTTCAGGAAGCAGCCCCAGGTCCTCAGACAGAGAACAGGCTTCTTCTGCCCCGCTCAGCCTTTCCAGTTCATCCCCACACCCACTCGGTGTCCAGCGGTGCTGGCTCTGTGGGGTCCTTTCATACCCGCCTCTGTCTGTACACACTGGTCCCTCTGTCCCAGAGCCAGGGAGCAGTGCGCCAGGACACAGAAGGTGGAAGGCGGGACCTGCCATTCCCACCTACTCCTCCAGGGGGCGCCCGTGCCCTCTGTCTTCCCACAGCTCTCAGTGGGTGCACTTGACCATTTATGTCTCCTCTCCTCTCCTTCCCTGGTGGCTCAGAGGTTAAAGTGTCTGCCTCCAATGCGGGAGACCTGGGTTCGATCCCTGGGTCGGGAAGATCCCATGGAGAAGGAAATGGCAATCCACTCCAGTATTCGTGCCTGGAGAATCCCACGGACGGAGAAGCCTAGTAGGTTATAGTCCACGGGGGCAAAGAGTCCGACACGACTGAGTGACTTAACCTTACCTCCTCTCCTTCAATCTTTCCCAGCATCAGGGTCTTTTCCAAGAGGGAAAGATCCATCAGGGTCTTTTCCAATGAGGGAAAAATTGAAGACGGGAGGAGAAGGGGACAACAGAGGATGAGATGGTTGGATGGCATCACTGACTCAATGGACATGAGTTTGAGCAAGCTCCAGGAGTTGGTGAGGAAAGGGAAGCCTGGTGTGCTGCAGTCAATGGGGTCCAAAGAGTCAGACACAACTGAACAACTGAACTGAACTACCCCTCCTAAGCTGTGAATGCAGGAAGGCGCCTCAGCCCAGCGTGTTCTGTCCCAGGACCCCTGCACCTGCTGTCTTCTTCCAGGATGTTTCCCCAGAGAGTCTCAGGGCTCCCGTGTCTCCCCATCTAAGACCCCTTGCTTTTCCTTCAGAGCACAGGTCACAGTGCAATAGTGCATTTTCTACACTCACTCAGCGGGTCCCCCTGTACACGGTGCAGAGTATTGATTTCCATCTTGACGTATGGGTGTATCCTCTGCACTTAGGACAGTGCCTGGCTCCTCAACAAACCTCTGCTGATTGAATGAATGGAGGTGGGGATTCTGTCTGTCTTGTTTGTATCCCCTTCACCATGGGATGTGTCCCCTCTTAACACAGCCCTTATATAGGATTATATGTAGGATTATAGGATTAATACATCCTTTATATAGGAGTAACAGTTAAACAACTAACGATTGCTGATTCAAGCATTTGTATGACATGACTTGGAAATCTTTCCTTTAAAAACTTGGAAAATAGTTTTTTTTTTTTTTTTTTTTTAGTGATTGAACAAAAGCATTATTTAGGAAAAATTCAAAGCCATCAACTGATCACTTCATTGTAATTATTTATATTACCTCATCTGTGATGGAAAGTGAAGAAGAAAATATTTTAAAACTTTTGAGTTGGTCCATCTTGGACATAACAGCACATTACATTTGGTTAACATCCACCTTCAGGGACTATTGGCAGGTATTTATGATTTAAGGAGAAGAATGCCATTTAAATGCTTTAGTACTAAGTCTGAAAAGGTGACACAAGAAACTTAGGTATGAACACTGAGCTAACACAGGTCAAAAGGTACTCCTTTTGGACTTAATGAAGCAATGGTGTATGTGTCTGTATCCTGGAGTCTTGCTTCTGATCACAGACCCAGTGTCCAGAGTGTCCCCTTGGGACTTTTCTATCCTGAGTCCAAAGCACAGGGCCACTTGTGTTTAGGGAGGAGCAGAGAAGGGGGCTGACACTTACTGAGCGTATTGGTGGTTTGACTTCTCAGAATGTGTGGATGAAGTTGTCATTGACGCTGTTTGAGATGAAGAAACTGAAGTTTAGTGTCTTGTCCAATGTCGTCAGGGTAGTGAGAAGGACTGAGCTGCAGTCTGCTGCCTCCAGACTCTCCATCTGAATCACTCACAGGCTAAACTCTGGCCCATGCTCCTGAGATTTGCTCTGCGAGGGCCACGGGCTCCCAGAGATCCTGCCTGGAATCCTGCCTGGGGTCACTGGGGCCCCGGACCCAGCTACTTGCTTCCCTGGAGGGGTTGTGGACCCTGTGGCTGAGCCTGGGGCTGAGTCCCTAGGGGTCTGCATTTAAAATGGAGGAATAGTTTTTTTTTTTTTTAATTGTGAATAAAATTTAAGGTTGAATAGTGAGGGGGTCTTGTCTGTAGAGAACTGGTGGGTGTTCTGAGCCACTGGGTGATTTCCACTGTGATTTGGGCCGTCTGGATTCTGTTTTCTATTCTTACATTTGGAATGTGTTTGGTCCTAATGAAAGAAGACTTTCTTCCTGGTTGGAACTGGGAATGTTGTAAAGGCTGATGGAGGCCAAATTGGCCTTCATTTTCTGTCTAATATTCTTTGGGAACAAGTGTCTAGCAAATGCTCTCTGGCAAAGGTCACCAAGAATCTATTAATTTTTTGTTGCTAATATGTGCATCATTCATTATAAATGATCATCTAGAAAGCTATTTAAGAATGTACACATTTTTATATGACATAGATACTTGTCCTCCCATTCCTGAATAGTGATAAAATAGTATTTTAGTTCAGTCAAGTTTTGGAATCTCAGTATTACTCAGTTATTTTTCTTTATGAAGCATGCAAATAATTGTTAACCTGAGTTTTAGGGAAAAAAAGCTTAGCTGTTGGTGCCTTCTTCACTGGACTGCTTTTTAGAATATTTTAGCAGTGCTAGATTCAAATTTCTTGCGATAAATTTAAGAACCTAGTCAGATGAATTGATTTATGTTTGTTTAATTTTTATTATTGATTTGGTATTTAAACTACAGATCTTTGACTGCTGTGTGATCTTTGTCTCATTGTTTTCAACATACAGTTTTTCAGTTTGAAGCACTCCCATTAATGTGCTTTTGCATACTCTACCTCTTACATTTGTAGGTGTATTCGTCAGGCCTTGAAGGAGAAGATCACAATCTTAGTGACTCATCAGCTGCAGTACCTAGAAGATGCAAGTCAGATTCTGATACTGAAAGATGTAAGTGGTTTATAGAAGTCTGTGTAATTGCTAGCACTCAGGTGTGTTGAAAGCCAGACCTCCCAGCAGGTCACTATGCTTGGATTCATGGTAAACACCCTCTTCTCCCTCAGTTTTTCACTCCGTTCTTCTCAGAGCTGGTGTTCACGCCTTGGAGGATGAATCCAAGAAATGTCACTGTGATACTCTAAGTCACATAAACCCTAAAGTGTATGAAAGTACAACCACAGGGTTATTAAATCGTCACTGTTCTAATGAAATTTTAAAAGGATAGTGATGCTATTTTATTTAGTCAAAGTGTGCTTTTTAGAAATTAGACTTAAGTAAAAGTGTATTATTTAGAAATTAGAGATAATAAGACTTGATTGTATCCAGGTGATTGTTAAACATAGTTTGCCTCAAGAGCATCTTCCATTAACTCCAGAAGCGAGGTTGGGTATCTGAGCACCCGGGTCAGAGATGCCCTCTCTGCTGGTGTCTCCAGTTGCTGGTCTCCCTGCCCAGGTCTCTATGTGCCTGATACGTGTGGGAACCTGTGAGGCAGGAGGACAAGGCCCTGGCCTCACGGGGCCCCTGTTCTTATGGGGAGGATGTAACAGAGAGAGAGGTGGGCTGACATCCTGGCTGCCTCCCTGAGGAGCTGGTGCCTCACGGGGTCTGAGTGACATGAAGGTGGGGGCCACGCAGTCACCTGGGGGAGGGGGTCTGAGGCAGGGGGTCCTCAGGAAGGAGCCGACCTGGCAGGTTGAAGGAACAGCAGGAAGCCCAGGGTGTCTGAGGAGAGTGAGCAGGGGATGGGAGGGAGCTGGTCTCCAGGCAGTGGGCAGTGGGTGGTTGTGGGAGGGAAGCCTTGGACGGTCCAGAGCAGAGGAGGGATGTGGTCTGATGTGAGAGTTAAGAGAGTCCTCTGATGGTCACTGGGGGGGCGACAGCAGAAGCAGTTACGGGTCTTAGTAAAGCTGAGGAGACAGAAGTGCGGGCTCAGGCTAGGGTAACAGTTTCAAGAGCTGCTGTAACAAAGCACTGCAAACTGGGTGACAAAAAAGCAGGAGTTTATCATCTCCCTGTTCTGGAGGCTACAGATCCCAAATCCAGGTGAGGCAGGGTCGTGCTCTCCTGGAGGCTCCAGGGGAGAGTCCCTGCCTCCAGCCTCTGGTGCTCACTGGCCTTCCTTGTGTTCCTTGGCTTCCAGCTGCAGCGCTGTGCTCTCTGCCTCTGATGTCACATGGCCCTTGTCCCCATGTCTGTCTGGGTTTCTTTGGTCTTACTGGATGTAGGGTCACCCTGCTCCAGCGTGACCTCATCTTGAGTACATCTGCAAAGACCTTGTTTCCAAATACGGCTGTGTTTATGGGTGTCGTGTTTGAACTTATCTTTTCGAGGAGGGGAGCCTTTCAACTCACAACTCCTAGCATGGTTGGGGGTGGAGTGGAGACTAGTGCGAACTGTTCAGACTTAGTGATTGCTTGCTTCAATCCTTTGCTTGTTTGCCTCTGGGCCTCAGGACCACTGTCTTTAACCCCTGACTGTTCCAAGGTCCTGGATCAAATCCCTGACTTAAGAAATGAATGTCTGCTCTAAGAAAGATGATTAAAACTCCTGCCTCTCTAGATTATTATTAACCCCTGACTCTCTAGAAGCAGTTCCCTGTGTGGACTCCTCTCCACTCCTCTAGGAATGGGGTGGGGAAGGGCTAAGGTTTCTCAGGCTTGAGAGCAGTTGGTTTCATGTGCAGAGGGGGAGAGTCTAGTGTGTAAAGCCCAGTGCTGACAGGATTATGAGCACAGGATCAGCGGGCAGGAGAATAACCTATCTTGCCAATCCCTAGATGTTTTAGGGTCCTCTTATTGCTTCCCTTGAGGACGCTGCCTCCAGTTTTAGTACTAACAAAATAACCATTTGTCCACTGGTGAGCACTCCTGGATGGGTTGGAGTCCATCCTCACTGTCTGGTCCCTCTCTCACCGCAGAGTGGGGATGGCTGCCCCCTTGTCCCCTCGGAATTGTCAGCACTTGGCTGCTGAGTGAAATTGCTGTCTTTGTACTGTCATTTCATCGTGCATATTACAGATATGAAGTGGTGAGTGGTGATTTCATTAAAGAGGTGTGTGAATTTTGCCTCCCAAGTGGAACAAGACACAGTATATATCCTGCATGATTTTCTAGCTCTGAGTATCACATGGTACCCAAAGGCTTCATTGGTTTCCTCCCAGTTGCTCACCTCAGGGGCTACAGTGAGAGGGGTCATCTCCCTCCACCTGACCTGCTGTAACCAGAGCTGCTCTCATTTGGTTAGTTTTGCATCCTGAGTTTTTTTTTTTTTTTCTTAATGTTTTATTTGTCACAGAGTGAATCAGCCACATCTAGTTTCATGGGGTGAGAAAATAGTGAAACATCTTCACATTATTTTATATGACTTTGTAAGGAAGGGAAACTATACAAGGATATATCATGCGTGTTCAAAGAGCATGATTAGATTCAGTTCAGTTCAGTTGCTCAGTCATTGGAAAAATGATTAGATTGGCTGAGGCTTAAGCAGCTGCCTGATTGGGGAATCTGTTTGGCTGCTTGTGGCTGGTAGTTCCTAAGTTTTTTCTCGGCTCTGGGTGCACTGATTCTGGCTTAGGTGTTGGTTTGTGGGCACAGACTGCCCAGGCTTTAGACCCACCCCAGCCCCATGGCCTCCTTGCTTAATTACTTTTACAGGTGGAGTATTGAATTCCATTGGGAACTTCCTGAGTTTGTAGGGCAGTTGTAGAGACCAGGGAGAGGCATCTCTCTGTCCAGGGCTGGGTCCTACATGTCTTGTCCCACTTGGGACACATGATGCTATGACAGGGGTCAGCAAATATTTGATGACTGACTCTTACCTACATGCAGGTGTGCTTGTGCCCACCTCTCTGTCAAGTTTAGCTTTCTTTCCAACAGTATTCTCCCCAATTGACTGCTTTTCTACAATCCTACTTCTCCCATGAGGCTTCTGTCAATTTGCACATTGTCTAAAAGACTGTGCTGATCCTCCCACCAACTTCTGTACTTCTTGCTTCCCTGAGGGCCCACAGCAGTTATGTCAATGTCCTCCATTTTTAACACATGAGCCCACATTTCTTTCACATCCTCCAGCACCTAACACAGGGTTTGGCAGGGAACAGAATGCTCAGTTCTGTGTTGAGTTGACTGTACTAGATTTCTCAACAAGAATTCTAGACCCAGGGATCATTTTCTCCCCAAAATTATAATTTAAGACCAGATAACTTTTCCTGATTAATATTAAATTGGTTTAATATTATTGAATGTAAATTAATTCCTCTCAAACTTTTTTATTTTAGGGCAAAATGGTGAAAAGGGGGACTTACACTGAGTTCCTGAAATCCGAGGTAGATATTTTGTCCCTTTTTGAGAAGGGGAAGGAGCCGTCTGAACCGTCTCCAGTTCCAGGAGCTCCCACTCTGATCTCTGAGTCTTTGGTTCAGTCTCTCCAGTCTCCCAGACCCTCATTGAAAGATGTGGCTCCAGAGGATCAAGATGTGAGTTTCTCACCCTGCAGGGTGCCCGGGTCTGTCTGCTCTTGGTGGCCTCAGGGACCTTCAGTCTGCTCTGCTCATGTCTTCATTTGTCCCAAAGTAGACCCTAAGGTTCCCAGTCTTGTTCCATGGAACTGGTAGAGATAAAAGAACATGAAGGGAACAAGCCCTTAGGGTGTAGGATAGAGAATCTTATGGAGATCAGGAGTGGGTGCACTGCTGTGAGTTCTGGGTGAATGTGGCTCACACTGATTGAGAACTCTTCAGTTTACCTTAGTTACATCCTAGTCATGCTGGTGGCCCCCGGCTTCCCTTATGCATCCAGAGGCTTAATGTGAAGACCCTCTTAGACTGAGTCCTGCTGTGACCACATTAAATCAGCTACTTTTCCTGTATGTTGGAATATTCTGGCACTGCAGCTGACTGGCTGTATTATTTTGCCTTGGTGTCAGATGGTTTGTGATTAGGCCAGAGGTAGTGTGTGTAAAGGACCTGACTCATAGCAGACACTTTGTAATTAGTTCCCATCTTCCTTTCTTACCCTTCAACACTGAGACCTACATTTTATCCACCTTGAATCCCAGTGGCCAGCATAGAGCCTCGGACATCCTTGGTCCATGAGACTGTATAACCCATTCTGAGTCCTCCAGACAGAAGTACAGAAATGGACTAGATCTCCCTTAAAAACATCCACAGGTATTCCTCGATGTCCAGAGCTTCACTATCCAGGCCCAGGAGCCTGGATGTTTCTGACTTCTGTTCAGATTAGTCTCTCACATTCCACACTCAGGAATCACTCTCTGAAATTTAGGAACCAAATAGATTTGGATCATATGCTTGTCTTTTGCTATCCAAACTCGTATTAGTCCAGCTCACTCTGTGAACTCAGTTTACTGTATTTGGCTATTATTTTGAGCCCTAAGTATGTTGTGTGTTCCTGTCATTGAGTGACACAGTCATCTGGAGGGATACACTATCCCCATATAATTCTGTGTGTTATTTTGGAAGAAGCTTCTGCATTTATACTTGAATCAGGTAGGCTCTGCTTGTGCTCAGAGTCTTGATCTACTTTAAGCAAAGCTACCCAAACGTGAATGACCTCATACAAATGATGTTTCCTTATTTGTAATAGATTCCTAGGAGTAGAATGGCTGGGTCCAGAGGTAAATGCACACATGGTTTCACTAGATATCCCCACATCCTTCTCCAGAGGAGATGGACCATCCTGCGCTCCTGGCAGTGCATGAGATGTGTCTTTTTCTCCACAGCTTTGCAGTGGAGGACATTGTTGAACTTTTGAAATTTGGGGGTTCTTTATTTAAAATTTCATCTCTCACTGCCATTTTTCCCTCCTAGACTGAGAATATACAGGTTTCACTACCTCTAGAGGACCATTTGGAAGGAAAAGTTGGTTTTAAGACCTATGAGAATTACTTCACAGCCGGTGCTGGCTGGCCTGTCATCATCTTCCTTATTCTAGTAAACATCACAGCTCAGGTACGTAAGGGGATGTATTTTGGTTTGTGCTCTCAGCTTGATGTTTATGTACTATTTATACTGTATTTTATAAATATTTTAGAATATGTGTATTAAGAGATTTGTCTCAAAGAACTGGCCCTTGAAGTTGTGAGATCTAGCTGGGTGAATGTGACATTGCTCTAAGGGCCTTTGACCTGACTGGATGAGGCCACAACAGTGTTGAGGGTGATCTCCTCTACTGGAGTTCTCATGATGGATGTGACCCACATCCACAAAATAGCTTCACGGCAACATCTAGACGAGTGTTTGGTGAATCACTGGAGACTGGCCTGGCCATGCTGACACAGAATGCCTGACTATCACAGTACCTGTCAAGCTTTTTCCTTTGAAAAACCTCAGCATCTATATTGTTATCACTGCATTTTGTAGTCCACTTGGATTTGCTGTGAACTACGCTATTTGTGGGGACCAAAATAAGTAAGGCTTACTGATGTGTGTACATGACAGGTTGTATGAGAAAAGGGGATATGTTTTAGAGATATTAAAATGCAGTATGCCCTTCCCTGACCTGTGGTCATCTGAGGTGTGGGGTTCGATGCAGGCCTGAGCTGGAAGGACCGCCTCCATGTTTTGGAGCCTTTCCATCACCAGCCTAGTGAGTGGGGTGAGAGGGCTTAGTAATGTCGGTGTCTGAGTGACTGTTGTTTCCTGCTCCAGGTTGTCTACGTCCTGCAGGATTGGTGGCTTGCAAACTGGTGAGTGATTTCTGGTCTGACCCAAAGTGTTGTGAAATGTATATGAAGCCTCACTTTCCCACAGGCCGGGGGGAGGTGGCGCTTGTTCAGCCTCCTCTTCTGACCCTCACCTAATTTCCTGAAGTAAAAGTAAACTTGATGGTAGAACATGATCCTCCCACGGTGTTTCCCCATGTCTGACCCTTTAGCAGCTTCTTCACAATGTTGAGAACTGAAAGTCGTGATTCAGATCTTTAAAAGGGAGACAAACACAGAGCCTCATGACCTGGGAAACACTTTTCAACATAAAACATGTCTCTGGAATCAAAGTATTATTTTTTCTTTAATTTTTGTGTAAATTCTTTTTATATCTATAATGTAATATTTTTTTCTTCCCTGTTCCATAGGGGGAATATACAAAGAGACCTGTATTTTAAGGTATATGGAAAAGAAGATACATTTTTTATCCTTGATCTGAACTGGTACTTTACAACTTATTCAGGTAAAGTTGAATCTTCTAGTCCATTATATGAGAGTCTGAGGTGTTTACAATGAGGCTGTGTGAGCAACTAGGGCCTCCAGAAGTAATTCAGTAATGTCTTATGAGACTAAGAATCTGAGTTGCATTTATGCTGTGAATTAACTAGAATAATTATTTTTAAAATTTAGAAATCCAGAAGAAAGAGGTTGAATGAAGACTCTTAATTTACTGTGCACTGGGTTTTGGAAGTTAAACCAGGATTGCACATTATGAAAATCAGCCACTGGAAATATGTGACTATTGTCTATTCTAATAAGTCACTTTAGCTAAATCTTGTATCATCGTATGAATGGGCAAGGAGATTAGAAAGGGATCCCCATCCTGTGGGTCAGTGCTGAGGTCCAGTCCCAGTGGATCCAGGGAATTCGAAGAGGGGATGGCATTGGCGATTAGATAAGATTATTTATTTAGAGACATAAAGAGAGATTAGGAAAGAATAGTGTAGTGGAGAAAATAGAGGAGAAAAGAGGCTGAAATTCCTTTGTTTACACAGGAGACCAATAAAGCCCTGAGACAAGGGACTTGCACCATCTACGTAGGCCCCAGGCACCTGCTTGAATAGCGGAGAGTGCCCCGCCTTGGGCTCCCTCTTGCGTGGGTCTTAGAAACCCAGGCAAATAAGTAGACATGGCAAGCCTCTATGCTCCAGATGGGAATTTAGCCTGAAAAGGGAGAATAAGAAAAGAATGACATGAGGGAGCCAAGCATTGGTGCAAGACCCACAACTTTATTTTCAAAGGCAGCTTATATACCCCAACTTGTACATAAAGAAATAATGGAATATGCAGAGTTATGCAGGGGCAGCAGTCCTGACCTTTATTGAGACCATACTTTCTTTTTGCATACCTTCCCATATACAAAAGGTCTCAGGTGATTTACATTATCTTCTGGCCAAGAGGCCTGTTTTTATGGCTCTTTTCCTAGATAAATGTCTATCAGCCCGAAAACTCATTTTCCCTTGAAGTGTTTTTTCTTTAATCTGCATCACCCTCAAAGTACTAAATAAAGTTACATTCCTGTAGAACAAAAGCTCAGTGGGTTATAACAAATAAAGTGCTTAACTCAAAGATCTAATGTTGCTAATGCCAGGGCTACTACCTGTTTTTTCTACACACCAACAATATCAACAAATAAAAGATATGAAAACTTGGCAGCAAGTATTGACTCAACAATGAAACCCTTAATCAGTCCTATTCTAATGATTTTGACTTCTTGGAAGGCCCTACATTCCTAGGATGTTTTAAGTTTCCTATGCCTCTCGCGGTCGGGAGGCTGTAAACAATCACATGCGTAGCTGTAAGAGTCCGGATAAAGCTGTCAGGCAGGCAAGAAAGCCATCAGAGGGGTTTTTGGATTGAAACACTCTTATTATGCCCAGGAGACTTATTATCTAAAAGCTCTAAATTAACTTTTTCCAGAAAAAGGTGGTGGGGGGACAGCCCCCTGTTAATGTCAGAGGAGTTGGTAAAAGGCATAATGCAATAAGGCGGACAGACTCTATTTTGGGGGTGGATGCTCGAGAAGGTCCAGGGGGGTTCCCTCGATGCCTGATCTCACCTTTGCCTGTCAGGCCTCTTCCTCATGACCTTTGCCATGGGTGGGATTCCCCATGCTGGCTCCCGGCAGTTCAGAGTGTTCTAATTCCGTCTGAATAAATCCTAGCTTTTATTGATCTTACATGAAACTCTCTGGCAGCAAGGGTCCTGAAATAAAAGTGTTATTGCCTTGTAGGTATGCAGACTTTCACACAGCTCCTCTCTTGGGCTTCACTAATTACTTGAGAAGCTAAACAGGAAGTAATCCAGTGTGTGGGATTATTTTTTTAATATAAATTTATTTATTTTAATTAGAGGTTAATTACTTTACAATATTGTATTGGTTTTGCCATACATCAACATGAATCCGCCATATATGGAATTTAGAAGGATTGTAACGATAACCCTGTATGTGAGACAGTGTGTGGGATAAGAATTCCTTCTCTTTCTTACCTTGAGATCACAGTGTTATCTCATCCCCAACTGTGTGATTGATTTAACATTTGGCTTTCCAGACTAATAAAATGACCCTCTCTATTTACAGGAGTGTTTAGAATTTATATAGCATTCATCTTCACCTAAAATTTTAAATATCTTCTTCCATTCATCTGTTGATGGACATCTAGATTGCTTCCACATCCTAGCTTTTGTAAATAGTGCTGCTGTGAACCTTGAGGGCCATGTGTCATTTGGATTATGGTGTCCTCAAGATATTGCCCAGTTGTGGGATTGCTGGGTCATATGGTAGTTTTAATCCTAGTTTTTTAAAGAATCTTCATACTGTTCTCCATAGTGGCTGTATCAATGTACATTCCCACCAACAGTGTAAAAAGGTTTCCTTTTCTCCACATTCTCTCTGGCATTTATTGCTTGTAGATTTTTTGATGATGGCCATTCTGACTGGTATGAAGTCCTACCTTATTGTAGTTTTGATCTACATATGGATGTGAGAATTGGATTATCAAGACAGCTGAATGCTGAAGACTTGATGCTTTTGAACTGTGCTGTTGGAGAAGACTCTTGAAAGTCCCTTGGACTCCAAGGAGATCCAACCAGTCCATCCTAAAGGAGATCAGTCCTGGGTGTTCGTTGGAAGGACTGATGTTGAAGCTGAAGCTCCAATACTTTAGCCACCTGATGTAAAGAACTGACTCCTTGGAAAAGACCCTGATGCTGGGAAAGACTGATGGCAGGAAGAGAAGGGGATGATAGAGGATGAAATGTTTGGCATCATCCACTTGAGAGACTTGAGTTTGAGCAAGCTCTAGGAGTTGGTGATGGACAGGGAAGCCTGGCAGCCTGCAGTCCATGGGGTCACAAAGAGTCAGAACTGAATTGTGACTGAACTGAATTGACCTGAAAAATTAGTGACATTGTGCCTTTTGGCCATCTGTCTGTTTTCTTTGGAAAGTGTCTATTTAAGTCTTCTGCCCATTTTTTTTTGATTTTTTTTTTTTTTTAGTTACATGAGCTGTTTGTATATTTTGGAAATTAATCCCTTGAAAATTGCTTAGTTTGCAGATATTTTTTCCCATTATCAAGGTTGTCTTTTCATCTCATTTATGGTGCATATATACACTGGCAGATTGTTGTTGTTCAGTTGCTAAATCATGTCTGACTCATTTTCAACCCCATGGACTGTAGCCTATCAGGCTCCTCTTCCATGTGGTTTCCTAGGCAAAAATACTAGAGTGGGTTGCTGTTTCCTTCTCCAGGGGGTCTACCTGACCCAGGGATTGAACCTGGATCCTCCATTGGCAGACAGGATCTTATCACTGAGCCACCAGGGAAGCCCACACTGGAATGGTTCTTTACCACTGAGCCATCAGCGAAGCCTACACTGGAATATTACTCAACCATAAAAAGGAACAAAATTGGGTCATTTGTGGACATGGATGGACCTAGAGTCTGGATACAGAGTGAAGTAAATCAGAAAAAGAAAAACAAAAATGCATAATTAACACATGCATGTGGAATCAAGAAAAAATGGTACAATATAGATGCTATTTGCAACAGTAGGACTAGAGACCAGTGAGTTATTTCTGGTCTGACCCAAAGTGCTATGGAATCTACATGAAGCTCACTTTCCCACATGCAAGGGGGAGGTGGTGCTTGTTTAGCCTCCTCTTATGACCCTCATGTAGTTTCTCTGAAGAAAAAGTAAACTTGATGGTGAACATGACCCTCCCATGGTGTTTCCCCACGTCTGGCCCCTTAGCAGCTTCTTCACAGACGATTTTGAGAACTGAAAGTCATGATTCAGATCTTTAAGAGGGAGACAACACAGGGCCTGTGAGCTGGGAAACACTTTTCAGCATAAAATACATTTACTGAATCAAAGTATTTTTTAAATATTTGTGTAAATTCTCTTTATATATATAAAATGTAATAATTTTTAGATGTAAAAATGTAGAGATAAAGAATAGATGGTTGACTCTGGTTAAGGGGGTAAGTTGGAAAATTGGGACTGACTTATCTACACTACCATTTGTAAGACAAATAGCTAGTGGGAAGTTGCTTTTGTATAGCACAGGGCGCTCCGCTTGGTGATCTGTGGTGACTTAGAGGGGTGGAAATGGTGGTGGGGAGGGAGAGCCAAGAGAGAGGGGAAATTTGTATACATGTAGCTGATTCACTTCCTTGTACAGCAGAAACTAACACAACATTGTAAGACAGCTATACCCCAATTAAATTTTTTTTAATTTAAATATTCCCACAGGAAATGTTTGTGCAAGCTTTCTACAAAAAGTGATTTATATGAAAATCCACTCATTGAAATTTGGTATTTGTTTTATTGATCACTTGCTAAGAAACCTAAACCCATTAGCTGTTTACCTTCTGAACTGGTGGATTGTGTGGACTTAAAAAGGAGGAAGGGATTCTGTTACATATTCATATAAGATGGTGGGCAGCAAATGCCTGTTGATGGAATTCAGGAATTTGAGCAGCTTTCAGAATTTAAATAACACTGATGTGTTATCTGAATGGAAAAAAAGCACTTGATGGAATATTTATTACAGAAGCTATCCCCACTCTATTTACCATTGTGAGCTGAAGCAATGTTTGGAGGGCTGTTTTGATTCATAGCTGTCTGATGCATAGTAGTGATTATTTATGTCATTGAAAAGACATACATTTAAATGATGATATTCATTTACAAATGCTTTATGTTTCTATAAATCACTTAGTGAGAGATAAGTTGCTAACTTAGATTAATTACCTCATGTCAAAATCTAATTTGTAGTTCCTTCCAATTCAGTTGTTTAATGGATGGTCCTTTTACAACTTAACATGATCTTTTCAACTCTTTAAAGCTACTTGGGCATAGAAGTAACTACTTTATTATTTATTTTTAAAAGTTTTACTAATTTTTATTACAGTATAGTTGTAGCATAACCATGTTGTGTTACTTTCTGCTGTTCAGGAAAGTGAACCAGTTGTACATATACCTATATCCTCCCATTTTTTGATTTCTTTCCCATTTAGGTCACCAGAGAGCACTGAATAGAGTTCTCTGTGCTATACAGTAGGTTCTCAAGTAGCAACTTTACATGAAAGTAAATAGACACTTACTTGTAATTAGATGTTTACAAGGAAATGCTAAGTCTTTTCTCTTGTTCCCTGTTAATTCATGTGTTGGCTCTAAGGCATACCAGAGTTTTAGATTACAGGACATACTGTAAGTAGTGATTTTTGAAATGAGGGGAAAGGAAGATCAACTACTTTTTATCAGTTTAGTTCAGTCACTCAGTTGTGTCCAATTCTTTGCGACCCAATGGACTGTAGCATGCCAGGCCTTCTAACATCAGGCCCCTCAGCATCACCAACTCCCAGAGTTTACTCAAACTCATGTCCATTGAGTCGGTGATGGCATCCAACCATCTCATCCTCTGTCATACACTTATCCTCCCACCTTCAATCTTTCCCAACATCAGAGTCTTTTCAAATGAGTCAGCTCTTTACATCAGATGGCCAAAGTACTGGAGCTTCAGCTTCAGCATCAGTCCTTCCAATGAATATTCAGGACTGATTTCATTTAGGATGGACTAGTTGGATCTCCTTGTTGTCCAAGGGACTCCAAAGAGTCTTCTCCAACACCACAGTTCAAAAGCATCAAGTCTTTAACGCTAGACTTCCTATGGTCCAACTCTCACATCCATACCTGACTACTGGAAAAACCATAGCCTTAACTAGATGGACCTTTGCTGGCAAAGTAATGTCTCTGCTTTTGAATATGCTGTCTAGATTGGTCATTACTTTTCTTTCAAGGAGTATGTGTCTTTTAATTTCATGGCTGCAGTCACCATTTGCAGTGATTTTGGAGCCCCCCAAAATAAAGTCTGACACTGTTTCCACTGTTTCCCCACCTATTTGCCATGAAGTGATGGGATCGGATGCCATGATCTTAGTTTTCTGTTGAGCTTTAACCCAACTTTTTCACTCTCCTCTTTCACTTTCATCAAGAAGCTCTAGTTCTTCACTTTCTGCCATAAGGATGGTGTCTTCTGCATATCTGAGGTTATTGCTATTTCTCCTGGCAATCTTGATTCCAGCTTATGCTTCATCCAGCCCAGCATTACTCATGATGTACTCTGCATATACGTTAAATAAGCCAGGTGACAATATACAGCCTTGACGTATTTCTTTCCCAATTTTGAACCAGTCTGTTGTTCCATGCCCAGTTTTAACTGTTGCTTCCTGAGCTGCATACAGATTTCTCAGGAGGCAGGTCAGGTGGTCTTTTATTCCCATCTCTTTCAGAATTTTCCAGAGTTTATTGTGATCCATACAGTCAAAGGCCTTGGCATAGTCAATAAAGCAGAAATAGATGTTTTTCTGGAACTCTCTTGCTTTTTCAATGATTCTGCAGGGTTGGCAATTTGATCTCTGGTTCCTCTGCCTTTTCCAAAACCAGCTTGAACATTTGGAAGTTTATGGTTCACATATTGCTGAAGCCTGGCTTGGAGAATTTTGAGCATAACTTTACAAGCATGTGAGATGAGTGTAATTGTGTGATAGTTTGAGCATTCTTTGGTATTGCCTTTCTTAGGGATTGGAATGAAAACTGACCTTTTCCAGTCCTGTGGCCACTGCTGAGATTTCCAAATTTGCTGGCCTATTGAGTGCAGCACTTTCACAGCATCGTCTTTTAGGATTTGATATAGCTCAACTGGAAATAATTATCTTTTTTCTCCTGAGTTTTTATTACGACTTTTAAATGAATTAGGAAAACCTAGAATGCACCTGCAGTTTACACGATTTCCACCCTCCTCCATGTTGTTTCTATTTCATGAGAGGAAAATAATTTTTTTTATATTCTTCTTTATAAATGTATTTTGTGAAAGCATTGAGCTCTTACACAATCCACTGTATATGTGTAGTTACATATATGTATATAAATTTATTGATTCTATATTCTATATATGTAAATTTCTATATAAATTTTACTTATAGAATAAAATACACAGTATCTTTATAAACTGCCTACCATGCTTTAGCATCATTGAGTATAAGGCAGAGATCTTGTGCTGAGTGATCTTTCTTTATTTCAGGGTTAATTGTATCTACCATCCTTTTTGGCATCACAAGATCTCTGTTGATATTCTATGTCCTTGTTAATTCTTCACAAACTTTGCATGACAAAATGTTGGAGTCCATTTTGAGAGCTCCGGTATTGTTCTTCAATAGGAATCCAATAGGTAAGTCAGACACCAAGTTTTTCTATGTCTTGTTAACACTTTTAATGCCTAATTATGTTTGATATTTGAAAATGGAAGAGGACAAAAATCACTGTGCATGTTGATTAGTTTTATATAAAAAGTTTCATAGCTATTTTTTCCTACCAGAGGAAATCTGAATATAGGAGTGTATGAGCTTTTCTTGCAATTTATGTGTTCTGTAAAAATAAATGAATGTTTATTTTGCAGGATGGTTTAGGAGTCCATTTGTTGTGTGGTATATGAAACATCCAACAGATAATGAAAATGTGTTGAAATGTTTTTGACAAGTTGTTGGAACGTTGGCTATGTTACATAGTGTTAAACTAACTAGGAAGGACCTTCTTCCAGGAACATCTCTATCGGAGACAGGCTGTGTGTGTCTTTGTTTCATTGCCCATTCATTTCTGGGACCACAGAGCTCTGACATGTGTTCATACTTTGAGGCTTACCTAAATGGTAATGTAAAATTAGTTAAAACACAAGATCAGTTAAATGTATACATCCTCCTCAATAAAATTAGCTCTCTAGTTTTGCAATGCACTTTTGGTTACATTTAAGCGGTCTTGTGGTATGTGGCAGGTGGATCTTCAGTGCTAAGGAAGAGTGTCCTGAAGGTTTCCTAGTGGTTGCTTCCTCTACCTTGAGTCCTTTGACCTATCTTGCTTCAGAAAGTAGCCTCCTGGCCTGGGTTCCTATGAAGAGTTAGTTCATCAGTGTACATACCCATGCTGTCCAGGTGGTTAGACTTCTGCTGAGGCCCAAGGTGGCTTTGTTTTTGCAGGTGATGATTGACAGGGCCTGTCGAGGCAGGGATGAGGGCTGGAGGGAGGATAGGAATAAGCTCAGCCTTGTCATCAACTAGCTGTGTGACCAAGGATAAAGCAGGTAGATACTACTGGGCAGGCAAATCTCCAGGCAGGATGGTACCATGGTTATAATTATGGATTCTAGAACCAGCTGTCTGGGTTCAGTCCTGTTGCTAATTACTAATAGCAATAGCCAGTTATAGTTACGTTAATCTTTATGTATGTGCTAGTTATTTCATTTCTCTGTGTCTCGATTTTCTAACTCGTAAAATATGAGGATACTGTTAACACACTGGCAAAGACTAGAGGTTGCTTCAAGAAAATTAGAGATACCAAGGGAACATTTCAAGCAAAGATGGGCATAATAAAGGACAGAAATGGTATGGACCTAACAGAAGCAAAAGATATTAAGAAAAGGTGGCAAGAATACACAGAAGAACTATACAAAAAAGACCTTCATGACCCAGATAACCATGATGGTGTGATCACTCACCTAGAGCCAGACTTCCTGGAGTCTGAAGTCAGATGGGTGTTAGGAAACATCACTACAAAAAAGCTAATGCAGTTGATGGAGTTAGCTGAATTACTTCAAGTTCCAAAAGATGCTCCTGTTAAAGTGCTGCACTCAGTATCCCAGCAAATTTGGAAAACTGTGGCAGTGGCCACAGGACTGGAAAAAGTCAGGTTTCATTCCAATCCCAAAGAAAGGCAATGCTAAAGAATGTTCAAACTATTGCACAATTGCACTCATCTCTCACACTAGCAAAGTAATGCTCAAAATTCTCCAAGTGATGCTTCAACAGTACCTGAATCAAGAACTTCCAGATATTCAAGCTGGTTTCAGAAAAGGCAGAGGAACCAGAGATCAAGCTGCCAACATCTGTTGGATCATCAAAAAGGCAAGAGAGTTCCAGAAAAATATCTACTTCTGCTTTATTGACTATGCCAAGGCCTTTGACTGTGTGGATCACAATAAACTCTGAAAAATTCTGAAAGAGATGGGATTACCAGACCACCTGACCTGCCTCCTAAGAAATCTGTATGCAGATCAAAAAGCAACAGTTAGACCTGGACATGAAACAATAGACAAGTTCCAAGTTTGGAAAGGAGTACGTCAAGGCTGTATATTGTCACCCTGCTTATTTAACTTATATGCAGAGTACATCATGTGGAATCCTGGACTGGATGAAGCTCAAGTCAGAATCAAGATTGCCGGGATAAATATCAATAACCTCAGATATACAGATGACACCACCATTATGGCAGAAAGCAAAGAGAAACTGAGGAGCCTCTTGATGAAAGTGAAAGAGGAGAGTGAAACAGCTGGCTTAAGACTCAGCATTCAGAAAACTAAGATCATGACATCTGGTCCCATCACTTCATGGCAGATAAGTGGGGAAACAGTGGAAACAGTGAGAGACTTTGTTTTCTTGGGCTCCAAAATCACTGCAGATGATGACTGCAGCCATGAAATTAAAAGATGCTTGCTCCTTGGAAGAAAAGCTATGACCAATCTAAAAAGCATATTAAAAGGCAGAGACATTACTTTGCTGACAAAAGTCTATCTGGTCAAAGCTATGGTTTTTCCAGTATTCATGAATGGATTTGAGAGTTGGACCATAGGAAAGCTAGTGCCGAAGACTTGACGCTTTTGAACTGTGGTGTTGGAGAAGACTCTTGAGAGTCCCTTGGACTGCAAGGAGATCCAATCAGTCCATCCTAAAGGAAGTCAGTCCTGAATATTCATTGGAACAATTGATGCTGAAGCTGAAGCTCCAATACTTTGGCCACCTGATGTGAAGAGCTGACTCATTTGAAAAGTCCCTGATGTTGGGAAAGATTGAAGGCAGGAGGAGAGGGTGATGACAGAGGGTGAGATGGTTGGATGTTATCACTGACTCAATGGACATGAGTTTGAGCAAGCTCTGGGAGTTGGTGATGGATAGGGAAGCCTGGCGTGCTGCAGTGCATAGAGCTGCAAAGAGTCAGATACGACTGAGCGACTGAATTGAACTGACTGATTCACACACTTATAAATATCTCAGTACTGTTGGCATTAAGCAGATTAATATGTTCACAACACTTAGCACATGGGCAGTGCCGAAGGAACCTTGGTGAGAATGATGACATGGTGTCTGGGAACTTCGTCTCCTGTGAAATGGAAGTAACTGCTGCTCTTTCCTGTTCCACAAGACTCTCGTGATAATTAAATAAGACTGTTGAGGTCAGCATCATGTGTAGATTTACTCAGCACATGTTGTTTGGTCCAGGCAGGAGCAGAGCATAGGATAATAAACTGTGGAGGGCCACACAGATCTCATCTTATTATGAAGCTGTAATGAGGAAATGATTGGAAGAGTCTGTGCTTTTATGGTTGTAAAGTTGCTCCACTTTTGTCAGTTAATTTGAAAACTACAGTCATAAAGTTGGGAGTATCAAGTGGGACTGGATCTCTGTTCTCAAAGACTTTGAGAGCTCATGACCACAGTTAACCAGACTCTTTTGTATTCAAGACCTGTGGGTATCTCCTGATGCTGACTTATTTATTATTCAAGGATTTGGGATGAAGTTTAAATCTTCAAGGTTACTAATGCTAGAGCAGCTAGCACGCTAGGGTATATCTTGTCTGTCCTCCTGTGTCTATTAACATGACTTCATTCCTTCAAGAAAATAGAAGCCCAGATGAGTACTGCAAAGATAGACCTAGTTTGTGCAGAAGGTTTAGGGGCCATAAATTAATTACTCTTGTAGTGGTAGGTATATTAAATTGAACTCTTTCCTGTGATTATTTTCAGAAGTGGAATTTGCAATAGATTATTTATGGTGGACTTTGTTTCTGGTATGTTTTGTCATGAAGAGAAAACCACATACAGTAGTGTTACTTGTTAGCGAGTTCAAGCTTGTTCCGCTTGCCTCATGACAGCCCAGTAAGTCTTACAGACGAGGTTCGGAGGCAAGGGATAACAACTCTATTTGGAAAGCTGGCAGACTGAGAAGATGGCAAACTAATGTCTCAAAATAACAATCTTACTGGGGTCTGGATGCCAGCTTCTTTTATAGAACAAAGAGGAGAGCAGGCAAGGAAGTCAAGTCAAAAGTCCATTTATCTTGCAAAATTGGAGAGGGATGTGTTCATTTCTTCCTTTCTGCAGCTATTCACAAGTGGCCAAGGTCAGACTGTCTCTCTGCGCACAGAAAAAAGCCACTTTAGCTTAACATTCAGGCAGAGAAGTAGGATTCCCCAACAAAAGCGATGAGTAGCAAAAGCTAAAGTCAAAGAGATCCAACGTGTAGTCAAAACCGGCTCCTCCCTGTTATAGTTCCTTTGATCTGCACCTCCGCTATCTGGGGCCAGTGTCCTGTGCTTTCTCATCCTGAGTCTCCTCAGGGTGCACCACCCTTGCAGGAGTGTCTGCAGAATCCCGATGGCTGCAACGTCCTTTGTTTACTGGTGTGACAGGTGGCATTTTTAGTTCACACCAAATATTTACTAGAAATTAGTTATCATCGTCTAATCTTACCACCTTTAAGATATACTGTTGTTGTGGATTCTGAGAAGGGAAATAAAATCAACGATTATAAGTGATCCTTAATCATTTAGTAATATTTCTGTTTTCCTGCCTACATCCCTCTGGTCTTCTTAGATGCTTATTCACAAATCTGTGTTTGTCACACCTGGTACACCTCTGAAAATAATGGCTTACTACCCCAGTATTAAACTCACACTTGGAAATGGCTGGAATTCACAATTTCCCAAGATGTGAGGGGATGTAAGCCATCTGGAGGGAAAAAAAATTATAGAAAAGTTATTTTTATTTAAAAAGTATCATGCCAAAATTAACCTTGATAACTAAAGCAAAATTAGTGTAACAATTAGGATTGACTTAAATATTTTGCAGGTGTTTATTACTGACAGCACTTGGAGTAGGTCTTAGATAAGGGATCTAAAATGAGGGAACATTCTAAAATCCACCAACCCTTTCCAGTACTGCCACAAGATTTCCCCCATTCTTTTGAAAATCAGGGCTCAATTTCAACTCACCACTCACTGACATTTGGTGATATTTTTGTTTCTCTTTAGGTGTCATCCTATTTTCTCTTTCTTTTTACCACTTACATCACCTTATTTCATTTTATGTGAATTTGTAATATGTTAAATTTGCTGGTGGTGTTTAGTCGCTAAGTCATGTCTGACCCTTTTGTGACCCCGTGGACTGTGGTTCACTAGGGTCCTCTGTCCATGGGATTTTGCAGGCAAGAATACTGGAGTGGGTAGTCATTTTAGTCTCCAGATGATCTTCCTAACCTAGGGATTAAACCCATGTCCCCTGCATTGGCAGGCAGATTCTTATCCACTGTACCACCAGGGAAGTCCCTAAATACATATGCTTTAAAAAATACTGTTTTGATTATTTCATGAATCATTTCTCTTAAAGCTCCTACCTGAAGAAATGAGTAATTTTTTATATCTTGTTCTTGCAGGAAGAATTTTAAATCGTTTTTCGAAAGACATAGGTCAAATGGATGACTTACTGCCCTTGACATTTCTCGATTTCATCCAGGTAACGTAGCAGTCCCGTCAGAGCTCTCGCAGGGAAAAGCAGGTGCCTGTTTCTCAAGGCCTTTTCACAGGGGCTGAGGGTGGGCCTTTCACACTGGTGATGTGTCCTGTTATCTTGAGTCAGAGGCTGTGTTTGTAAGAGAGAGGTGTGGCTGTGATGGGGAGGCTGAGTTAACATGAGTAACCCCTGGGCAGGAGTGGCTACACAGTCTTGTCAAGGTTGGTCTGAAGCAGCGACGTGCTGGGTAAGTGGTTCTCCCTCTGCCTTCCGGGTGTCTAGTGTGGATTCCCTTTACTGTGAGCACATTTCATAACAGAGAGACAATCATCTCTCACAGAAAGATAGCCTTGATAAACTAAATTATGCGTTGTATTGGCCTTCCCAGGGGGGTCAGTGGTAAAGAAGTTTCCTGTGAATAGAGGAAACACAAGAGACAAGAGTTCAGTTCTTGGATGAAGAAGATCCCCTGGAGGAGGAAATGGCAACCCACTCCAGTATTCTAGTCTGGAAAATTCCATGGACAGAGGAGCCTGGCAGGCTGCAGCCTATGGTGTTTCAGGGACTCAGACATGACTGAGCAGCACGATGCATTGTGTTACCACAGAGGGCACACATTTACTGCACGGTTTTGTTTGGATAAAGCCATATGTGTTACTTACAAAGAAAAGATTGGTAAAAATAAGTTGAAAATAATACTTTAGCAAGGACAATGTTGTTGTTTAGTCACTAAGTTGTGTCCAACTCTTTTGTGACCCCATGGACTACAGCCCTGCAGGCTCCGCTGTCCATGGGATTTCTAAGGCAAGGGTACTCGAGTGGGTTGCCATTGCCTAGGGGATCTTCCTGACCCAGGGATCAAACTTGTGTTTCCTTTATTGGCAGGTGAATTCTTTACCACTGAGCCACCTGGGAGGTCCAACAAGGACAACAGAGAGCAGTTATTGAGGGTACAAAGGCTTTAAACCAGTAACTTGATTCCAGGATCAAAGTTATCTCAGAAAATGTCCTTTGTTTTTGTAGGCTTTTTTTCTTTTCACGGGTTGATTGCTCTGCCTTGAGATGTCTTAAAGGAGAGAGAGAGAGAGAGAAAGAGAGAGACCTGTGCAATACCTTCTATCCAGCCTCTCTTTTGTCTGTGAACTTGAGGTTCTAAAGAATGCTCTCATCTCATTCAGTATCGTTGCTCACATGGGCTGTTTTTTTCTGTTATTTAATTCTGTCTACTTTTCAGTGATTAAGTTTGTGGGGAATTTTCCTTTTCTTCCCAAGTGTTAATTTTGGAAATGAAATGGATTATGAAAGACTGCACACAGAAATGCAGCCGTGACCTCCTCAGTGCAGACAGCATAACCTGTGGGCAGGGCTTCCACTGTTACCAGTGTGAACAAAGCTGAGAGGCAGAGGCAGAGGACTTGTACTGCAAAGATGTCTGATTGTTTTCTATTTCTCAAACTTATTTTATAAATGTGCCCTGCTGGGTGTAACTATGTAATTTATTCCCAGAAACAACTTTTTCCTGAAAACAGTGTCACATTTTAACAGTGATTATGAATTACTTTGAAAAGATTTTGCAAAAGGTTCTGTTTCTTTGCTATGGCAAGGTAGGCCAAGGTTGGGTTTCGGCCATGTACTTAGCTCATGGTTAGTTAGTGGTCATATCAGAATTGTCACATATTTTTGCATGACAGATAGAGACAGGGATAGATGCTACCTGATTTCAGTAGAAAACATTCTCATTAAAGAGGATGGGGAGGCTGAGTTAACATGAGTAACCCCTGGGCAGGAGTGGCTACACAGTCTTGTCAAGGTTGGTCTGAAGCAGCGACGTGCTGGGTAAGTGGTTCTCCCTCTGCCTTCCGGGTGTCTAGTGTGGATTCCCTTTACTGTGAGCACATTTCATAACAGAGAGACAATCATCTCTCACAGAAAGATAGCCTTGATAAACTAAATTATGCGTTGTATTGGCCTTCCCAGGGGGGTCAGTGGTAAAGAAGTTTCCTGTGAATAGAGGAAACACAAGAGACAAGAGTTCAGTTCTTGGATGAAGAAGATCCCCTGGAGGAGGAAATGGCAACCCACTCCAGTATTCTAGTCTGGAAAATTCCATGGACAGAGGAGCCTGGCAGGCTGCAGCCTATGGTGTTTCAGGGACTCAGACATGACTGAGCAGCACGATGCATTGTGTTACCACAGAGGGCACACATTTACTGCACGGTTTTGTTTGGATAAAGCCATATGTGTTACTTACAAAGAAAAGATTGGTAAAAATAAGTTGAAAATAATACTTTAGCAAGGACAATGTTGTTGTTTAGTCACTAAGTTGTGTCCAACTCTTTTGTGACCCCATGGACTACAGCCCTGCAGGCTCCGCTGTCCATGGGATTTCTAAGGCAAGGGTACTCGAGTGGGTTGCCATTGCCTAGGGGATCTTCCTGACCCAGGGATCAAACTTGTGTTTCCTTTATTGGCAGGTGAATTCTTTACCACTGAGCCACCTGGGAGGTCCAACAAGGACAACAGAGAGCAGTTATTGAGGGTACAAAGGCTTTAAACCAGTAACTTGATTCCAGGATCAAAGTTATCTCAGAAAATGTCCTTTGTTTTTGTAGGCTTTTTTTCTTTTCACGGGTTGATTGCTCTGCCTTGAGATGTCTTAAAGGAGAGAGAGAGAGAGAGAAAGAGAGAGACCTGTGCAATACCTTCTATCCAGCCTCTCTTTTGTCTGTGAACTTGAGGTTCTAAAGAATGCTCTCATCTCATTCAGTATCGTTGCTCACATGGGCTGTTTTTTTCTGTTATTTAATTCTGTCTACTTTTCAGTGATTAAGTTTGTGGGGAATTTTCCTTTTCTTCCCAAGTGTTAATTTTGGAAATGAAATGGATTATGAAAGACTGCACACAGAAATGCAGCCGTGACCTCCTCAGTGCAGACAGCATAACCTGTGGGCAGGGCTTCCACTGTTACCAGTGTGAACAAAGCTGAGAGGCAGAGGCAGAGGACTTGTACTGCAAAGATGTCTGATTGTTTTCTATTTCTCAAACTTATTTTATAAATGTGCCCTGCTGGGTGTAACTATGTAATTTATTCCCAGAAACAACTTTTTCCTGAAAACAGTGTCACATTTTAACAGTGATTATGAATTACTTTGAAAAGATTTTGCAAAAGGTTCTGTTTCTTTGCTATGGCAAGGTAGGCCAAGGTTGGGTTTCGGCCATGTACTTAGCTCATGGTTAGTTAGTGGTCATATCAGAATTGTCACATATTTTTGCATGACAGATAGAGACAGGGATAGATGCTACCTGATTTCAGTAGAAAACATTCTCATTAAAGAGGAGAGAAAAATCTAGTCTTACTTATTTGCAATCCCAGCTCTGCCACTTGCAGTTCAGTTATCTTGAAGTTGAAGGTGTCCTGCAGGTCACTGGAAGTAAGAGTCTGGTGTTTGAGGGGAAGATCTGGGATGAGCATGGAGCCTGTGTACCCTTCACTGAGCTGTAGTAGCTGAATCTGTGAGGATGACAAGATAGCCCAGAGAGAGGGAAGCATTTTTAGGGGCCAAGATAAGAAGACTCGATATCAGAGAGTAAGTAGAGAAAGAAAGGGGAGGAGAGGAGACTCACAGTGAACAGCAAGGGAGAAAGAAGGAAGTAGGCTGGCGAATCAAGGAAGGACAGGTCTGCTCAATGCAAATGAGAAGGTGAGTCCCTGGAAAGTTGTTGGTTGATTTGGAATCAGGAGGTGTCAGTGACCTGAGAAGCAGGTTTCAGATGTGAGGAGGCCAGAGTGCAAAGGGCTGAGAATCCAGGAGGTATGAAGGGAGTTGAGGTGAAGACAGGCTAGTCTTGGAAGGAGTTTGACTGAAGCAGGAGAGAGGCTCATCTGGAATGTAGGGTCTGAGGGGGTGTTGCTGGTTGTCGACGTGTATAGTTTGTGAGTTGGGGGTGTGTGTGAGGTGGTGGGTGGTATTTCCCTCTCTCCCTCCTTCCCTTCAACAAACAGGGGTTAGAGTTGAGGCCCTGAGGTACAGGGGTGAGTCAGGCATGAAGCCCTCCCCTCATGGTCTCCTCCAGCTCACCCAGAGAAGGAAGACATCCAGAAACTCACCCCTTGCTCCTTGGGAATCCTAATTGTGGGAGCCCTGTGGAGGAAGTCCTGGAAGGCAAACTGGATGCGGGGGCTGGAGGCAGTTAGGGAGCCTGCTCCAGGAGGTGGGCGGAGTTTCCAGGAGGTGACCTTTGATCCCAGATGAGAAGGAAAGGCTGCTGCTGTGGATGCTGGGGCTGGAGGTGCTGCTGGTTCCTGGGTGGGAGCCAGTCTTTCTATCACCAGCTGAGAAGGGGAAGGGAAGGGGCTGGAAGGGGGCTGTTGAGTTTTGTTTTAAAGGATACAGTTCATGCCAAGAGTTTCCAAACTCATTTTTGATGATTCTGCTTATCCTTGGTGTATTTGATAAATCTTGGAAGATTCTTGATCATTTTTATTTTTATTACTTCTAAAGAGTCCAATTTCGATAAGCCTCTCTGAGCATCAGTTTCCTGCTTTGTAAATGGAGAGCATAATCCTTCCTCGCATTGATGTAAGAATGAGATTACATAAAGCCTGTGAAATACTTGAGGTTGGGACTCATGGCAAGCCTTATAAAATGTCTTTTGTAATTGATATTTGAGAACACAGGGTGACCATCACTTCTTTGCTTGTTGGCTAGTTTTAGAGAACTGTGGAACTTCTGTGTTATGAAAAAACTTGTCATGGCCTCTAGCAATAAAGCAATGCCTTATTTTTCAGTTTTTTTTTTTTTGTTTGGAAAGGCTTTTAAATAAGACCTTTAACATTTTCACAAGCATTGTTTTCTTTTCTTTGCTGCTTTTTTGTATATTTCATTTACAGTTCATTTAGATGCCAGTGTGGCTTGTCATAAACAGCTGCTCACAGCATAGTATCCTTTTGGAGGATGAAAGGTGCTCGTGAGACTTCCTTCTATAGGTAGTGGTGACAGGTCCTCTGCCTTAGTCATCCTGACATCCTAACCAGGCTGCTTGCTTCCAACAAGAATGCCAACCTGTGGACACAGTTGAATTTCCTGAGAGTCACGTGTTTACAAAATCTAGATTTTGTCCTTCCACTGGTGTCAATATACCAATTCATGGTGCAAGAAATAGAAACTGTCTAATTGTTCTCTTTGGACTATATTGAATAATCTGGTTTGGTTTTGTTGATTCAGAGGCCCATCATTTTGTCCCTTAGTCTCCCATAAATACTTAGGAGTGTCAAAATAGTAAGTCTTCACTAAGACAAAGGATAACTTGAAAGATAAAGAAGATATGGAATAAGAAAAGAAACATCTCTTTCAAAAAAGTTTAAAAAGGAAAGAAGCATCTCAAAAGATGTTACTTACTGCTGTGTCCCTAAGTTTATCAATCTTTGGAAGGCCTAGAGTGGGGAAGATAATACAGAGAGGAAAAAAATTGTAGTAGGCCTGAAGTTTATTGGTCATATTATTTTAAAATTGCATCTTCAAACAAAATAGACCTCCAAAATGATTTTCACTGTGACCAAAGGAAAGCCACAGTCACTTTGGTACCTGTGACATCATCACCACATCTAGGAAAAGTAGCACCTGCTCTGATATGTCTCTAGGTAATACTAAGCTGTTCTAGTGGTTAGAATGAGTGGTCAGGGCTCAACTTCATGAGATTCTTAATGTTTTTTGGGCTCATAAATCTATGAATCCCTCCTCCCCTGGCTCCTGGCATGCAGCACACTGGAGGGTGGTGATGATGGAGTTAGAGTTTCTGTTTGTTATGCTTGAACTGGTTAGCACTTTACGTACATTACATAAAGTGTAATGTACATTATTTAATTCTTACCACCATTCTTTTATGTTTTCGGTATATCCCAGTTTTTACTAAGATTGACAGTAGGTGTAGAGTTTACTCTCCCTGTTAATAATATTCAGGAAGTTTAGCCCTACGCCCGGTCTCAGCACAATACTGGGCGAGTGGAATTTCCCCTCCAGGTATAGGCTGTCATTCTCTGCAAACTAAATAATTCTTCTAAATTGTTAAAAATCACCATTTTCTCTCAAGTAAAAGATTTCATCTAAGATTTTTTTTTTTTTTCGTGTGGATTCATAGACTTTGGTTTGAATTTCCGAAATGGTGTGCTCCAAATGAGAAATATATAAAATAATGATTCTCCTTATTTGAGGGGCATCAGAACTTGAGTCACTTACTTCTGGGTCAATATGCTTCTTTCTATATACCCTTCATTGTCTCTGTGCCTGTGAGACAGAGGTAGAGGTACGGAAGCACGGGCTATGGTGATGTGGTCCATCAGATTGGCCTGAAGTCCAACCAGATCAGGAAATTATGTGTATAGCTTGAATTGGGCTTTTTGGAATTCTTGTGAATATAGGAGAAAGAAATGAGGTTTGCAAATATACATATATATATATATATATAATATTCAGGCCACAATGTGCAGAAGGCAATGGCAACCCAATCTAGTACTCTTATCTGGAAAATCCTATGGACGGAGGAGCCTGGTAGGCTGCAGTCCATGGGGTCGTGAAGAGTCGGGCATGATTGAACGACTTCACTTTCACTTTTCACTTTCATGCATTGGAGAATGAAACGACAACCACTCCAGTGTTCTTGCCTGGAGAATCCCAGGGACAGGGGAGCCTGGTGGGCTGCCGTCTATGGGGTCGCACAGAGTCGGACACGACTGAAGTGACTTAGCAGCAGCAGCATAGTATTATCTGTAAGTAGATGTTAGAGACATCCTCTTTGAACTGCTTCAGAATTTGGGGGCATGGACTCTGAAGGATGTAACCTAACCTTGAAGCTTCTGAGAGCATTAGTAGTGGGTCTTCAATGCATACCTAAGGCAAATGCATTGGCTCAGCTTCTGTGGAGCCCTTCATTTTGATTTTCCTCTGCTTCCCAGGTTATATGACAGGCTGGGTTAGTCTTAAAAGGTCCTCACTTGGGGAGAGCCAGATTATTGGAACTGATAAATGTTACCCATCAAATGATGAGAGTCTGCTTAACAAGCTGTAATTTGGACTTTTTATTGTCATTTTAGTAGATTTTTTTGAAAACCAACAATGGTAAGCCAGGTGACTTAAGACCAGACATAGAAGGAGTTGGCAGGACCCCTCCCCATGAGCATGAAAGTTGTGGAATGCATATTTAATGCAGTGGCTGTAAGCAGTTGTTCATCTGTAGGTCTAATTGGAGAGTGGTCAGTCAGGCCTGTCTTTCTCCACTTATGACTGTAATGTATTTCTTCAGAATCCCATCCTCTTCACTTTGAGTTTTATTTTGATACCACAGCAGATGTGAGAGAAACAGGAAAAGCACATGGGTCTCCATCCAGATAATACAGTTTGGTTCCCAAGGGCTCCTGGACACAGAGTCACAGCTCTGGTTGTTTCCTCTTCCTTCCAGGCTCCTCCTGCCTGCGGCTGTGGCTCTGGGATTCCTTGAGTACAAACTGCTCCTGTCTTTCTCCTTGACCTGCAGTCTTTCCTGGGAAAACATAGGACAGCCACTTGCTCTCCCATCTTTATGTCATATCTGTAAATGAAAATGAAATTCTTACTTTTCTCATTCACAAGATGGCTGTGAAGATCTTCTGAAAAAAATGATCAGGAAGAGCAGTGAAATGATAACCCGAGTCTCTCTGATACAGACATTACCCTCCTAACCCATCCCTCAAAGATGCACCTGGGCCAGCTGCCCTGGGTGACAAGGTGGGGAAGCCCTGGGGTGATGAGCATGGGATGCAGGTTCTGGTGCTCAGAGAACCCAGAACAACCAGTGTGTTAACTCAGATAGACATCTTAACTTCTCATCTCGGCTTCTTTTTGGTCAAAATTTCCATCAATTCTAGTTACTGCCCGCAAGCTATTCTTGCTACTCTTTCTATTTGTTAAACCAACCTGTAAAATCCAGGCATAAGTTTCTTCTTAGAATTGTCTAAAAATGTTCCTGGATTCTTCTCTTTGCTTTCCCAGCACTCTAGGCCTTGTGCAGGTCACTATGGATTTGTATCCACCTGAGATCACAGACTTTGGAAGCCTTGACCCAGGCTGAATCTGCACATCCCCACCACCCCACCCCACTGTCATAGCAAGCAGATAACTGTTCATTGCATTCTTAAAAAGTAAAGGTATCATAATTTTCTTGATAAAGATGGATGCTTAAATCAGCATCAGCCAATGATTTTGTTTTCTATTCTGCCTTCTGTCTTTTTTTAAATTTAAATTTATTTAATTGGAGACTTTTTTTTGACTGAGATTATTTCCCAAGATAAAATCATCTCATGGGATAATGTGATGATTAAGAGAACGTTCATGGAACTCGGCACAGTGTCTTACATACAGTAGACAACTTGTAAATGGGATCGGATGTTGTTATAATCATTAGCTTTCAAAACAGGCATTTTAAATACTTACTATAATGATAGAAAGATGGCTGTATACTGGGGGCAAGCTTAAATATGTCATAAAGGCTTATGACATGGGCTTCCCAGCTTTATGACTGAGGCTTTGCAGTCTCCATCAAGTGAGGCTCCCTGAGCCTCACTCTCTCCATCTGTAAAATGAGACAATACTGTTACTAGATAGAGCTATTATGAGGATTAATGAGTTAATACACATGAAGGTTTGAAGGTATAGCTCTGTACACAGTCAACATTTAGTATATATTAACTGTGGATAGAAAATTCTAGAAAGAGGAATTCCTACTTCCAAAGGTCAGCATTTAAATTTTGTCCTACTTTTCTGGACAATGAATTTGTAATTAACCACTTTGTTATGCCTCCATGCGTTGCTGAGGCTTCTGCATTCCTCACCTGTGATTGATACCTGCTCACTCATCTCTCTAGTACCACCTGCTGACTCCTGACTGTTTGGGATTCAGCTCCTACTCTTTGAGCCTCAAATATTCTCCTCTGTTAAAACTCGTAATGCCTGCCTCATAGGGCAACTGAGTGTATCACAAGAGCTGATACCTAGAAAGTTATTATCATCGTGTTTGACTCATACACTAAACATCATGCCAGTGAGTGAAGTTGCTCAGTCGTGTCCGACTCTTTGCGATCCCATGGACGATAGCCTACCAGGCTCTTCCATCCATGGAATTTTCCAGGTAAGAGTACTGGAGTGGGTTGTCATTCCTTCTCCAGGCGATCTTCCCAACCCAGGGATCGAACCCACGTCTCCTGCATTGCAGGCAGACGCTTTACTGTCTGAGCTACCAGGGAAGCCCTAAATATCATGAGGACCACCTATAATTTTATTTCTTTGGAAGGGAAAGCATTCCCTGCTGTCCCAACAAGTCTTTCTGAGGAAAGGAGTTTAATCCCAACATAACAAACCCATTACAATTTATCTTTGAAAGGACCCTTCATAAGGAGGCCTCTGCATCTATTTTTGCTATTTCAGACATTTCTACTTGTAGTTGGTGTGGTGGGCGTGATGGTGGCTGCGATTCCTTGGACTGCTATACCTGTGATTCCGCTTGGCATCATTTTCTTTGTCCTCCATTGGTATTTCTTAAGGACGTCACGAGAGGTGAAACGCCTGGAATGTACAAGTGAGTACTGGGGCTCTCAGGTTGGGATGGCGATTCAGGCTGGCTTCCATTTGTGCCATAATTAACAAGACCCCTGAAATTCTACAAACTCTGTCTTCTGGAATTTCTCACAACTCAACATTAGGTGATTGAATGTTATGGCCACTGTGAGTCAGTGTGGTTCTTAAGGCAAATAGAGCTGGTGGCAGGTCAGCTGCAGCTTTGCATTTTAGCACAAGGGGGATGGATGTGAGCACAATGAGGACAGGGACCATTTCTGTCTTGTTCATGACATATTTCCTAACACAGAGTATCCACTCTGTAAATACTTTTCTTAAAAATATTTTATCATGTTGCAACTAATGTAGAAGGAAAATAGACAATTTTTCTCCTCCTGAAGTTAACAGAAATGACAAGGAAAGGAAGAGATTAGAACATTTATGTCAGGAGTGATATATTTGAAAAATACTTTTTTTTTTCACATGTTCAAGTAAGTTGCAGTTGTTAAGTGTATTGAAAAGACATATGTTAGTGACTCAGTTGTGTCTGACTCTTTGCGACCCTATGGACTGTAGTCGACCAAGCTCCTCTGTCCATGGAATTCTCCAGGCAAGAATACTAGAGTGGGTAGCCATTCGCTTCTCCAGAGGATCTTCCTAACCCAGGGATTGAAGCCAGTTCTTCTCCACTGCAGGTGGAGTCTTTGCTGTCTTATCCACCAGGGAAGCCCTATTGAAAAGATAATCCTGTTATTTGCAGGTTTGCTCTTTATCATTACTAGTATTTGGGGTGATATCACACTGTTTGTGCCCCCCCCCCTTTCTTAAAGCTATTCATATAAGTTCAGTTCAGTTCAGTTCAGTCGCTCAGTCGTGTCCGACTCTTTGAGACCCCATGAATTGCAGCACGCCAGGCCTCCCTGTTCATCACCATCTCCCGGAGTTCACTCAGACCCACGTCCATCGAGTCAGTGATGCCATCCAGCCATCTCATCCTCGGTCGTCCCCTTCTCCTCCTGCCCCCAATCCCTCCCAGCATCAGAGTCTTTTCCAATGAGTCAACTCTTCGCATGAGGTGGCCAAAGTCCTGGAGTTTCAGCTTTAGCATCATTCCTTCCAAAGAAATCCCAGGGCTGATCTCCTTCAGAATGGACTGGTTGGATCTCCTTGCAGTCCAAGGGACTCTCAAGAGTCTTCTCCTAGGCGGTCTGGTATTCCCATCTCTTTCAGAATTTTCCACAGTTTATTGTGATCCACACAGTCAAAGGCTTTGGCATAGTCAATAAAGCAGAAGTAGATGTTTTTCTGGAACTCTCTTGCTTTTTCCATGATCCAGCAGATGTTGGCAATTTGATCTCTGGTTCCTCTGCCTTTTCTAAAGCCAGCTTGAACATCAGGGAGTTCATGGTTCACGTATTGCTAAAGCCTGGCTTGGAGGATTTTGAACATTACTTTACTAGCATGTGAGATGAGTGCAATTCATATAAATGATGCTGAAAACAATCTGAGGACACAAGAGTGGGATCTGTTTAGTATGCATTTAGTTTATTACCCCACTCAATTTCCTAGTTTTAGAATAATGGGGAATAGGGATTTCCCTGGTGGTCCTGTGGTTAAGACTCTGTGCTTCTGCTGTGGAGGCACAGCTTCAATCCTTGGTCAGGGAACTAAGAACCTGAAAGTTGCAGCCAAAAAAAAAAAAAAGAGGATAATGGGGATCACATTTTATGACTAATCATTCTATTGTTCTATTGTGCAGGTAATCATATAAGATGAAATAATTGAATTTATCTCATTATTAATGCATATATTTCATCAATGTTAAAACTAATAAGGAAAGTAGAATTACTATATATTTTTAGAAGTTATAAAACTATAGCCAAAAAGTAAGAAGGGAATATATTTGTATCAGAGATGTCAACCGTAAATGTGTGTGTGTGTTAGTCATTCAGTCCTGTCCAACTCTCTGCATCCCCATGGACTGCAGCCTGCCAGGCTCCTCTATCCGTGGTATTCTGCAGGCAAGAACACTGACCAGTGTGAATTTAAGTAGTAGTAGTTTAGTCACTGGAGAAGGAAATTGGCACCCCACTCCAGTACTCTTGCCTGGAAAATCCCATGGGCAGAGGAGCCTGGCAGGCTGTAGTCCCTGGGGTCGCGAAGAGTCGGACATGACTGAACGACTTCCCTCTCACTTTTCACTTTCATGCATTGGAGAAGGAAATGGCAAGCCACTCCAGTGTTCCTGCCTGGAGAATCCCAGTTGTGGGGGAGCCTGGTGGGCTGCCGTCTATGGGGTTGCACGGAGTTGGACACGACTGAAGCAACTTAGCAGCAGCAGTTTAGTCGCTAAGTTGTTTCTGACTCTCGCGACCCCACAGACTACAGGCTGCCAGGCTCCTCCATCCATGGGATTCTCCGGGCAAGAATACTAGAGTGGGTTGCCATTTCCCTCTCCCAACCATTAATAATTATTGCAAATGAATACCAACTTAACTTCTAGAAACCAAACCAAGAAGAGAATATTGAGCCCCAAGGTTCTTTGTATATACCAAGTGGGGAAAAAAAAAAAAAAAAACAACAAAAAACAAAACAGTTCATCCAGTCAAAGGAGTTTTTCACTGTGGAATTTGCATGTTTTGTTTTTATAATAACACTTAAGTTGCTTCCTTGGTTACTCAGATGGTATAGAATCTGGTTCAATACCTGGGTCAGGAAGTTACCCTGGAGAAGGAAATGGCAACTCACTCCAGTATTCTTGCCTGGAGAATTCCATGGAGAGAGGATCCTGGTGGGCTACAGTCCATGGGGTCGCAAAGAGTTGGACATGATTGAGCGACTAACATGTTCACTTTTTAAAGAGGTATTTATTCTAATTAATTGCAAAAAGGATAGTGATCATCCGTTTCATAAAAGCTATAGAAAAAATTTTCAGTCATCAAGAGAACCAGCCCAACTTTTGTTAAGGTCGAGTTTTGTAAGGTTTTTGGATAGATGGGGAGCAGTAGAGTCCAGGTGAGTGTGATGTCCTGCTGATGTGACTGGGTTGATGGTAGAACCTGGGGAGGCAGAAGAGGAAGTAATGAGCTTCATCCAGTCTTCTGTGTAGACAAGGCTTTATACGTTTTATGGTTTGAGGCTGCCCATCAAATGGGTCATTCAAGAGTCTTGCTGCAAAGCATCTCTCTGGTATATTCAATGAGGGGTTGTTCCAGAAGGGACACTTGACAGAGATTTTCGCCTGAGGAAGGGCCATTTCCCATCCTTATGGAAGTGGAGAGAAGGGCTCCTCCTGAGTTTTTTTTTTCAAAAAAGTAGTACAGGATTTTCTCAGTATTTGAGCTGGAGAGTCTAACATCATGTGGATCATCAGCTGGAGAGTCTGGCATCTGTCTCCATCATCAGCTGGAGAGTCTGGCATCTGTCTCCATCATCAGCTGGAGAGTCTGGCATCATTTCTGTGGAATATTTGGATTTTCCTGCATCCTAGTAGGCTGCAATAAGTTAGACCCTAAATTCAATCTAGATACCCCCTCCTCCACACCCCCAATAACCACATGTGGTGTTCAGCTGATTAGAACTGTCTATGTTCTCCTAGGTGGTAGGTCTGTGCCTTAAATGATGACACCACCAATTTCTCTAAATAGTAACTGATCATATGTTTTAGGGCTTCCCAGGTGGCTCAGTGATAAACGAATCTGCCTGCCAATGCAGGAGATGCAGAAGAAATGGGTTCAGTCCCTAGGTTGGGAAGATTTCCTGGAAGAGGAAATGGCAACCCAGTCCAGTATTCTTGCCTGGATAATCCCATGGACAGAGGAGCCTGGCGGGCTACAGTCCATGGGGTCAGAAAGAGTCAGACACAATTGAGCAACTGAGTGAGTGAGAGTATTATCTTAAGGTCCCTGCTGGAGCCACCAGTCAAAAGAAGGACACCTGACTGCTATGACCAGAAGGCATAAGCCTGCTTCATCCCTGTGCTCTTAAGGGCTACTGAGGTTTAGTTTCAGATCCTACTGCCTAACTGCCTCTGGAAGTTTCAGTTCAGTTCAGTTCAGTCACATAGTCCTGTCTGACTCTTTGTGACCCCATGGACTGCAGCCTACCAGGCTTCCCTGTCCATCACCAAGTCCCAGAGTTTACTCAAACTCATATCCATTGAGTCAGTGATGCCATCCAACCATCTCATCCTCTGTTGTCCCTTTCTCCCGCTTTCAATCTTCCCCAGCATCAGGGTCTTTTCAAATGAGTCATTTCTTCACATCAGGTGGCCAAAATATTGGAGTTTCAGCTTCAACATCAGTCCTTCCTATGAATATTCAGGACTGATTTCCTTTAGGATGGACTGGTTGCATCTTCTTACAGTCCAAGGGACTCTCAAGAGCCCTCTCCAACACCACAGTTCAAAAGCATCAATTCTTCTGGAAGCTTAGGTTGCATTTTCATCTTAATTGCGTATTGGCAGTTAATTATAATAGGGTTTTGAGGGGCACATTTTTGCAAAAGTGAGCATAACAGTGGTCAGTCGTGGATGGACAAATACATAAAACCAGGGTAGCATTTGATTGCATTTCTCTAACCAGCTTTTTTATTTGGCAGTGCCTGAATGATGAAAGTGAAGTCACTCAGTCATGTCCGACTCTTTGTGACCCCATAGATTGTAGCCTACCAGGCTTCTCCATCCATGGGATTTTCCATCAAGAGTACTGGAGTGGGTTGCCATTTCCTTCTCCAAATTTTGTCTGAAAAAGAGCTGGGATCAACTAGCAATGTCTGCTACGAGCATTGCTAAGGAGGGTTAGCACATGTATCAGATGTATTAGGACCATGGATCATCATCAAGTCTGCTGTTTTAAGGAGTTCCTGGTGAGCTACAGTCCATGGGGTCGCAAAGAGTCGGACACGACTGAGCGACTTCACTCACTCACTCACTCATACTAGATTCCCAGGAACTGTGTTCAACCTCAGGTGCTTAATAAGATGTGCAGTAATGGTGAAGGCTGTTGGATGTTAGCTGAGTAAGATTTGAGGGTTTTCTGAATAAATAACAAAATCTGGAGAAAAGTGCTCATCATCACACACGGGCATCCTTAACCCTGATTATTCTCCCTCTGAGACACTGCTGTTGTGATTAAAACACAGCCTTGGGAATCAGAAAGTTGGGTCTCATGCCCAGGTCTATCACTTGGGTGGGTTAATATAGTTAATCTTGGCCACTGAGTGCTCTTAATCCCACAGTCTCTGGAGTTCTCACGAGGATTTCTTGAATCGATACTTGTAAAGTACTTGCTGGCCATGACCAAAGGCACTGGAACCTTGAACAAGAGGGAATCAAGACACTTACTCACAACTAGCAGGTCTCACATAGCTTGAAATATAACCTGCAGCAACGCTGTCAGCCCAGGGTCCTCCTGCCCGGGAAGATCTGTAGTCCTGGTGGGGTGTGTCCCCAAGTGTCTTCAGGGTTGAGGGAAACACAGGTGTCAGTCCTGTGAACTGGAGGGTTACGTGTGCCTATGACTGAGGACTGACACCATGACTGTGACATAATCTGCTTTAGGACCATGATCTCAGTGCTTGTGGGAAAAGTGATACTTTGGGCAGCACACCATCGGAGCCTTGACATCCCCTTTCCCCCTGTACTAGCTAATTTCTTTGAAGACCCTCCAGTTCACTCATCCTGGCATCGTGCTCAGCCCTAAATGGAAATTGAAAGAAACAGGATGGCTTTTCATGGGTCCAGATTCACCCAGCCCTCTTGGGCATGAGGTGAGATGGATGGTGGGATGTTGGTTCCCTGGTGTTCAAGGCTGAGATGACACCTGGTTTCTAAAGTCCACCCTGCCCACCATCCCTGCTGGAGAGAATCAGCTGCACTTTGATCTCCTGACGGGGAAGCAGGTGAGGGAGGCCACGCTCCAGGAGTTCACTCCAGGACACTCCCTGGGTGAACAGCCACATCTGCTTCCTGCTCAGAAGCCTTGTCTATGATGAATAGTGTTGATGTCACCTCATTTGCTCAGGAAGTGAGAGCCTGGTTCTAGTGAGTTTTCTGTGCTCTCTGGAGCTGGACTCTCGGCATCCTCCTGACAGGGTGAGGGGCCCCAGAATTCACCTGTATCATCCCTGTGAGCACCTGGTGTCCAGACTGATGAGTTCTGGGGGTGGTTGGGACACCTGCTGGGCTGAAGAAAAGGCCTGAACAGAGTCCCTAGCCTTCATTATTTGGAGCATGAGCTCAATCTGAGTTTATGTTGCTCTTATAAGTGCAAATTTATAGGAAGCTAAGAAGTTAGTCAGTAGAGTGAAGAGAGAGCAGTATGAATACTGGAATGAGAACATAGGCACACAACTGGATGATCAAAAGTACCATGAATCACTTTCAGCTCTTTGCCTAAACAGTGTACAAAGAGGAAGTGTTAGATGATGTCACAGTTCAGAGATCCAGCAGGGCAGTTATGAAAGCATCCATCAGGCTCCCAGAGTGGAAGTCAAGACTGTTCAAAGACTCCTTGGTTGTATGAGTCCTGTGGGCACAAGGGCGATGCAGAACCAGGAGCTTTGTGACCCGCACAGAGGCTCCTGGCACAGGTGCAGGGAGAAGCCCCGAATAGGGGAGACGGCAGACTGTCCACTCTCCTTTCTCATCTTGCCTCTGTCCTGTGTCTGGCTCTGGTCTAGTGTGTGGGATGTACTGACTCTATCCCAGCCCTTAGGTTACTCATCTAAGGTGGAAACAACACATGGATAGCTCATCAAAATTCAGGGTGGTGAGGATGCTAATGAGAATTAAATTTTAGAATGCTACTGATTCAAAAATTAGTGAACAATAATTACTCACCTATGGAAAAGAATGAAATATTGCCATTTGCAGCAACATGGATGGATTTAGAGAATATTATTCTTAGTACAGTAAGTCAGAGAAAGAAAAATATGATATCACTTATAAATGGAATCTAAAAGTAATACAAATGAATCTGTATACAAAAATAAACAGAGACATAGAAAACAAACAAATTTACAATTACCAGAGGGGATTGTGAGGGAGGGAGGAACAAATTAGAAGTACGGGGTTAACAGACACACTACTCTTGATATGTCAAATAAATAAACAACAAGGATTTACTGTGAAGCACAGGGAATTTTATTCAGTATCTTGTAGTAACCTGTAATGGAACATAATCAGGAAAAAATAACTAATAACTGAATATACTATATACCTAAAACTAACACATTATTGTAAATCAAATATACTTCAATATTTTTTTTTTAATTTGTGAGCAGTTTTTATCTGGAGAGATGCTAGAAGATTTTGGAGGCAGTCGTGTTTGAGAGGACCTTGATGAATGAGCTAGTTAAGATATTCTTTATCTAAATCTAGCTATGATTTGAATATGGTCAAAGACAGTTTCAAAGAGAATCTCTCATTCCCAGGTTATTAAAGTGAAGCTTGGTGTGAGCAGGAGTTTACAGTCACATGGAGGATTCCCTTTGGGCGGGACATGTGACCACAGAGCCCAGGAGGCAGTGGTTTCCTGGCATCCAGCCTCCCTGACTTTCTCTGTCGTGTGTCTGTCTCTGCTTCCCCAGCTCGGAGCCCAGTATTTTCCCACTTAGCATCTTCTCTCCGGGGACTCTGGACCATCCGGGCATGCAAAGCTGAACAGAGGTTTCAGAAGCTGTTTGACACATACCAGGATTTGCACTCAGGTCTGTAAATTTCTGGAAATGATTTCAAGATGGGGTGTGCTGCCTTCTGAGGCCTGACCTCCCTCTCAGGTGGTCTTGCTGGCCAGCATCTCTCTCTGTGCCGCCCCTCCTCCCCCTCTGCACATCTGCCTCCCCGACCCCTTCCTCTTAGCATCCCCTCTGTGTTCCCCCCTGCCCCCCTCACAGCCCTGCTTTTCTCTCCTGACTGGCTTGCATGGTCCT
>SJYT01004347.1:17374-31741 GCA_006410635.1 Cephalophus harveyi | reverse complement strand
GCATGGTCCTTCCATCACAGTACTGTGTAGACTTCTGTCTCTTTAGGTCAAGAGTCAGCAAACTTTTCTTTTTTGCAAAGATCCGGATAGGAAATATTGTAGGCTTTGTGAGCTGTCTTTGTTGCAACTACTCACCTTTGCTGTTGTAGCAGAAAGACAAGCAAAGATAATATATCAGCCAATGGCTGTGTTCCAGTAAAACTTTCTTTTCAGAACCAGGTGGTCCCTATTCTTGGCCCCCAAGAGCATGAAGGGTAGCAGACATGACTGACAAAAGTAATTTCCTGATTTGCAATGCACTTGATTATACTTTGTATCGGTGAAGTTGTTTTTCCTAGGTAGAAAATTCAGAATTTCCTCTAAGTCTATGAAATCTTGGTCAAACTTTCCAATCGTTATTTTATTTTGAAGATAAAATGGCGTTTTGGAAATCACATGCAGATCTTGTTAGCTGATGGTCATGTAGACACTGGCCCTTAAGAATAAACACCGTGGTGCCCTGTAGTGAGGGCAGAAGGTGCTGGAATCAGAATGTGAGCTGTGCTCTCTGTTGTCAGAGAGCTGGGAACAGTTGACCCTGTGAGAGGATGATCTTCACACTGAGGCCCAGCACTCTAGGGAATACATCAATGAGACAATTTACTGGAAAAAGTCTTGTCTCTTGTCTCTTATGATCGTATTTCTGTTGATAACCTGTGGGTTGAAGTTTTCAATCCTTGCTTCCTGGACTGATCCTCTGTGTCCCAAATTTTTTCTTGTGTTGGAACCTAGTTTTCTGGAATCTCCAGGATTCTTGGGTGTGTAACTTTGATGTTCTACCTTGTGTAAAATCTTCTGTAGCTCAGCTGAGAAAATGCTCTCCCTCATGAGAAGCAGCTTACATGGTTTTCCTGTTTATGTATTATGCTTAACGGTTCACAAATGCAGAGGCGTGGTTCCTGCTTTTGACGACGTCCCGATGGCTCGCTGTGTATCTGGATGTCATCTGGGCCATCTTTGTCACTGTTGTTGCCTTTGGGGCCCTGATTCTGGCAGAAAGTAAGTACAGATGTGAATATTTGTGGTTTGTTTATAGTTTACAGCTTTGTTTGTAGTTATTAAACTCTTGCCATCTTGTCTATTATGTATTCTTTGGTTCTAATGAATTGTATTAAAGTGTTTGCTGTGTATGACTCCTCAGTTTGGTCCATGTGAAGTCATCTGTGTCTTGATGAGAACTTGTATCTTTTTTCCATTTATTTATTTATTTACAGTAGGTCCTTGTTGAAACCTCTTTTTTTTAAAAAAAATTGATTGACATATGGTTGATTTACAATGTGTTAGCTTCAAGTGTATAGCCAAGTGAATCTATTATACATATCTCCACTTTTTTAAAGATTCTTTTTCTGTATGCTGTGAACAAGGGTGCATGTATCATTTTTTTAGTAATTTGCATTTTAATAGATACTTTACATACATTGTGCTTTAGAAAACAATGTCTGTCTTTGGCTTTCGGAATCTTTAGGAGCAAAGACCAGGTATGAATGCCTGCTCCAGCAGACCTGTGGTACCTTGGGCCCCTGCTTTGGCTCATTTGGTCTGTTCTTTTATTTTTAAGTTTTATTGGGGTATGGCTTCCCTATTAGCTCAGACGGTAAAGCATCTGACTGCAATGCAGGAGACCCGGGTTTGATCCCTGAGTTGGGAAGATCCCCTGGAGAAGGAAATGGCAACCCACTCCAGTATCGTTGCCTGGAAAATCCCATGGACAGAGGAGCTTGGTGGGCTATAGAACATGGGGTCACAAAGAGTCGGACATGACTAAGTGACTAACACACATGGTTGATTTACACTGTTGTCTTGATTTCAGATGTACAGCAAAGTGAATCTGCTGTGCATAAAATATAGCCACTCTTTTTTATATTCTTTTCCCATATATATATCATTAAAGAGTTCCCTGTACTTTGCAGTAGTTTCTTGTTAGTTATCCATTTTAATATTTTACATATAGTATCATGCGTGTGTCAATCCCAGTCTTCAATTTATCCCACCCCTCTAACCATAAGTTTATTTTCTACATCTGTAACTCTACTTCTGTTTTGTAGATAAGTTCATTTGCAGCCTTTTGTTAGATTCCATATATAAGTGACATCATACTCTATCTTTCTGTGTCTGACTTACTTCACTCAGTAGTAAAATCTCTAGGTGCAGCCATGTTGCTGCAAATGGCATTATTTTGCCCTTTTTATGGCTGGGTAATATTCCATTGTATGTATGGTACCACCTCTTCCATACCATTGTTTGCTGATGGACATTGAGGTTTCTTCTGTGTCCTGGCTATCGTGAATAGTGCTGAAGTGAACGTTAGGGTGCATATACCTTTTGGAACTATGGTTTTCTCTGGATATATTGGATCATATGGTAGCTCTGTTTTTAGGTTTCTAAAGGACCTCCACATTGTTCTCCATGGTGTCTGTACCAGTTTACCTTCCCACCAACAGTGTTGGGGGGTGCCCTTTTCTCCACATCCTATCCAGTATTTACTGTTTGTAGACTTTGATGATGGTCATACTGACTGGTGGGACGTGAAACCTCACTGTAGTTTTGATATGCATTTCTCTAATAATTAGAGATTTGATCATCTTTCATGTGCTTTTTGGCCATCTGTATGTCTTCTTTGGAGACTGTCTTAATCTTCTGCCCATTTTTTTGATTGGGTTGTTTATTTATTTATTTTTGATATTGAACTTCATGAACTGTATTCTTTTGGAGTTTAATCCCTTGTCAGTCACTTTGTTTGTAAATATTTCCCCCCATTCTGCAGGTTGTCTTTTTGGCATTTTTATGGTTTTCCTTGCCATACAAAAGCTTTTAAGCTTTCACTTCAGTTCAGTCTCTCAGTCGTGTCCGATTCTTTGCGACTCCATGAACTGCAGCACACCAGGCCTCCCTGTCCATCACCAACTCCCAGAGTTTACCCAAACTCATGTCCATTGAGTTGGTGATGCCATCCAACCATCTCATCCTCTGTCCTCCCCTTCTCTTCCTGTCTTCAATCTTTCCCAGCATCAGGGTCTTTTCAAATTACTCAGCTCTTCGCATCAGGTAGCCAAAATATTGGAGTTTCAGCTCCAACATCAGTCAGTCCTTCCAATGAACACGCAGGACTGATTTTCTTTAGGATGGACTGGCTGGATCTCCTTGCAGTCCAAGGGACTCCCAAGAGTCTTCTCCAACACCACACAGTTCAAAAGCATTTAAGCTTTATTAGGTCCCAAATTTTTATGTTTTATTTTATTTTCATTGCCCTAAGTGGTGGGTCAATAAAGAGCTTACTGTAGTTTATGTCAGAGAGAGTTCTCTCTATGTTTTCATATAACAGTTTCGTAGTGTCTGTTCTTATATTTATGTCTGTAATCTATTTTGAACTTATTTTTGTGTATGGTGTTAGGGAGTGTTCTAATTTTATTCTTTTATAAGTAGCTGTCCAGTGTTCCCAGCAACACTTATTGAAGAGACTGTCTTTTCTCCACTGGATATTCTTGCTTCCTTTGCCATAGGTGACCATAGGTGCATGGGTTTATCTCTGGACTTTCTATCTGGTTCCATTGATCTATATTTCTGGTTTTGGTGCCAGTAGCATACTGTTTCAATTACTGTAGCTGTGTAGTATAGTTAAAGACAGGGAGCCTGAGTCCTCCCAGCTTCATTTTTTTTCTTTGTTTCAAAACTGCATTGACTATTCATGGTATTTTGCGTTTCCATACAAAATGTAAAATATTTTTTTCTAATTCTGTGAAAAATACCATTGGTAATTTAATAGGGATTGCATTGAATCTATAGATTGCTTTGAGTAGTTTGTTTATTTGGAGTAGGTCTTTGTTGAGATCTTTTATCTTTTTATATTTCTTGAATGTTTTAAAGGTCTATACAACTGTAGCAAACTGACCTTTTGAACATTCCAGGTAGTGTCCTGTAGTTAGGAGGAGAGAATCAAGTTTACTATTAAGCTTTTTGTACAGCTTAGGTTTTAGGTTTTGGCTTTAAGTCTACTTGGATCTCTGTAGCAGTCCGGGGTACTGGGGTGAGAAAGATTTTCTGTTGCAAAAACAGTATCCTCACTGCTGTGTGGGTACCAGATGAGCAGCTATTGGAATGTGGCATGAATTCACCATCCTTAACTACTCCATAGTAATAACACTGAATCATAGTCATTAATAGTAGAATAGAGAGTCATATTTTAGATTTAAAAGCACTACCTCTTAGAACCCATTGCCTTGTTTTTGTGGTTTCAGTTGCAGCTACATTGGATGTAGAAAGTGAAATTACATAATGATAATTGAAGCCATAGGGACAAAAATCTGAATAATGACATGATCTTCACCTATATAATACTGTCAAGTGTATCTCAATCCAGGTGGGATTAATATGATAAAGGACAGAAATGATAAGAGAAGCAGAAGAGATTAGGAAGAGGTGACAAGAATACACAGAAGAACTGTACAAAAAAGATCCTAATGACCTGGATAACCATGATGGTGTGGTCATTCACCTAGAGTCAGACATCCTGGAGTATGAAGTCAAGTGGATCTTAACTTCAAAGCATTACTATGAACAAAGCTAGTGAAGGTAATGGAATTCCAGTTGAGCTATTTAAAATCCTAAAAGGAGATGCTGTTGAAGTGCTGCACTCAATATGCCAGCAAATTTGGAAAACTCAGCAGTGGCCATAGGACTGGAAAAGTCAGTTTTCATTCCAGTCCCAAAGAAGGGCAATGCCAAGGAATGTTCAAACTACCATACAATTGCACTCATTTTGCATGCTAGTAAGGTTGTGCTCAAAATCCTTCAATAGTATGTGAACTGGGGACTTCCAGATGTATAAGCTGGGTTTAGAAAAGGCAGAGGAAACGGAGATCAAATTGCCAACATTCATACGATCATAGAAAAAGCAAGGGAATTCCAGAAGAGCATCTGCTGCATTGATTATGTGAAAGGCTTTGACTGTGTGGATCACAAAAATCTGTGGAAAATTCTGTAAGAGACAGGAATACCAGACCACCTTACCTATCTCCTGAGAAACCTGTATGCAGGTCAAGAAGCAGCAGTTAGAACTGCACGTGGAACAGTAGACTAGTTCAATATTGGGAAAGGAGTATGAAAAGCCTGTATATTGTCACTTTATTTAATGTATATGCAGAGTACATCATGCAAAATGCCAGACTGAATGACTCACAAGCTAGAATCAAGATTGCCAGGAGAAATATCAACAACCTCAGATATGCAGATGATGTCACTTCAATGGCAGAAAGTGAAGAGGAACTAAAGAATCTCTTGATGAGGATGAAAGAGGAGAGTGAAAAAGCTGGCTTGAAATTCAACATTCAAAATACAATGATCATGGCATCTTGTTCCATCGCTTCATGGCATATGTATGGAAAAAAGTGGAAGGAGTGACAGATTTTATTTTCTTAGTTTCCAAAATCACTTTGAAAAGTGACTGCAGCTATGAAATTAAAAGATACTTGCTTCTTGGAAGGAAAGCTATGACAAACCTAGACAGAATATTAAAAGCAGATACATCATGTTGCCAACAGAAGTCTATATAGTCAAAGCTATGTTTTTTCCATTAGTCACGTAAGGACGTAAGAGTTGGGCCATTAAGAAGGCTGTGAAGTGAAAGTTAGTCATGTCTGACTCTTGGAGACTCCATAAACTATACAGTCCATGGAATTCTCCAGACCAGAATACTGGAGTGGGCAGCCATTCTCTTCTCCAGGGGATCTTCCCAACCCAGGGATCAAACCCAGGTCTCCTGCATTGCAGGCAGATTCTTTACCAGCTGATCCACAATGGATGCCCTTAAGAAGGCTGAGGGCTGAAGAATTGATGCTTTTGAATTGTGATGCTAGAGGAGACTCTTCAGAGTCCTTTGGACTGTAAGGAGATCAAAGCAGTTAATCCTAAAGGAAATCAACCCTGAATATTCATTGGAAAGACTGATGCTGAAGCTGAAGCTCCGATATTTTGGCCACCTGATGCAAAATGCTGACTCATTGGAAAAGACCCTGATGCTGGGAAAGATTGAAGGTAAAAGGAGAAAGAGGGCAGCAGAGGATGAGATGGTTAGATAGCATCACAACTCGATGGACATGAGTTTGAACAAACTCCAGAAGATAATGAAGGCCAGGGAAGCCTGGTGTGCTGCAGTGCATGGTGTTGCAAAGAGTCAGACAAGACTTAGTGAGTGAACAGCACCAACAACTTTGTTAATTCTTTCTAAATTCATAATATTAAAAAAAATTATTTATTCGTTTGGCTGCCCTGGGTCTTAGTTGGGACACAGGGGATCTTCAGTCTCAGGTGAGAAAGTCAGGACTTTAGTTGTAGCTTGTGAAGTCTTGGTTGTGGAATGTGGAATCTAGTTTCCTGACCAGGGATTGAACCCAGGCCCTCTGCATTGAAAGTGTGGGGTCTCAGCTACTGGACCACCTGGGAAGTCCCTTATAGTGGGTTTTTCTTGTTTTTTTTTTTTTTTTTTTCTGTTTTTAAACTGTTTTATGGTCTCAATCAACAGAAGTAATGTTATGAGTTATACTCTCATTATATGTAATGATTCAAATGTTATAAAGGAGTCCTCTCACTACTATATACAACAGATAACTAAAAAGGACCTACAGTATAGCACAGGGAACTCTAATTAATACTCTGTAATGATATATATGGGAATATAACTTTAAAAAGAATAGATTATATGTATATATATAGCTAATTCACTTCATACCTGAAACTAACTCAACTTTGTAAATCAACTATACTGCAAAGAAAATCAGAAAAATAAGAGTCTTCTTTGTAAAGTGACAAAATGACCTGTGTGAGGGGTTCAGAAGTAGACTGACTTTATTCCTCTTCTTCCTCATTTAGCTTTGGATCTCGGGCAGGTTGGTCTGGTCCTGTCTCTCACTCTCACACTCACGGGGATGTTCCAGTGGTGCGTCAGGCAAAGTGCTGAAATTGAGAACATGGTGATGTTAATCTTTTTGTTCTTAGCTTTTTCAGGTCTCCTTGCTATTAAACAGCTTAAAAGCAATTCTTATGTAAAATTATAAAACTGTTATTTTTACATCATAGTTAACAAATTTTTTTTTGCATTCTCCTCCATCTGCCTGTAGTTAATGTAAAATACAATATATATATCTTTTCTCAGACTTATGTATACCATGTCAGAAAGTTTTATATTCATCACAGACTGACTTCAAATACACTAAATGTCTCAAAAGAGAAAGGTCCTGAAATTCTGGAGAGAATATAGGCTAATGGTTTATTAACTTAGCAGCTTGTTTACCTTTGTTTCTTAATGGGTAATTCCTCGTTTTTGGTAAAAGAAAAGAATCCAGTATTTTGAGGTTTATTTAATTAATATGTTCCTCCACCCCCCCCTGCACTTTAGCGTTTATTCTTGTATGTGTTGAACACCTGAATTTGCTGGCAGCCCTTCTTCCTGGTAGGATAGGCTCTCTCTCAGAGTGTGCTCTCAAAGGTGTGGAGTTATGGTTGTTTATGAGGCCTTGGTATGTAAATAACACATTTTGAATATTTGGATCTTCTCCTAAAGGGAAAAAAACAAAGTCTTTCCATGTCAGCCTTCTAACAGAGTAGACAGGGACTAATTATTTAAATGAGTCTTGACTGTCCAATTCTGCTCATCTGTAACATGTGGCCCTTCTGTAGCCAAACATACTGATTGGTGTCCATAAGTATTCTTTTCTTTGAAAAAATTCTGTTTTTTCTTCAGATTTGAAAGGTGGATCAATAAAATTTTACCACTCATTTCTCTAATACTTTTAGTTTTAATATAAAATTGAAGGGAATAGTCATAAGTAAAAGTGTTGAAGATGATGAACAAGTTTGCAAATCATCCAAGGCCTTATCAGACCCCTACTTCTGTCCTTTATGGATTCTGAGCCTGCGATGTTCTGAACCATAGAAAAGCGGAAGGTTTTACTTACAGTCTCTGATCATCCATAAATAAGACCCTCTGACACTAACTCATGTGATGTCATATGTGTTTCAGATGATTTCAGTAGAAAGGGGGATTGAATATACAGACCTTGAGAAAGAAGCGCCCTGGGAATATGAGTATCATCCACCTCCATCCTGGCCCGATAGAGGAAAGATTTACTTTATTAATATGAACTTCAGATACAGCTTGGATGGGCCTCTGGTATTGAAGAACGTGGAAATGTCCATTGACTCAAGAGAAAAGGTTAGTTTAAGCCATTTGCCTCTTTAAAATCCAGGTCAAGGTTTAGCACCACTTCTGCTCTTGGCTTTCTTGACCCTGTACAGGGGGACTCTGTTCCTAATGGATGCAGATTAGTTCAGTGACACTGTCCCTGAATCTTTCTGGGAAACTGACCATGGAATGAGGATACCAGCATTTATTTCCCTGTATCACTAGCTCCTTCCTGGTGGTTGATGGGTCCTGGACTCCAGGGCTCAATCTTAACCTGACCCAGGACAGTATATGTCAGTCAGTAACCTAATTATTCATAATGAAGTCTGCGTAGTCTGCCCTGGCACCCTGTTCCTAACTCTCTAATACTTCATTCCTTTCCATCTTTTATTTTTTAAATATATTTTAATTTATATATTTGGCTGTGCTGGTCTTAGTTGTGGCACACGGGATCTTTGGTCTTCACTGTGGCATTCAAACTCTTAGTTGCAGCATGTGGGATCTATTAATAGTTCCCTGACCAGGAATGGAACCCAGGACCCCTGCTTTGTGAGCACAGGTTCTTAGCCACTGGACCACCAGGAATTTCCCCATCTTTTCTTCTTTGTGTTTCTGAAATCTTCTTTCCTCCCATGGTGCCCTCTGGTTGCAGCCTGCTCCTCTGTCCTTGGGGGTTTTGTCGTGCACTTGTCCTCTCCTCACCCACACTGAGCTGCCATGCCCCTGCCCTCCCACCCACAGACTGCTGCTTTCTTTAGCACATAATTGATCCTTACTGGCCTGGGTGAGCTGCTGCTGGAACCAGACCACAGCCCTAAGTCCATTCCACTGGGGGCCGTCAGGTGAGCTTGTAGCCACTAGAGAAGAGCCTGAATCATGACCCAGTCAGGGGTGAAGAACCAGGGCCTCAGATGGAGGCAGAGCCTGGAAAATTGCTCAAAGTTAAAAGCACCTTGAAGGGAGCAGGGAAGATCCACATGGGAGATGGCAGAGAGGCTGTGACCTGGACCTGCCAGTGTCCTTGTCTGCTGGTGATGTTTCTTTCATGTTCAGCTTGAGGCTCTCAGCTGGGCCCCGGACAGAGTCTTGAAGAAGAGACTAAACCAGAACAGACAAGGTGGTAGGAAGCTCTTCCCCTCCTCCCTCTGAAGTCAGTATGTCTCCTGACTTACGCACACCCCTGCAATCAGGTCGTGTGTAGGTTCTCCAAAAGCACCACACCCTCCAGTTTTCATTGGGCATGCTGCCCCTCCACCTCAGAGACCTGTTCCCTCCATCATCTGGCTGGTGAACGTCTCCTCATTTTCTGAGTTGATCTAACACATCTTTGAGACCCTCAATTCTTCGTTAGTGTCTTATATTTTCTTTTAAGATAGAAATTATGGTACACCAGTTTTCACAGTAGCCAAAAGTTGGAAGGAACTAAATCCTTACAATGAAATATTATTCAGTTTTAAAAAGGAAGAAAATTCTGATCTGTGGATAAACCTTCATGATATTTTGCCAAATGATGTAAGCCAGACATAAAGGGAATGAATACTCTGATTCCACTTATATGAGATAAGTAGTCAAATTAAGGAAGACAGGAAGTAGGATGGTGGTCTCTAGGGACTGGGGGATGGGAAATGGGGAGTTGTTTGTTTAATGGGTATAGAATTTCAGTTTTAGCAGGCAAAAAAATTTCTTGAGCTTGGCTGCACAACAGTGTGAATATACTGAACACCAAACTGTCTACTTAAAAATGGTTATGTAGTTAAATTTTATGTTATGTGAATTTTACTATAATGAAAATAAAAGCTAGCACCTATAGCAAGCTTTATAATTTGGAGTCTGTATTTCACAGTAAGTACCTTGATGTTTTTTAAAATCAGAGAGCATCTTGTTTTCATCTTTGTTCCCCAGAAAGTGGCATTCTGCAAGGCAGAGAGAGGGTGCTTAGGGACTGCTGGTTTTGAGAGTGAGTAGCACACAGGTGTGAGCAGAGTAACCAACACACACACACACACAAGACAACTCTGAATAACGGAAAGAACTGATCTTTAAAACTCTCACTACCACAGACCCATCTAGTGGACTATAGCTGTAATTAAAATGAAAAAATAAATATTCAACTTAATCCCCAAATGCTACCCAGAGAGCAGCTTCAGTTAGTCACAGAGCAAAAGCTGGTCCTAATTATTTCCAGTTCCACTGTAGGTCAGGAAGAAGGTGAACTGCTGTGTTAGGAAAACATTAACCACAGCTCTTGATATAATCCTGTCCCCTAGAGCACTGAAGGCAATGTTTGTTTACTTTCAGACAATGTGTCTGACAGATTTTCCATTGTAAATGTAATTCTGTTAACTTGCATTTGTCTTATATTTTCTCCAAAGGCATAGAATATGAATTATCTAAGAAACTCTATAGTACAACTGATGAACATAAGCGATTCTTATTTTTCCTTCTTAAAGCCTGCAAATCATAGGATAATTGAGATTCTAAAATGTTTGAGGGCAAATTAAATTTGGAGACTGAATTAGTGACTGCAGCAACTTGACAGAGTGTCGCCATTAGCTTCATTTGTGTGTGGGGAGATGAAACCCAGGCAGCATGTTCATGAAGCCATTTCACTCCACCTGTGTACATCCTAGGCTTCCTCTCCTGCTCACGGGTCCCCACCCCCGTCACTCCAGGAAACCCCTTTGGTGTTGGATTCGATTGAGAGAGGCTATTGTGGGTAGGGGAGGGAACATGTGAGTGAGCCAGACCAACAGAAGTGGGCCTTTTTCCTCTTTCCCTCATTTCCTCTGCTGTCAGGATTCCTGGAGAAGTTACAGTAAATAGGAAAGTGTAGTAGGTACCTTGCAGGGTTTTAATCCATGGAAGAAATAGCAAGTGAAAATAAAGAACCAGGACTTCCCTGGTTTTGCAGTGAGAAGAATTCACCTGCCAGTGCAGGGGACAGTGATTCAATCCCTAGTCTGAGAAGACTCCACATACTGCAGAGCAAGTAAGTCCATGGGGTACAACTACTGAGCCGGCATGCCACAACTACTAAAGCTTGTGCTCAGCAACAAAAGAAGTCACTTCAGTGAGAAGCCCATGCGCTGCAACAAGGAGTAACCCGCACTCATCACAACTAGAGACAGCCTGCACACAGCAATCATGACCCAGCTCAGCCAAAAATTTAAGAAAAAAAAAAAAAATGAGGTAAATAGCACCTTAGGATTCCTGGTTTTCTGAACATCAGCTGCATTTTTTACTTAGATGATTTCGTGGTTGATTTGATCATTTTAGAGAGTCCTGGACCATATTAAAGCATTTTTCAGCTTTTGAGGTAGATTAATTTTGTTTTTGCTCACATCTATTTCTTGGATAATAAATTTTTACAGATGCTTACTAGTCCTTGGTATAATGGGCAGAAATATTAGTTTCCTACTTTTTTTTTTTTAACATAATGTTTTCTTAGAAAACTCTCCGTTAACTCTCAGCTTGTCCCCCTCCCCCTTCCAATTTCTTAATTCCTTGTGACTCAGACTGTGGTGTCAGGGTCAGCAGCACCTGCATCTCCTGGAGCTTCTTAGAAATGCAGAGTCTCAGGCCCATTCAGATCACTTTCTCAGCATTGTGTTTAAACAGGACCTCCTAGTAAAGTTCTTTTTCTCCCACAGGCAGTTTTTGATGACTGATAACTTGTAAGTTCCAAGAAATGCCCTTGACAGTTTGAAACTGAGCTCAGTTCAGTTCAGTTCAGTTGCTCAGTCGTGTCCCACTCTTTGCGACCCCATGAATCGCAGCACGCCAGGCCTCCCTGTCCATCACCAACTCCCAGAGTTCACTCAGACTCACGTCCATCGAGTCAGTGATGCCATCCAGCCATCTCATCCTCTGTCGTCCCCTTCTGCTCCTGCCCCCAATCCCTCTGGTGACAATACACAGCCTTGACGTACTCCTTTTCCTATTTTTAACCAGTCTGTTGTTCTATGTCCAGTTCTAACTGTTGCTTCCTGACCTGCATACAGATTTCTCAAGAGGCAGGTCAGGTGGTCTGGTATTCCCATCTCTCTCAGAATTTTCCACAGTTTATTGTGATCCACACAGTCAAAGGCTTTGGCATAGTCAATGAAGCAGAAATAGATGTTTTTCTGGAGCTCTCTTGCTTTTTCCACGATCCAACGGATGTTGGCAATTTGATCTCTGGTTCCTCTACCTTTTCTAAAACCAGCTTGAACATCTGGAAGTTCATGGTTCACGTATTGCTGAAGCCTCGCTTGGAGAATTTTGAGCATTACTTTACTAGCATGTGAGATGAGTGCAGTTGTGTGGTAGTTTGAGCATTCTTTGGCATTGCCTTTCTTTGAATCACCTAAATCCCTGTTGTGACTCAGCATGAGGCTCTAGAAAGTTCTGTGCCACTTACAGTACAGATTTGCTTGCTTTTATATTCTATAAATCAGGCCTTTATAGTATAATCTAATTCTTTGTGATTCCACTGCATTTCTTTTAGTGTTTTCAGTAGAGTCTGTCTTCACAGACAGTTTACATCCTGTGTCCCACCTTCCTCACACCAGCCTCCTCCAGGGACAGAGGAATTTCCCACAGGCTTAGCCCTGCCTGGAACTTGAGTCAGAGATTGCTGATCAAGGTAGTCAGAGATTGCTGAGCATATGTGTGGCTCTTTCACCACCTGACGGGATGAATCTTGCTCCCCAAGCAGGGCATGAGGTCTGTCTGGTCTGTTCCCCAGGCACCACGTGCCCCACTTAGCTGCAGGTTTCTCTCAGCCCAGCTGTGGGTGCTGGTTCTTCCTGCTGACAGCCGGCTCACCTGACCTCAGGCACACTCTTGCTCCCACTCACCATGAACATGCCTGTGTCCACATCATGCTTTAAGTCTCTGGCTGTAGGATCTCTGTGTTAGGCCTGTATCTTAAACTGCAGCTACACTCCTCCCCACTTTCTCTATTCTGGCTACACAGAGGGACATGATAAGGTGCCACGCCATCCAGGTGATAAGGAGGCCATCAGCAGATGGAGAAGAGCCCGAGGATGTGGATTTGAGTCCCATCCTGTGACTTATGGGCTCTTGACATTTCAGGCAGACTAATTCATCTCACTAAGCCTCAGTTTTTCTTTTGCAAAATGGAAGCAATAGGATGTAACCTGTAGGGTTGTTGTACAACTTAAACAAGAAAAGACATGTAAAGCACCCAGTGTGGGGATCACAGTAATTTCCTCGGATAAAGATGGCCATCATTTCCTTGGGTGTAAAATGACCATAACCACTTATACTGCAAAGGTTGTATATCCCGTGAGAAAAGAGGTGTTAGCTATTTGAAGTTGTATTACAGCTGTAGGATCCATCTACTGTATCTGTCTTTGTCCAGCTTATCATATACCTAAATAATACGGTAATAAATTTTCCATAAATTTCTCTGGTCTGAGTTAAAAATCTCAGCTCCCAATGGGAGCTTCTTTGTCTCAGGACACCACTGCTGCTGCTAAGCCACAGGTAATACAAATAAGACAATCAGATCCCATACAGAGTCTGCTGTCAACATGTACAGTTCATCTGAAGAAACAAGAAAATGGCTATATTAGCTTTGTAAGCTAGAAAGAGGTCACAATTTTTTAGAAGTTTAAAAAAAAATGACATAGCATCAGTTAGGGTTGGGACAAGCCCACACGAGGGGACAGGGAGAGCATTTCCAAGGATTTAGGCATGTGAGACAGACTTAGTGATGCGTGGTTAGGGTTTCAGCAGGTGGAGATGCATTCAGTAGAAATGCATGTGAAAGTTCTTTAGGAGGTGGGGTCAACATAAGCAAAAGCATGATGCCCTGATCCAGTGAATGAAGAACTAGGCGCCTGCAGAGCATTCAGGAAAATCAGCTACCAGGTGTGCAGCAAATATTTTCATGTTCAACCCTGACAGCTCCTGAGTCACCCCAAGGAAGCCGACTTGTGGATATGAAGGATGGAGAGGTCAGTGGGAACGGTTTTGTAGAAGAGACGTCCTGGAGTGGAGTGATGGGCTCAGACCCGACCATTGGGAGTTTAATCTGAGAAGTGAGAGCACAGGGACCAGACTGGGCAGATGTGGGAGGCAGGGAACCTGGAGCTGTTTTGCCTCCAGCAAAATGTCCCTGGAAAGTGATTGCACTTTTTGGACTC
>SJYT01004347.1:0-17222 GCA_006410635.1 Cephalophus harveyi | reverse complement strand
AACTGATGTCGATTAAAACAAAGATATAACACCTACATTTGTGAATGTACAGGGAAACGAATGGGAGTAGAAAATGGTATCTTATTTCTGGAGAGTAGGTTAGCAGCCTAACAGCTTCCTCTGAAAGTGTTCATACTTGATTCTCAGCAGTTCCACATCTGAGAATTTATCTGAAGGAAATGATTGAGAGTATTTGCAATTAAAAAAAAAAAGATTTCACTTCAAGTTATTTATAACTATAAATAATAGTTATTTATAATAGAAAATTATTGGAAACTTGCTAAATATCCAGCAGTAGGGGGTTTGTTAAATGATCACATATACTGTAATATTTTGTAGCCATTAGAATAAATATTCTTATGAAATATTAAAAACACATAACAGTATGTTCATATTAATCCCATTTTGTTTATATATGTGAACTTGTGTCTTTAAGAACACATACAGAAGTCTCAAAAGTAAAAACATCATCTTGAAATGGTTTTTTCAGAGTGCTGAGTATAGCTAGTATTTATTTATTTTTCAGATTCATTTGCACTGATTATGATTAAGGATCATAATCATAAAACATAGTTTTTAATAAATCATAAAATAAATCATGAAACAAAGTTTGTTTTAACATGTTTTTTAAAAGGTAGTGCAGCCTGGCACTCTGGTGCTGACTGTAGATCTTAAAATGAGGAACTGAGTCATGAAACAGTGCAAGAGTAGAGTCTTCAGGGCTTGGCACCATGCTGGATGCAGGGAAGTGAGGCGGACAGTCTAGTCCCTGAGCCTGGGAAAGAAGTAGTGAGAGTAAAGTAGGGAAGATGGAGGTAGGGGTTGTTTGTGTGGGACACTGGGTGTTGAATATGTTGACCTTGATGTGTGAAGAGAGATCCAGGTGCAAGTGTCTAATAAGTTGGTGTCATCATCAGAGACCAACCTGTTTGGAAAAACAGAAAGGGGCCATTGCAAAGCAAATAAAATAAGATTTTTCTCCAGGTGTCTTTATGATTTTATTTATTTATTTTTGGCTGTTCTGGGTCTTTGTTGCTGCTCGGGCTTTTCTCTACCTGTGGTGAACGGGGACTCCTCTAGTTGTGTGCCTGGGCTTCTCATTGTGGTGGCCTCTCCTGTTACAGAGCACAGTCTATAGGGCTTCCGTAGTTGTGGCATGTGGCCCCAGTGCTTTTGGTTCCCGTGTTGTAGAGCACAGGTCAATGGTTGTGGCACGCAGGCTTAGTTGCTCTGTGGCATGTGGGATTCTCCTGGACCAGGGGTTGCACCCATGTCTCCTGTACTGGCAGGTGGATTCTTTACCACTGAGCCACGAGGGAAGCCCTCAAGTGTCTTTAGATTGAAGAATGTGAGCTTACTGATACTGGTGACACCCTCCACGGCAATTGGTAAAACCCTTTGGTTACCCAGAAAAGGCATTCAGGCTATAGTTTTGATGACTGAACTGCAGGATAGCCAGAGACAGATTTTCTTTGAGTTGCCTTCTTTTTGGGAGCCTGTGGCCATGGAGCATGTGGGATCTTAGTTCTCTGATGAAGGATTGAATTCACACCTCTTAAGATTCTGTAAAAACACAGAATCTTAACCACTGAATGCCAGGGAATTTCCTGCCCCCCCCCCTCTTTTTTTATTCTTCTCACTGGAGTTTGGAACTCACAGTCCTGTGGTCATGAGCAGTCCTTGGTGCCCCTACATGTCTCAGTCCATTTACCCAAAGTTTACAAATGTTCCTGTTTGCACAGATGGATCAGTTTCAGTGGAGCTGATAACATGGGAACATACACACATTCTCACAGATACAGTTCTCACCTGTGTCCTGATGTGTGTTGATTTATGTATGAGAACATCCAGAAATACAGGCCCACCTGTTTTATTGTGCTTCACAGATAATGCATTCTTTTTTTTTTTAAACGAATGTACATTTGTGGCAATGCTGTGTCAAGCAAGTACATTGGCACCATTTTTCCTATAGCATTTGCTAACTTCCTGTCTCTGTGTCACATTTTGGTAATTCTTGCAATATTTCAAAATGTTTCATTATTATTATGTTTGTTATTTTGATCGATGATCAGTGTATTTTAATGTTAAAGTCTCAGATGATGGTTAGCATTCCTTTAGCAATAAACTATTGAAAACTAAGGTATGTACATAATTTTTAATATATAATGCTACTGTACACTTAGACTGCAATATAAATTTATATAAATAAAATTGTATGTACAAATTTATATAAATAAAATACATTTATATAAATAAAGTTTATATATAATATAAATTTATTTGAATGGAGAAACAAGAAATTAATATAACTTGCTTTATTTTGTGATATCCACTTGATTGAGTCGGTCTGGAACCAAATTCAAGATATCATTGAGTTCCTCCTGTACACACACGTGAGTCACATATGTACACACTACGACCTGCCTGTGTGCAGTGAATGGTCCATCTGTATTATATGGATTAGGGTTTAAAATAAGGTACAAAATGTCCTGAGAAACCTGTATGCAGGTCAAGAAGCAAGAGTTAGAACCAGACATGGAACAACAGACTGGTTAAAAATTGGGAAAAGAGTACCTCAAGGCTGTAAATCGTTACCCTACTTATTCAACTTATATGCAAAGTACATCATGTGAAATGTTGGGCTGGATGAAGCTCAAGCTGGAATCAAGATTGCTGCGAGAAATATCAATAACCTTAGATGTGGAGATGACACCACCCTTGTGGCAGAAAGTGAAGAACTAATAAACCTCTTGATAGAAGTGAAAGAGGAGAATGAAAAAACTGGCTTAAAACTCAAAATTCAGAAAACTAAGACCATGGCATCGGGTCCCATCACTTCATGGTAAATATATGGGGAAACAATGGAAACAGTGACAGGCTTTATTTTCTTGGGATCCAAAATCACTGTGGTCAGTGACTGCAGCCATGAAATTAAAAGACGCTTGCTCTTTGGAAGAAAAACTATGACAAACCTAGAGAGTGTATTAAAAAGCAGAGACATTACTTTGCCAACAAAGGTCCATATAATCAAAGCTATGGTTTTTCCAGTAGTCATGTATGGATGTGAGAGTTGGATTATAAAGGAAACTGAGTGCTGAAGAATTGATGCTTTTGAATTGTGGTGTTGGGGAAGACTCTTGAGAGTCCCTTGAACAGCAAGGAGATCAAATCAGTCAATCCTAAAGAAAATAAACCCTGAATATTCATTGGAAAAACTTATGTTGAAGCTCCAATACTTTGTCTGCCTGATGAGAAGAGCCAATTCATTGGGAAAGACCCTGATGCTGGGAAAGACTGAAGGCAGGAGGAGAAGGGGATGACAGAGGACGAGATGGTTGGATGGCATCACCGACTCAATGGACATGAGTTTGAGCAAGCTCTGGGAGATGATGAAGGACAGGGAAGCCTGGCATGTTGCATTCCATGGGGTCGCAAAGAGGCATGACTGAGCAATTAAACAGCAACAAAATAATAGACATTGTATTATCTTCGTAAGATAATAAATAGCTAAACCCAGTTTTTCTTATGTTTAATCTCTATAAAGATAAATTCTTCTTTGAATTGCCATGTTTGATTTGACAGACTAAGATTGGAAACTTTAGAGATTCAAATCAGAAAACATGATTCAAATGTGAAAAATATGAGTTCCAAGAATTCTGATTATATTGCTCAGAAAGATTTAGTTTTTTTCTTTAAAGCTATGAGTTTTAAAATTTTACTGATTTACAGATGATCAAAAGCATGTCTTACAGTCTCATCAATTCCAGATTCTAAATAGAGGTGAAATTATCTCTTGGGAAGCTTCCTTCAGGGAATTTGCAGTTAGGCTTCCCTGGTGGCTCAGGCAGTAAAGAATCTGCCTGCAAAGCAGGAGATCTGGGTTTCATCACTGGGTCAGGAAGATCCCTTTGTGTAGGAAATGGCAACCCACTGCACTGTTCTTGCCTGGAGAATTCCATGGTCAGAGGAGCCAGGTGGGCTACATTCCCTGGGGTCGCAAAGAGTCAGACAAGACTGAGTGACTAATACTTTCTTTCACTTTCAAACTCATGGGTAAAAAAAGGCCAATTTCTGCATACATACATATGTGAATGCAATTTTTTTCCTTACCAGCATTTAACCTTCATTTTATAGATTCTTTAATCTTATTGTTAGTCACTTAATTTCTCTCTGCTTTGGTTTTAATAAATAGACTGACACTTGACATGTATTTTTCCAGGGTTCAGTTGTAAGTATTAATTTATTAATAAAATGCCTTTTGTACTGCTCCGATGAAAGGTCCCATGTAAATAGCAAATGTTATGTTGTTTTTGATCTCATTATGTGCATTTTGTTACTGACCTCTGTCTTTTAAGATTCTGCATTTTATATTTTAAGAAGTTTCAAGATAGAATATAATTAAGATATTTAATATCAGGAAGTGACTTCATTTTTATACCAAAGAATAATTCCTCTTAAAAGATCCCTGAGAAAATGAGTACTTGTTTGTGTATAACACTTGTGACTTGTTGACATCACTGTAAAATTACCCATGTAATTCTCAAGGTCAGATTACCCAGGCAGTAGGAATAAAGCTAATTTAAAAACTGACTTCTTATGGACCACTTAGGAGACTGCTGTTTCTTCACTGCCAGCAGATAATTTTTTTTGTCATCTTCTTGCTTTATTTACGAATGTTAGTTACACACATCCATACACATGTGTACACATACACCACACACGCCTATGTTTCTCTCCCTTTAACATACCACATAATTATGTGATAATCACAGAAAACAATTTTCAGCATATTAAACATTCCTTCAGGGAAATCTGAATAAAATGCATGGCATCCTAGGAAAGCATAAAAATCACTAGAGTTTATATTATATATGCTTGGGTTGATGGTGGTCTCAACCAGGGACATTTGTGAATATCTGCCATTTTTTGTTGCCACAATTTGGGGGTTGCATCTGGTATCTAGTGGGTAGAGTTCATGACTACTGTCAAACATCTTACAATATACATGAGAGTCTTCTGACCCCCCCAACAATGAATTATCTGGCCCAAAATGTCACCAAGACCATGCTTGAGAAACTATAGACTACATATTTAATAGAACTTTGAAAATTCATCTTCAACAATCAGGGTTTCTCCTAGGTTTGTTGTATCCTGTTAATTCTTAATCCCACTTGGTCTCTTTACAGCATGGCATTGTGGGAAGAACAGGAGTTGGAAAAAGTTCCCTCATCGCTGCCCTTTTTAGATTGTCAGAACCAGAAGGTGGCATTTGGATAGATGGGATCTGGACAAACAATATTGGACTTCATGATTTAAGGAAGAAAATGTCAGTTGCACCTCAGGTATGCACATCAGAGCATCTCACATGTTCTTTTTATAAAGTATCTAAGTTTAGTTGGTTTTAATTTGATTTTTTTTTCAAATTACATGGAAGGGTTGATCCTTTTATTCCCAATAGAACACATTTTTAGCATCAGGTATTTTCAACATTTTCATTGGATACCATGTTTTGTTTCTTTGTTCATTTGTTTAGTTTTGTGTGCATGTGATTTAATAACTTACTGAGATAGATTTATAGACTCAGTCTTCCTCAGTTGCCACAATTTTATCCACTGATAAGCACATAATTCTGAGAACAGAAGGATAAATGGTTTGTTTAGCACTAGAGAGGTTCCTATAGAGAAACATGACTTTTAAGTGTCTTGTAGATGGAATTTTGCTGTGGGAAATGATGACATCTTTTCAAAGGTGATTATCTCCTTGGAGGACTTTCTGTGAAACTGTAGAGCTTTGAAAATTACAGGGTATATAGATCTTTGGGGAGACTTTGACAATTCATCCATTCAGTTCAGTTCAGTTCAGTCGCTCAGTCGTGTTCGACTCTTTGCGACCCCATGAATCGCAGCACGCCAGGCCTCCCTGTCCATCACCATCTCCCGGAGTTCACTCAGACTCAAGTTCATCGAGTCCGTGATGCCATCCAGCCATCTCATCCTCTGTCGTTCCCTTCTCCTCCTGCCCCCAATCCTTCCCAGCATCAGAGTCTTTTCCAATGAGTCAGCTCTTCGCATGAGGTGGCCAGAGTACTGGAGTTTCAGCTTTAGCAGCATTCCCTCCAAAGAAATCCCAGGGCTGATCTCCTTCAGAATGGACTGGTTGGATCTCCTTGCAGTCCAAGGGACTCTCAAGAGTATTCTCCAACACCACAGTTCAAAAGCATCAATTCTTCGGCGCTCAGCCTTCTTCACAGTCCAACTCTCACATCCATACATGACCGCAGGAAAAACCATAGTGATAATTTTCACCAGGGAGGGAGTACAGAATGGTGAGGTAGAGCAGGTAACTGAGAAGTCTGTCTCTGTGTACCTCAGTTTTCTTTGTCTTACAAGGTAACTAACAGTACCAGCCCCTTGAGCTGTTGTGAGGACAAAATAGGTCACTTAAGTGTGAAGTGCATCACAGAGACCCAGGTGTGATTGCTATGATGGTGGAGCATTGAACTGGCCATCTTTTCCTGGATTCTATTTTCTTTTTTCCTGTGTCTTAAAGAAGTATAACTTTCAGGGAATGTTTTGGAGGCTGGATTATATGCATAGTATCCTGTCATTCCTTGTGGTTAATTCACTCAACATATTTTCCTGAATATTTAGGGGCTTCCCTGGTGGCTCAGAGGTTAAAGCGTCTGCTTGCAATGCAGGAGACCTGGGTTCGATCCCTGGGTTGGGAAGANTCCTGTCATTCCTTGTGGTTAATTCACTCAACATATTTTCCTGAATATTTAGGGGCTTCCCTGGTGGCTCAGAGGTTAAAGCGTCTGCTTGCAATGCAGGAGACCTGGGTTCGATCCCTGGGTTGGGAAGATCCCCTGGAGAAAGAAATAGCAACCCACTCTAGTATTCGTGCCTGAAGAATCCCATGGACTATAGCCTGGTGGGCTATAGTCCATGGGGTCGCAAAGAGTCGGACACGATGAGAAATTATTATCCTCCAGGCATATAGCCAAGGGCACCCTAGATCCTGTGTCCTCATCTTCCATCCTGCCCTCTGCTTTGACAGACTTACTGATTTTTAAAAAAAGAACTTGAATTTTTTAATATACTCGATAATCATCTGCCCATAAAAGGAAGCTCAGAAAAATACCCTCTTGAGAAAAACAGAGAGGAGATGAGAGAAAATGAGCCAGGCAGTTGTGCTTCCTGGAATGTGGGTGTAATATGCCCTGAAATGCCTGTTTATTAGGAAGCATATAGAACATGGCACCCAAAGGGAGGGAGCACGTGGGCATGGGTACAGATGTTGCTATTTCCCTGTGGCCTCTAAAATACCTGGAATTACTCTTCAAGTATTTTGAAACCAAGATATTCTTTTTGAACTATAGTGAAACGCCACCTCACAACTCTTAACATGTCTACTATCAAAGAAAAGAAAGAGAGAAAGAGAATGACAAGTGTTGGCAAGGATGTAGAGAAATTAGAATCCTTGTTCATTGCTAATAGGGATGTAAACTAGTGCAGCCACTATGGAAATCAAGTTGGTGTTTGCTCAGAAAAGTTAAAGATAGAATTATTGTATGACCTAGCAATTCTACTTTAGAGTATAAACCCAAAAGAATTGGAAGAAAGGTCTTGAAGAGATACCTCTACATGCATGTTATAACAGCACTATTCTCAATAGCAGAAAGGTGGAGGCACCCAAGCATTCATTGACAGATGAATCAATAAAGTATGGTACTTATACACATGAGTTCAGTTCAGTCACTCAGTCATGTCCGACTCTTTGCGACCCCATAAATCGCAGCACACCAGGCCTCCCTGTCCATCACTAACTCTTGGAGTTTACTCATACTCATGTCCATTGAGTCAGTGATTCCATCCAAGCATCTCATCCTCTGTTGTCCCCTTCTCCTCCTGCCTTCAATCCTTCCCAGCATCAGGGTCTTTCCCAATGAGTCAGCTCTTCACATCAGGTGGCCAAAGTATTGGAGTTTCAGCTTCAACATTAGTGATTCCATCCAAGCATCTCATCCTCTGTTGTCCCCTTCTCCTCCTGCCTTCAATCCTTCCCAGCATCAGGGTCTTTCCCAATGAGTCAGCTCTTCACATCAGGTGGCCAAAGTATTGGAGTTTCAGCTTCAACATCAGTCCTTCTGGTGATTATTCAGGACTGATTTCCTTTAGGATGGACTGGTTGGATCTCCTTGCAGACCAAGGGACTCTCAAGAATCTTCTCCAATACCACAGTTCAAAAGCATAAATTCTTCAGCCTTCAGCTTTGTTTATAGTCCAGCCCTCGTAAACATACAGTGGGATATTATTTTACCTTAAACAAGAAGAAATTGTGACTTATGCTACAACAGAGATGAACCTTGAAGAAATTAAGTGGAATAAACCAGTCACAAAGGACAAATACTGTATGATTCTACTAAAAGGATGTACCTAGAGTACTAAGTTCATGGATACAGGATGTAGAACGGTGGATGCCAGGAGCTGCTGGGAAAGAGGAGCTGTTGTTTAATGGCTAAAGATTTTCAGTTCTGCAAGAGGAAAGGAGATCTGTGGCTGGAAGGTGGTGATGGCTGTACAAGAGTGTGAATGTATTTAATACAACTGAACTGTGCACCTAAAGGTTGTTAAGCTAGTAAATTTTATGTGTATTTTGCTACAATTAAAACAATTTTTATTTGAAGGTTTCCCATTCAGGAAAAATGGGAAGAAATTTTTAGCACATTCAGTCCCTATATTTAAAAATTTCCTCTGGCTGTTAGATTTATGACTTGTGGTTACAGTAGAAAATAAATGAGTTTAGATTCCCAAGTTTTATGTTTTGATAGTACTCATCTCTGAAAGGGCCATGTGAGATTAGTTAACAGAAATAAAGGGCATGTCTATAAAGTCCTTGTATGCAAGGCTTTAGAAACATGCCCTACATTAGTTTTAATGCAACTTCATGCAAAGATGGGCTTGATAAAGGACAGAAATGGTATGGACCTAACAGAAGCAGAAGATATTAAGAAGAGGTGGTGGTCCAGCCCATGACTGTCTCCTTTGACCAGACGGCTGCCTGGGTACACCCAGGGCAGAGTCACCAAGGAGCCAGGGCCATCAAGAGCGAGGGAGCTGAATAAAAGCAGCTCATGCTATACCTATGATATGCAGCTTTGGTTGTAAATAAACACTGCAGCTGAGTATTCCCGTGGGGATTCCCTAATGGCGAAGATGGATGCACTCCAGAGCAACCCCAGGGGTTTTACACGCAGCTCTGACTAAACTCCCTATAAAATCAATCCCTCCTTTCACCACTTGTGACAGGGTGTTCTAATATTAATCCACTCTCCTTGTCAGTCAGCTCCCCCAACAAAGGCTTTAATGATCTTTAACCAGGCATAATCAACGCTACACACTCCAGCAGAGACTTCCTGGACCCAGGCAGCTCCCCTACCCCAAACAACAACTGGCTGGAAGTTCCCAGGGGCACAAAAGCAATCCCCTCAGCCCCCCTGAGCCACCTTCTCTCTCCCCGCAGGGTGGACTGTCTAGGAGGAGGGCAGCCCCCATGAGGACAGGGGTGGCGGGTCAGCGGGCTCAGGCTGCTCGGTGGGTGGGGGGCGCAGGCCCGGCCCCCGCGGTCTCCTCCACGGCTGCCTGTGGTCCTGAGATGCTGACTGCTCCAGGCCGCACGGGCTCTGCAAGTCTGCCTCTAGCGCTGTCATCAGTGGTGTCTCCTCCGGACTTCTGACAGCTCCCATCTCTCTAGGGGAAGCGGGGCCTAGGTGGAGGACCCTAGCAGCTGGAGAAGGAGCACGGGAGCATGTGGTTTGCCCTCTGTTCCTGATCCCACCACCACCCCCCACCCGGCCTGCCCAGACCTAGGCCCCGCTTCCCCTAGAGAGATGGGAGCTGTCAGAAGTCCGGAGGAGACACCATTGATGACAGCGTTAGAGGCAGACTTGCAGAGCCCGTGCGGCCTGGAGCAGTCAGCATCTCAGGACCACAGGCAGCCGTGGAGGAGACCGCGGGGGCCGGGCCTGCGCCCCCCACCCACCGAGCAGCCTGAGCCCGCTGACCCGCCACCCCTGTCCTCATGGGGGCTGCCCTCCTCCTAGACAGTCCACCCTGCGGGGAGAGAGAAGGTGGCTCAGGGGGGCTGAGGGGATTGCTTTTGTGCCCCTGGGAACTTCCAGCCAGTTGTTGTTTGGGGTAGGGGAGCTGCCTGGGTCCAGGAAGTCTCTGCTGGAGTGTGTAGCGTTGATTATGCCTGGTTAAAGATCATTAAAGCCTTTGTTGGGGGAGCTGACTGACAAGGAGAGTGGATTAATATTAGAACACCCTGTCACAAGTGGTGAAAGGAGGGATTGATTTTATAGGGAGTTTAGTCAGAGCTGCGTGTAAAACCCCTGGGGTTGCTCTGGAGTGCATCCATCTTCGCCATTAGGGAATCCCCACGGGAATACTCAGCTGCAGTGTTTATTTACAACCAAAGCTGCATATCATAGGTATAGCATGAGCTGCTTTTATTCAGCTCCCTCGCTCTTGATGGCCCTGGCTCCTTGGTGACTCTGCCCTGGGTGTACCCAGGCAGCCGTCTGGTCAAAGGAGACAGTCATGGGCTGGACCAGGAAGATATATATGTGCTTGCGTGTGCACATGTGTATGCATGCATATGTGTGCATGTGTATATGTGTGTGTGTGTGTGTGCATGTGCACACACAGATAGGGTGGAGATAGAAGGGCTCTAGAGCTTCCTCTTCTGGGGGATGCTGGGGAGAAATTTCTATTATGTCTCCCTTGGAACTATCCAGCATGACTCATATTTCTTTTCATGTCAGCCTGGTGGCTGAAGATGAGATCAAGAAAGTCAGGTTTGTCCTCTTGTGACAAAACACAACTGGGAACTTAGAAAGCTTGCACCTCCGCAAGACTGTTTGCCTAAGAATCCGCTGAGTTTGGACTCAGTTTAGATGGTTTAGACTGAGTGATGGCCAAGAGTGGTGGCTCTGCTGCTCATTAGCTGTGTGACCTTGGGTAAGTCAACTAACTTCTCTGGACCTAGTGCTTTTCATTTGGGTATAATGGAAAAAGTGAAAGAGAAGTCACTCAGTCGTGTCCAACTCTTTGTAACCCCATGGACTGTAGCCTATCAGGTTCCTCTGTCCATGGGATTTTCCAGGCAAGAGTACTGGAGTGGGGTGCCATTTCTTTCTCCAATAATGGAAAAAGATTGAAGGCAAAAGGAGAAAAAAAGCGTCAGAGGATGAGACGGCTGGGTGGCATCACTGCTGCAATGAACATAAACTTGGGCAAACTTTGGGAGATGGTGAGGGACAGGGAGGCCTAGCGTGCTAGGCGTGCAGTCCACAGGGTTGCAAAGAGCTGGACGTGACTGGTGACTGAACAGCAACGACAGTAATGAAAGTAGTGCCTCCTTACTGGGGTGCTCTCAGAATTACAAGCATAGTACCTGGATGTTACAAGCAAAGTACCTGGCACTTTGTATATACTTAATGCCAGTTAGTGCCACTGTGTCTGATTTTTGCATTGTAGCTGATTATTCTAATATATTCTAAATGGGATTTGATGTACAAATATTTTGTTTGAATAAAACTTTTCTGGAGCACTGTCATTACAGAAAACGTGGCCTACTTATAGAAGAATGGCCATGGAGGGATGTTCATCAGTCCTTCCCCCACTGGAGCCCCCACTGGAGGGCTCATGGAGTGTTGGGAAGAAGGTGAGACCCCAGATGGGAGAACTCTGGGCCATCTGTGTCTCTGTGCCCTGGGGATGGGGCAATTGGCCCGCTGGATCTGAGATGACATGGAAAAGGGTCCGGGCCTGCCAGCCCAGTTCAGGTGGACACAGAGCTGCAGGTCAGCCCTGTAGATGTCAGTCACTCAGAAAGACACGGAGTGTAAGTCATAAGCGAGGTGTCACACCTGGGCAGAGATAAAAGCAGACATTTGGTTACGTGAGCAGCAAAGAGGAAGCTGGTTGCATGTCACTCTCATGCCAGCCAAGAGTCTGAAAGCAGAAGAATCCGTGACTCATTTTTACTGAACTCTCACAGCCCTTTTCATTTTTTTAGGTCTCCCATATACTTTATTTTTTTAATTGAAGTATTGTTGATTTATAGTGTTGTGCCAATCTCTGCTGTATAGCAAGTGACTCAATTTTACACATCTGTGCATTCTTTTTTTAAAATACTCTTTTCATGTATGGTTTATTCCAGGAGATTGGATATACGTCCCTGTGCTGTTTATCCGTTCTAAAGGTAATAGTAGGCATCTGCTACTGCTGCTGCTAAGTCACTTCAGTCGTGTCCGACCCTGTGTGACCCCATAGACAGCAGCCCACCAGACTCCGCTGTCCCTGGGATTCTCCAGGCATCTACCAGCCCCCAGTTCCAGTCCATCTCTCTCCCTGCTCTCTTCCCTTGGCAACCACAAATCTCTCCTCTATGTCTGTGGGTCTGTTTCTGTTTTGTAGATAAGTTCATTTGAGCTGTATTCTAGATTTCACGTGTAAGTGATATCATATGTTATTTGTCTTTTTTCTGACTTACTTCACATAGTCTGATGCTCTCCAGTTGCATCCATGTTGCTGCAGATGGTGTTGCTTTGTTCTTGTATTGTGGCTGAGCAGTGTTCCATTGTGTGTGTACCATCTCTGCTTTATCCATTTGTCTGTCGATGGACATTTCGGTTGTTTCTTGGTTATTGTGAATCCTGTTGCTATGAGCACTGGGGTGCGTGTATCTTTTTGAGTTATAGCTTCGTTCGTTTATATGCCCAGGAGTGAGACTGCTGGATCTTATGGTAATTCTTGTTTTAGTTTTCTGAGGCACTTCCATTCTGTTTTGCATAGCGCAGCAGCCCTTTTTATGAATGTCTATTGCTCAGCAACTGGCACTTTTTGTTTTCATAGAGCATGGTTTTTAAGACTCATGCCCCTGGAGTTGGATTACATGATCTGCTCCTTAGCTCTCTGTGACCTTGAGGAAACTACCTCTATGCCTCAGTTTCCTCCTCTTTAAAATGGGTGTAATAATAGTGCTTACTTCATAGGGTTATTCTGAGGGTAAAGTGAGATGATATACACAAAACACACAGAGCTGTACCAAGTAGTAGCAAGCCTTCAGTGTTGGCTACCATCATAGTAGCTTTCCCTTAGTCAAGTCTGATCCTCTGAACTCCCCGCAGGAGTAGGGAACTAATGCTCATGGTTTCTGTGTTCACAAGCCCCGGCCACAGGCTGGGCACATGAGTGCTCAGTAGATGTTTTTGGAACTGTGAATCACATAGGTTGGGGCATTGTCACAACTAGCAGGTCTAATCCCTGGGTCAGGAAGATCCCCTGGAGGAGGAAACGGCAACCCACTCCAGTATTCTTGCCTGGAAAATCCCATGGACAAAAAAGCCTGGTGGGCTACAGTCTATGAGATTGCAAAAGAGTCAGACACGGCTTAGTGACTAAACAACAGCACGGTAGGGTGACTTGAACCTTCCAGGAGGAAGCAAAGTCAAAGATGAAAGACAGAACAAGGTCAGATGCCAGGTTGGTGTTATCAGTGCAGAGCTGAGGTGAGGAGCAGAGTTGATGGTGAGGTTTTCCACGTCTGATGGGGCTCAGTGGTGGGATCAGAATTCAAGGGATAAATCCGAACAAACAGTGGTGGAGGAAGGTGAGAGGGCCATGGTCAGCCGGGGCCAAAGAGGTTTGAACAGCCTCCTTCTGATGGTGGGGGGCTGCAGGCTTAGGGCACAACGCCAGTAGACTGTGAGTATGGAGTTCCTGTGGGCTTGTGTCCACCGAGATACCCCATGCCTGGAAAAGGTGTCTGAAGTTCTTCAAGGAACGAGAGGAAAGTTAATCAGATTGCAGACTTAGATAGACAGGACACAGAAATTCAGGGTATTAGATACTGCAAAATAAAGAAAGAAATCAGCTCTTGTGAGCCTTCCCTAACAGCAAATGTTACAAAATATTTTTTTTTTTTGTAAAATGCTTGAATAATAGTAAAATTTCAAAGAAGAAATTAAAACATTCCAAATCCCACCTCCAAGAGATAATCACTATTAATATTTTGGTCAACACCACTCGGCAGATGGCAGAGTTTGTAATCTCCATCGCTCTCTCTCCCTGCTATCCTCAAAGGACATACATTCTAAGAAAAACAAAACAAATAACTACAAAAACTTGATGGTTGGTTAGCAAATGTGGCTTCAAAGTGGACCCTCATCCTTTGCCCATCCCCCTGTTCCAACCAGATTGCAACCTTTAAGCCCCTCCTCTCAGAAGACTACAATGCTTTAGGCATTTAGTTATCTAAGATACATACAGATTTGTGTGTGGAACTTTACATAAATGGACTGAGATTTTGCATGCTGTTCTGTTATGTGATTTCTTCTTGCTTCACAAAATATCAGACATTGTTCTAAGTCAACACATATAAAGCTGGGGCTTCCCTGGTGGCTCAGTGGTAAAGAATCCTCCTGCCAATAAGGAAGATGTGGGTTCAGTCCCTGGGTTGGGATGATCCCCTGGAAAAAAATGTAGCCCACTCCAGCATTCTTGCCTAGGAAATCCCATGGACAGAGGAGCCTGGGGGGCTACAGTCCCGTATAAAGCTGTATTATCATTTTTAATGACTGAACACTGTGTTGCACATTCATTGGAACTATTCCCCCATTGAGTGACATTTCGTTTAGGCTGTCACTAAAATTTTGCTATTATAAATAGTGCTTCATCAAACATCCTCTGCTTGTATCTTTTCACATGGGTGATACCTCTCAGAGTAAGTTCCTAGAAATAGAATTGCTAAGTAAATAATCAGACATATTTTATATTTTGATACATAAAAATCCAGATAGATTTTCACCCTTCCAGTTGTCTAAAATGCCGTCCATTTGTCTCTCCAGTTAACAAAGTAGGTTCTACCAATTTTTTTTAAACCTATGCTAATATGATGTGTAAAAATAACATCTCATTTCTTTTCTTTGACTATTGTTGAGGTGAAATTGTTTTCATGTGTTTATTGGCTCTTTGTATTTCTTCATTTGCAATTTGCCTCAATATTAGAAATCATAAGAAAAACCACAAATATAAGAAAATGTCATGTTGTAGAAGAATATCAATATAAGAAAATGTTTACAATTCATTCCAAAGTGATTAAAGTACAGACTATAGAGCATTTTTATAGCATAGTATTTTTATTAAAAAATATTAATATAAGAAGATGCAAAGACTAAAGGTGAAAATAACACTTTTCAAAAGTCTTTGGAGGCAGTTTTTTTTTTTTAATGCATACTCTCGGTTTTCAAGTTTTTTGCAATTAGAATGATTACTTTTATAATTGGAAAAAAATCCCAGTAAGTGTTAATAAAGCTGCAGATATCCTTCAGGTAATCTGCACTACCCTGCTACTCCTTCTGTGCAGATGGTGGCTTCTGGAGCTACAAGGAAATTTAAATATCATATACTCTCTGATTTTGCATTTTAGAAAAGAGAAAACTGCAACCCAGAGAAGTTAAATGACCTGGCCAAGGTCCGCCAAACAGTGGAGGCAGGGGAGGAGGAAGGTAACATTATATGAAATGCTAACAGAGAAGATGAGAACACCCTCTCCTCTCATTTACTGTCTCTTCTTGGGGGTCCTGGCTAGGGGAGTACTAGGACTGTGTTCAAACTGCAGCAGAATGAATCTGAGTTCAACTTTAGATGCTATACTGGGATCAGTGTAGAATGGCTTGCAGAAATCTGGAGATCTAGAGAACCGGGGAGCTAGGCTCCGAGCTCTGTGATGACTTAGGTGGGTGGGACGGCGGAGGGGTGGGAGAGGGGTCCAAGAGGACCATGCACGGGAAGTCGCTTCAGTCGTGTCCAACTCTCTGAGACCCCATGATCTGCAGCCCGCCAGGCTCCTCTGTCCATGGGATTCTCCAGGCAAGGATACTGGAGTGGATTGCCAAGTCCTCCTCCAGGGGATCTTCCCAAACCAGGGATCAAACCCACATCTCCTGCATTGCTGGCAAGTGGGTTCTTTAGCGCCAGCGCCACCTGGGAAGCCCAGATATATGTATACTTAGAGTTGACTCACTTCATTCATTGTACAGCAGAAACTAACACAACCATGTAAAGCAATTACACTCCAAAAAGGAAAGAACCAGCAGACCTAGTGTGTAGTGGAGACCTAGGCAAGGAGTGGATCCTGCCTGAGGTGAGAGGAATGACAGGAGATTTCCGAAGTCCAGGGATCTGAGGTGACGGATGGTAGGGAGAACTCGGCGCACGTGGAATGGCACAGCTTCCCTGGTTCAGGCTGCCCGCGCCATCCCAGGAAGGCCTCAGGAGCCTGGGGGTGACCCTGCACTGCCCCCAGGCCCCACTCAGCTGTGCCTCCCCAGCAACTACAGCCCCCCTACAATCCCCAGCCCCGCTCCCTACCCTCCTTCCGAGACCTTGGAATCAGGGTTTTGTTTTGTAATTTGTTGCAGGTGTTTTTTTTTTTTTCCTTTCCTTTCTTTCAGAAGCCTGTCTGGGATTCTGCTCCACACTGAGGTTGGAAAGAGCAGCGTGGCTCCTCTGGAAATCTTGTTTCCCCTGCCACATGACATCAGTGGGTTATATTGCAACTTTCCACATGGCTGCCCAGACACAGACAGTTGTGTTTATGAAAATCCTCCTGATACAGACTTGGAGCCTCCCTGGCACAAGAGGCTCCTTCTCGGGCTGCGGAGTGTTCTGCTTAGAAGAGCAGCTGACAGAGGGTGGTGTGGAAGGCCAGCTCCTCTGCCTGGTGCGTGGTGGAGGCGGGGAGGGAGGCCCATCCCAGGAGTGTGGAGCATCTTGGGCAGCACCATCCCTAGCTCTACTCCGGGAAGTCACAGCTGCACACAGTCAGAGGTGTTTTTTGTTTTTGACAGTGGGGCTGGTTGGGTTTGGGTGAGAGGGGAAAGGGAAAGGCCTAGTGGAGGGGATCAGAACCCCTGTTTCAGGTTGTCCTGTGGCTGACCTGTTTTGTGCTTTGGGGTAAACCACTTCATCCATCTGGGTCTCAATGCTTCCTTTCAATTTTCCAAAACAGGAAGAATGATTTCCACATCCCCCCACCAATGTGGGGATAAGGATTCAAGGGCAAGAAACACAGGGACACATTTAGAGAGAAGCTCAGTGGACATAAGGAAGCCATTTCAACTCTCCAAACTTTTCCCTTTCCATAAGATAACA
>SJYT01004319.1:0-89620 GCA_006410635.1 Cephalophus harveyi | reverse complement strand
TGACTCATTGGAAAAGACTCTGATGCTGGGAGGGATTGGGGGCAGGAGGAGAAAGGGACGACTGAGGATGAGATGGCTAGATGGCATCACGGACTTGATGGACGTGAGTCTGAGTGAACTCCGAGAGATGGTGATGAACAGGGAGGCCTGGCGTGCTGCGATTCATGGAGTCGCAGAGTCGGACACGACTGAGCGACTGAACTGAACTGAACTGAATGGTCTATGGTTTTCCCTACTTTCTTCAATTTAAGTCTGATTTTGGCAATAAGGAGTTCATGTCTGAGGCACAGTCAGCTCCTGGTCTTGTTTTTGCTGACTGTATAGAACTTCTCCATCTTTGGCTGCAAAGAATATAATCAGTCTGTTTTCGGTATTGACCATCTGCTGATGTCCATGTGTAGAGTCTCCTCTTGTGTTGTTGGAAGAGGGTGTTTGCTATCATGTTATTACTTCAATTTGAAAAACATTTCCTTTCCTTAAAGATGCCATTTTCCCCAAAGCAAAATTTGAGTGTTGAACATTTACATCCATAGCATGAGTCATAGACTGTATTCCTTCAACTGTTGCTCACCATTCCCTCTTTAGCAATCCCAGTGGTCCTGTCACATTTACTTACTGGCCAGTTTGAAGGGCCTTTACTTCTGAATCATTCATCAAAGAATTTGCTTAATAGAAACCAGTGTGTTCCTGGGACAAAAAAGAAGATAGGAGTCTTTAGCCTGGTGTCTTATTTGCAGTGGGAACGAGGCATTTCTCTTGCAGGTACCTGTCCCATCTTAGGACATCTTCAGATCATTAGTTCTTGATTTTATGGAGTTTTTCTTCCCTCCTTTGAGTTAAGTTAGCTTCTCCAAGAATCTGTTTACAGTCTGTTTACAGATAGAGGCTTTTGCTTGGATCATTTTGTTCTTCACTAACCATTATTTGGGTGCATTTCTTCTTGCTGAATACTCTTGTCATCTTGCTTCTAAAAGTACCTTTCAAAGTTCTGTATTTCTCCCTCTGCCAATCCCCAGAAAGGCTCCAAAGTAATTCCCTTTTCAACATGCTGCCTAATGCTTAGCTGAAGTGGAATGGTGGCTAGACCATTCCTTGTCAACTTGAACAAACCCCTAATGTAACACTGGAAAGTGTATCCTAGAGTTTGTAAAGTTAGATGCCTGTAGGATCAAGTAGGCATATAGTGAAGCAGGCCCAGAGTAAGATGATCTACATAAATTAAATGACTGCAGGGACTGAGATGAACTGGAGAGTGCATGCCTGCCTTTATGGGGAAATGACTTCCATTTCTGTTGACCTTTGCCCTCAGGGATGTAGGAAATCTAGATTCATAAGTAGAATCACAGCTTTTTAGTAGATGTGGACCACATGAATTACATCTGTGGGCCAGGTATAATCCATGCTTGGCATTCAAGGACTTTTAATTTGTTCATTGACATAGTACATCATCTATTTGAAGACAATTTATTTTAAATATAATAATCTATGCAGGATGAGCTCCTCATACTTTCCTGGGATGACTGAAAAGCAGGGCATCTCTTTGAAAAGCTTTTGTATAGTACATCTCAAAATCTTGAAGATCGTTACTGATTTTGCTCTGTTTATGTTTATGTGAATGTCTTCTGAGGACATAAGTCAAAATGAGATAAAGCTTTGTATACAGAAATGCTTAGTGTGACATTACATATAATAGTTAAAAATATTCATCAGGAGGAAGGTAGTTTTTCTTTTCCATAAGCATGGTGATGTCGTTGATATTCTCTGTTGTTTTCTATTCTCTGCTAAATTAGTTTCCATTCTAATCCTTATTGTTTCTTTTCTTTTGCTTGCTTTGGGGTTGGCTTACACCTCTTTTTTTCCAGTGAATTGAAGTAAAAGATTAGGCTATTGGTTTGAGATAATTCCTTTTTTTTTTTTTTTCTTTTAAGAGAAATTTTTTGCATTTTTACTGAAGTACAGTTGCTATACAATGTTATATAGATTACAAATGTATAGCATAGTGATTCACAGTTTTTAAAGGTTATGCTCCATATTTAGTTATTATAAATATTGGCTATGTTCCTCCTGTTTTATAATACATTCTTGTAGCCTGTGTTACACTCAGTAGTTTGTACTTCCCCCACTTTTATGTTGCCCCTCCCCACGACTGAACTACTAGTTTGTTCTCTGTATCTGTGAGTTTGCTTCTTTTTTTTACTATAGTCACTGTTTTGTTTTATTTTTTAGATTCCACATACAAGTGATATTCATATAGTGTTTGTCTTTCTCTGTTTTATTTCATTTAGCATAATGTCCTCCGAGTCTGTTCATATTGCTGCAAATGGCAAATTTTTGTTCTTTTTTATAGCTGAGTAGTAGTCTTCTGTGTGTGTGTGTGTGTGTGTGTGTGTGTGTGTGTGTGTGTGTGTGTGTGTGTGTGTGTGTGTATTCCGTGTGTGTGTGTGTATTCCATGTGTGCTTGGTAGAACATGTTTTCTGCTCTGGCTGGGCAGAATTTCATAGCTATCTGTTAGAGCTGATTGGTTTATCGTGTTCGGGTCTTCTGTTTGGTGATACCTCATTTTCTGTCCATTATTGGAAGTGGAGTATTGTCTTGTCCAGCTGCTGTTTTTGACTTGTCTGTTTCCTTCAGTTCTGTCAGTTTTTGCATCATGTATTTTGAGACTCTGTTGTTAGATGCATATATGTTTATTATTGTTATATCTTTTCCACTGGATTGACCCTTTTATCATTGTAAGCTCTCTTTCAACAAAATGTGTGTGTTTTTTTTTTTTTTTTTTTTCAGAATGAGCTTTTAAATGCATATTTATTATAAACAGTTTAAACAGTTATGAAGTGAAAGTGTTAGTCACTCAGTCATGTCTGACTCTTTGCAACCTCATGAACTATAGCCCACCAGTCTCCTCTGTCCACGGGACTCTCTAGGCAAGAATACTGGAGTGGGTTGCCATTCCCTTCTCAGGGGATCTTCCTGACCCAGGAATCCAACCTGGGTCTCCCACATTGCAGGGAGATTCTTTACTGTCTGAGCCACCAGGGAAGCCCTTAAACAGTTATATGTTGTACTAAAGGTATGTAAAATGATAAATGAATGCATATCCTCTCCAGCTCCCTGTGGAAATCCGTATTAACAGTTTATGGTGTATCTTTTGTGATTCTTTTTATAAACTTGTGTTTATAAAAGAACATAAATATTCTAAAGCAAGAGTAATCATTCTTATAAAGGTCTGCAGCTTTTAAAAAATCGAAGCCATATTGGATCTCAGAGGTTAACTAATCTAACATTCTTTTGAAATGAGAGTTGAGACCACGGTGGGACCCTGACTTGCCCAAGCTTACATGGAGAATAGGTGGCTGAGCTGTGACTAGAACCCAGGTTTCCTGACTCTTGGTACAGTGCTCATTTCCCTGAACTTCACTGCCTTCTCCCTGTGTTGGGAACAAAAGGGTCTTGCAGTACCATGACAGGTATTTGGGCCATGAGTTATCATAGCAAAGATTGTTTTACAAGTTGTGCTTTGAATTTTGAAGATTTTATCTTTTTTTTTTTTTAATAGCTCCTTGTAGAAATTCTTATGAGGCCTACAATTTCTATTCGGGGACAGAAGCTAAAAAGTAAGTATACTCAGCAGCTACTGGTGCTTATTTCCTAACCTGATATTGTGGTGATTCCCAGGAGTGTCTCTTCTTTCCCTCCACACTGAGGACATGCCTTACATTCAGCTGTAGAACATTCTCTGCCTAACTGCTCTTTATTGTATACTCGGTAGAAAATACAAATCTGGTGCTTTAAATCAAAAAGTGTGAAAATTACTGGACTAAAAGAATTGCATCTTTGTAATTTCTAGCAGTCTTTGGATTCAGCTTTTATGTTTTCTTTGCAAATTCTTTTTTCTCATATCATTAATTGAGAGAGTAAGGAAAAAACTGGCAAGATCATTTATTTTTTTAAATTATTGTCTTGTTTTTGTTGTTATGAGGTTATTCATGCTCTTTGTAAAAAGTTCCGTTACTACCAGAATGTGTATGGTGAAAAGTCAGTGTTAAGATAGCACATAATTTCTTGAATTGGGCGGTGGGTATATGGGTGTTGTCCTATTATTAGTCTTTATAACTTACATATGTTGCAAATACTATTTTTAGGTAGTCCTTTTATAATTTTTTAAAAAATTGTAAGTACACTTACTTTGACATTACAAGCCAGGGATCAGTTAACATATGAATGTTTACTACAAACATCAGTTATTATTATTTTTTTTAATGAAAAATTATTCTTCTAAACAAAATTAACGTGACATAGTGTATAAGGAAAGCCTTGTTTATATGTGCAAGAGTGGTTAAGAGGATTTATATTCATCTTTGATGTTGTACCTTTGTATCCTGTCTAAATTGATTCTTCATGTCCTTGGTCCTCGTAGCAAGTAGCATCTTGTAATTATCTGTTGGTGTACTTATTTATTCTCTCTTCCCCTCTAAATTTATAAGTTCTATGAGGCTTTGTCTTTTTTTTTTTTTTTTTCCTCTGCTAACCTCTGTATATTCTGTATCTGCTCTAGAGTGGATGTTGAATAAATATTTGATGAATGAGCGAATTCCAATTCCCTTTGAAAATGAAGGTCTAGAAGTACTGAAATACACTGATTTGGTGTTCCAGCCTGCTCTGAAGTCATGAAATAAATAAACCAAAAAGCCCCCTTTGGTTGAAAAGTGGTGGTGAGGGTATAGGACATCTCCATTGTCTCAAGATTATGTCAGTTAGCCCTCTGGTCACTCTAGCTTGGCAGGGCTGCCCACTGGAATTGTGAAGAGAAGCCTAACATTTTAGAGTTTGTGGCAGCATGGGAATGAATGTAAACAGTTTTTAAAAATAAAAAATGATGCCAAACAAAACACTTTATCCATGGTTCATACTCAGTTTTATTATCTCCTGCTTTTGAGGTCAGAAAAGTTTATTTTCCATTTTGTCATACTCTTCTGTCCCTGCTCTCAGAGAAGTAACTAGCTCTTTATTAGAGTCAGTACGTTAGGGATTAAAAGGCTTTTATTTAGCACAAATAATAAAACAGAACACTTTGAGTCTGGAGTAAAAGTGACTTCCTTGTTTGCTGCTAATAGAATTTTCAGTGGAGATTTATAACAACAATCGTGGTGCTGATACTTTAGTTTTAGAGGATTCTTAACAATTCTGTTTTTGGAAATGTGTTTTAGGGAACCAGTTCAACACAAGCATAAAATTAAGGCTGTATATTACATTATTTCTGTATTATTAAATAGCAAAATTAAAAAAAGAAAAGCTGGATATGATTTTAAGCAAGCTACAAAGGGAACATGGCTTATTAAGTAGTAACACCACAACAGGTTGAAATTATGAAGACTGTGGAGCCTAATAAGCATAATAGTATATCAGACCAAAAAGCTATATACAAATTGGTTAAGGTTCTGATAGGCGTCCTGAAACTCAGGTAAATAAGGACGGGAAGGAGATATGCTGAAAGGAAAATAATCATTTTGGGATTATGAGGAACAATTCTTATGTTCAAAAATTTGATTCTGTTGTACTGTCTTTCCAATGAGAAAAATAACCGCTTGTTCCCCTTTCACTTTCAGTAAGTGATGAAATGTCCAAGGACTGTTTGAGCATCTTGTATAATACCTGTGTCTGTGTAAGTACCCCTGCCACTGGGACCTCATTTATCTCCCTACCAGATCTGCAGTGCTTGAGGAAGGAAGATTTGAATGGGGGTGGTAGACATGACAGCTATCTTCACACATTGGAGAACTGGACTTATGGACTTATGTGTGCTCGAGAACCAGAACCAACAGGTAGAAATTGTGGGGTGGCAAAATTTCATAGTAATTGTTAAAGAACCATGGCTGATTCAACAGCTACTGAACTCCTCTAGCCCTGGAGGAGTCCAAGCAGAGACTGAAGAAATACTTGTTAAATGGATGCAAGCATTGGAAGAGTGTCTGTGACCTTTTAGGATTTCTTTAAACTCTACTGTGCCTACTCGTTCATTTTTATTGTTAGAAAACAAAACAAGAACCAGAAGGCCCACCTTTTGTTAAGCAGGACTCTCATCTAGGTTGATCACTGAGTGAGAAAGAATGGTAAATAGAAGAGGCAGTTTGGTAGAGAGAGCGTAGCACTTAGTGCTGGAAGTTGACTCAGGGTTCTGGCTCTTGTCTTCTTGCTTATTCATTCTCCCTTTGCTTCAGTTTCATTTCTTAGTAGAGTGTGGTTAGTAAGCATACTAATAATACCATAGGGTTATTGTGAGGATTAAGTGAGATGATAGATGTGAAAGCACTTTGTAAAGCAATATACAGTGTTAATTTTTGTAAGACACAGTCCCTGTCTTTTGGGAGCTTATGTGGTAAACTGTAAAGAGTGAATCATATACAATAGAAGGAAACAGATGCTGCTATAGAAGTGAAACCTGTATGCAGTCAAAGCCCAAAGGAATATTGAATTTCATTTCATTGCTTGCCTCATTCAAAGAAAGATTTCAGGTACCTTGTTAGGAGCATGTAAAATCTACCAAGATCATTAATTTAGAAGCAGGTATCCCAGGAACTGGGCTGAACATAAAATCATCTGTACCATGAATTGGGGTACAAATTTGGGTTTAAGCATCTTAGCAACCAACACAAATAGGGAAATATGTTTCAATGCTTAACACAGTTAAGCATCTATTATAACAGTGCTCTGCAATAGAAATATAACACAAAACACTCAGCTTCTTTTTATTTTACCTTTAGGAATAACATGTTTATTAGTTCAGGATTGATATCCTAAGGTAAAAATCAGCATCCACAAAGATCTTGACAACATACATGATAGACCATTTGAATAAAAAGAATTAAAAAGGGGTAAGCATTGGATATAACTATAAACATACAGGAAATAAAAACTGAGGTCCTGAGCAAGGGAGGTGTGTCTTCAGTTCAGTTCAGTCACTCAGTCATGTCTGACTCTTAGCGACCCCATGAATTGCAGCATGCCAGGCCTCCCTGTCCATCACCAATTCCCAGAGTTCACCCAAACCCACGTCCATCAAGTCGGTGATGCCATCCAGCCATCTCATCCTCTGTCGTCCCCTTCTCCTCCTGCCCCCAATCCCTCCCAGCATTCTTCACTTTCTGCCATAAGGGTGGTGTCATCTGCATATCTTAGGTTATTGATATTTCTCCCGGCAATCTTGATTCCAGCATACAAATGAAAAAATAGTTTAAGGGCCTAAACTGTCAGTAAGTTCAGAGTTCAAAAGGATTCATCAAAGACTACTGTCACCAAAAAAGGCTAAAACAAGCTTAGTCTACTGATCTGTCAAAATATTTAAAAGGAGTCGCACCCCTATGTGTGACTCAGCAGTGGTGCCCTGCTTCCATGGCTGTGCAGCTTTCCTCTGGGGGCACTCCTTGCCAGAAATTTCCTCCTTCCTGTTCCCTCGGGCCGTCTTTCTGTGGTGGGTCGCTGTCCTGGGGTCCTGGCCCCGGCACTGCTCTCCAGTCCCCACTCTCCAGCTGCCAACCACCGTGCCCACCGGTGGACCCGCATCCCAGTCCAGGCTTCAGGTGCATCTTAAAGACCATGGGTCCTTGGAAAAGTGATGGAGAGGGAGTACTGTCAGGCCAAAAAGGCACAAAACAGATTTAAAGTTCCTTTGGGGACAAAGTTTTATAGAGTGAAACCTGTGTCATGGAAGAAGAAAGTATAATTTATGGGAGAAACTGAGACATTCTGTGACATTTTTCTCATTTGTCCAACAGTGCTCATTCATCCCTTCCAACACAGCAGACCATCTTTTTATAGAAAAGTTAAAATAATAGTATAGTTCAGTGGTACATATCATTTACTATTTACCTGGTTGCATTTTAGGAACAATAAATTCATCAAAACTCTCAGCTGAATTAAAGGGGTTTTTGTTTTTGTTTTTCTACCAAAGTAACTCTAGAAATGTGGGTCAAACTAGTTCATTTTGTCATAGGGAAAATGTGCATTGTGGCTTATGATTAGCCACCTTAATTGCCTGTTACATATACATTAGCTTGAACTTAGATATTCAGTGTTAGTTATTGTTAGCAGCATTTGTCCTTTTGTGAAACCAGTATCAGAAAACTTACACTCTTTAAGACATGCTTTATAAAATGTATAAATTCTTCAAAAATATTTGAAAAGAAGTGTTGCTGCATGCAGATATTCATAATTTTGAGTTTGCCTCTGTAGACTGTGAAAGCAAACTGTTTCATTTATTTTTTTTAATGCCCTTTGATGTTTCGAAACAAAAAGAAACTCTAATTCCATTGACTGACTTTAAAATCAGCCATAATCATTAGTCTTCAAAAGCATTTTGCACAAGATTGGTCGCCTGGATTCTACAAGGAGGCATGTGCTGGTGGTGGTCTCCAAGCAGCACACAGCCCTTCCCAACACTCTTATTCTGTTTAGAATAATCATATTGATGAGGTCAGAATTCATGGTTCAGTTTCAGAAAAAAAGTATTCATTGTACATTAACCATTTAGAGGTCATTTAAATAAAAAATGTAAAAGACATGTAGAATTTTAAAACCGTGACGATTTGGACCTGTTTTTTCTAAAAAAAAAAAAAAAGGGGGGAGTTATGTAATAAACCTGCACCTGATCTGCATTTTTAGTCACTGATTCAGTTCAGTTCAGTTCAGTCGCTCAGTCGTATCCGACTGTTTGCGACCCCATGAATCACAGCATGCCAGGCCTCCCTGTCCATCACCAATTCCCGGAGTTCACTCAGACTCACGTCCATCAAGTCAGTGATGCCATCTAGCCATCTCATCCTCATCCCCTTCTCCTCCTGCCCCCAATCCCTCCCAGCATCAGAGTCTTTTCCAATGAGTCAACTCTTCTCATGAGGTGGCCNTGCGACCCCATGAATCACAGCATGCCAGGCCTCCCTGTCCATCACCAATTCCCAAAGTTCACTCAGACTCACGTCCATCAAGTCAGTGATGCCATCTAGCCATCTCATCCTCATCCCCTTCTCCTCCTGCCCCCAATCCCTCCCAGCATCAGAGTCTTTTCCAATGAGTCAACTCTTCTCATGAGGTGGCCAAAGTACTGGAGTTTCAGCTTCAGCATCGTTCCCTCCAAAGAAATCCCAGGGCTGATCTCCTTCAGAATGGACTGGTTGGATCTCCTTGCAGTCCATGGGACTCTCAAGAGTCTTCTCCAACACCACAGTTCAAAAGCATCAATTCTTCGGCGCTCAGCTTTCTTCACAGTCCAACTCTCACATCCATACATGACCACTGGAAAAAACATAGCCTTGACTAGACGGACCTTAGTTGGCAAAGTAATGTCTCTGCTTTTGAATATGCTATCTAGGTTGGTCATAACTTTCCTTCCAAGGAGTAAGTGTCTTTTAATTTCAAGGCTGCAATCACTATCTGCAGTGATTTTGGAGCCCCCAAAAATAAAGTCTGACACTGTTACCACTGTTTCCCCATCTATTTGCCATGAAGTGATGGGACCAGATGCCATGATCTTCGTTTTTTGAATGTTGAGCTTTAAGCCAACCTTTTCACTCTCCACTTTCACTTTAGGCTATGTATATTTTGTGTTTGCTTCTGTGTACCACATTTTAAAAAGTATAAAAATGTATTATACTGGTCTCTCAAGAATTTTAGAGTATAATATAAAAATACTCCAAAAACAGATGAAATAACCCATCACTCCAGCATACTGCTGCTAAGTCACTTCAGTCATATCCGACTCTGTGCGACCCCATAGATGGCAGCCCATCAGGCTCCCCCGTCCCTGGGATTCTCCAGGCAAGAACACTAGAGTGGGCCGCCATTTCTTTCTCCAGTGCATGAAAGTGAAAAGTGAAAGTGAAGTCGCTTAGTCGTGTCCGACCCTTAGCGATCCCATGGACTGCAGCCTACCAGCCTCTTCCTTCCATGGGATTTTCCAGTCAAGAGTACTGGAGTGGGGTGCCATTGCCTTCTCCGATTACTAGGTTGTTTTAAATATCCTCGTAGCCAGTTTTTTTGAAAGTAAGAAAAGAAGTGGGAAGAAATAGTTGAAGTTAATTTTAACTGTATTTTATTTAATACTGAGTATGTTAAGAATACTATTCCAACATGTAATCAACATGAGTAATTATTAGTGAGAGAACATGTAATCAGTATAAGTAATTATTAATGATATGTTCTTTGTTTTAAACTTTGAAAATCCAGTGTAGTTTTTACTCTGTCTCAGTTCAGACTAGCCACATTTCAAGTCCTCAGTAGTCACATGTAGCTAGTGGCACAGGTAGGCACAAACAGACCCATAAGATAAAAATAAGCTAACTGTTCAGGTAGTGCACAATTAGTCTTATAACTAAAGCCAGTAAGAAATTGTTCTTATTAAAAAAAAGGTGATGCATGTATGATGTGAAGACTCCATCATTCACAGCTTCCATGCTGTTAATAGTCTCATGGGGCAGCCTTCTGAGAGTGTTTCTTAATAATGATACCTAATGTTAATGATACTCCAGTAGAACACAGTTCAGTTTTAATAAAGGGCAAGGAAGGGGAAGGAAAGACAGGGAAAGAAGGAAGAAAAAAAAAGGAACGAGAAAGAAAGTGAAACAAAGGAAAGAGAAGAAAGAAAAAACAAAAACATAAAGAAAATAGGATGATATGGTCCAACCTTGTGCTGATTTGAGTTACATCCAGAAAGAAAATAGGATGATATGGTCCAACCTTGTGCTGATTTGAGTTACATCCAGGTTAGGTGGAAACCTAGGGCTTTTAAAGTTGGAAACACCAGTGCCTCCAAGGATCAGGTAGAAAACAAGAAAAGTTTGCCTGTTTTGGAGTGGGAACTTGTGACTAACCTGGAGTAAGATTGTCCTGTCTAAAGACTTAAATTCAAAATTTAAAAGGTACTGCTGGCCAAATAAAACTTGGCCTACTATGTGCTGGTTTGTAGTGCTTGATTTAAATACTAGGCAGATACTAGGTTAAGAGCCTATGATGGATATTATTTAAAAACTCCTCCCCCCCAAAAAAAATGCATTCATACACAGTGTTTTATATATATTTGTAGGAATTTACAGTCTCAGCCACAATTCCCGGTATAGCATGAAACTGCTTTTCCAGTGTCTGGAGGGGATATTTTGCCCTTCATATTTTCTTTTGTGATTTTAACCTGTTCTGTCTTTTCTTCTCCATTGATAGACGGAAGGGGTTACAAAGCGTTTGGCGGAAAAAAATGACTTTGTGATCTTCCTGTTTACACTGATGACGAGTAAGAAGACATTCTTACAAACAGCAACCCTCATTGAAGATATTTTGGGTGTTAAAAAGGTGAGCTGGGTCCTCTAGCTGGTGTATTACTGGGTGGAGCAGAATGTCTCAGACAGTTGTATTTTTAAACATGAGTAATATACAAGAGCTCTTTCAAAAAAGAATTTTACCATATTCCTTATAAATACTTAAATATATTTATAAATATATAATTTTTATTATAGTATATGCTAACAGAATATTTATATATAAACATATAAATACTTAAAGATTTTTTTAAATACTTAAATATATTTACTAGGTTATGTTCCTTATAAAAGGTCTTAAATGACTATAAAACTTAAAGACAGATTGAAATCAAACTAATTATAAAACTCAAAAGGACAAATTGACGTGAATTTAATGTGTCAGCTAATGTTACTGTGCTGAAGTCAAATTGTCCCTCTGTTATGATGCAGGATCTTTTTCACATAGTTCTTCTGCTGTATGCTGTGCAGGGACTCCGTTTTGCTACCACTTCTCTGTATTTGAACTGTTGTGAAACTTTCTTGTGATGTTTGACTTTCACTTGTTACATTCACCTGTGTTTTTTCTCATTAATCTTCAGCAGTTAGTTTTAATTGAGACCAACATCAGTTCAGTTCAGTCGCTCAGTCGTGTCCGACTCTTTGTGACCCCATGAATCGCAGCACGCCAGGCCTCCCTGTTCATCACCATCTCTCGGAGTTCACTCAGACTCACATCCATTGAGTCAGTGATGCCATCCAGCCATCTCATCCTCGGTCGTCCCCTTCTTCTCCTGCCCCCAATCCCTCCCAGCATCAGAGTCTTCTCCAATGAGTCAACTCTTCGCATGAGGTGGCCAAAGTACTGGAGTTTCAGCTTTAGCATCATTCCTTCCAAAGAAATCCCAGGGTTGATCTTCTTCAGAATGGACTAGTTGGATCTGCTTGCAGTCCAAGGGACTCTCAAGAGTCTTCTCCAACACCACAGTTCAAAAGCATCAATTCTTCGGCGATCAGCCTTCTTCACAGTCCAACTCTCACATCCATACATGACCACAGGAAAAACCATAGCCTTGACTAGACGGACCTTAGTCGGCAAAGTAATGTCTCTGCTTTTGAAAATGCTATCTAGGTTGGACATAACTTTTCTTCCAAGGAGTAAGCGTCTTCTAATTTCATGGCTGCAGTCACCATCAGCAGTGATTTTGGAGCCCAAAAAAATAAAGTCTGGCACTGTTTCCACTGTTTCCCCATCTATTTCCCATGAAGTGATGGGACCAGATGCCATGATCTTCGTTTTCTGAATGTTGAGCTTTAAGCCAACTTTTTCACTCTCCTCTTTCACTTTCATCAAGAGGCCTTTTAGCTCCTCTTCACTTTCTGCCATAAGGGTGGTGTCATCTGCATATCTGAGGTTATTGATATTTCTCCCGGCAATCTTGATTCCAGCTTGTGTTTCTTCCAGTCCAGCTTCTATCAGATCTAGGCCCTTAAATCTATTCCTCACTTCCACTGTATAATCATAAGGGATTTGATTTAGGTCATACCTGAATGGTCTAGTGGTTTTCCCTACTTTCTTCAATTTGAGTCTGAATTTGGCAATAAGGAGTTCATGATCTGAGCCACAGTCAGCTCCCGGCCTTGTTTTTGTTGACTGTATAGAGCTTCTCCATCTTTGGCTGCATAGAATATAATCAATCTGATTTTGGTGTTGACCATCTGGTGATGTCCACGTGTAGAGTCTTCTCTTGTGTTGTTGGAAGAGGGTGTTTGCTATAAGGAAATAACAAATATGAGCACTGAAATCCTGCTACTTGGTCTTAAGACAGACTTTCAAATGATGCAGAATATGCTTTTTTTTTTTTTTAAAGGCAAACTGTAATCGAAAGCACTAAATTAAAAACTTGTCATCAAGCACTCACAGACCTCCCCAGAACACATCTGTAGACATGTTAGAGAAACACTGTATTACATTTTTGGCGTAATGCTTGTTAGAACCTGGTTTTCTTCCCCCAGTCCGTGTCAGTTACAGTTGGCAGATTTCTTTCTTTTACAACTGAGGAGGTGGGAGTTAGCATTGCTCTTAGAGTTGCTGTCTGAGGAGGTAGGAGTTAGCATTGCTCTTTGAGTTGCTGTTACGGTGAAAAGAGCACCGTGTGCATTGTGGAGATCCCAGCTTTCACTTCTGTCAGCCTGCTGCACTTTCCCCGGGCTCTGCTTGTCATTGCCCAGGCCAAAGATGCACAAGTGACCCATTGTCTGTAGGAACACACTGGAGATGTGTGCAGGTCCCAGACAGACCCTTTGTGCCCTTTGATGAAAAGGCTTTGTTATTTTTCCAATAATTGTATGTTCAGTTTGTGAGAAGGGGCTTCCAAGGTGGAAACTCCAAACTCCCTGACAATCTCAGCATGAGACTCTGGGATTGCTCCTTCATAACTTTGCCCCCTTGTCCCGCACGTGCTCTCTCCCCTCATACTTTCCTGTGTTGCCAAAAATGGTGATGAGTTCTGCTAGATGTTGGTTGGAAAGAATAGTAGACACCATAAAGAGAGTGGGAACACAAGCCACAAACTGGGAAAAGATATTTACAACTCATTCGACTAACAAAAGATTGGTATTCAGAATTTATCGTGAGGAATTCCCTGGCACTCCAGTGGTTGAAGACTCTGAGCTTGCACTGCGGGGGGCACGAGTTCAATACCTGGCCAGGGAACAAAGGTCCCACATGCCTCGTGGCATGGCCAGACAAACAACAAAAATGACCAAAAGCAACAATAGAATTTATCGTGAATTCTTACACATCAACAGGGAAGAGACAAATGGCCCAGTAGAAAAATGGGCAGTGATAGGAACAAGCATTTTACAGAAGAGAGACAAATGATCCATAAATAGAAGATGCTTAACTTCCATGAGAATGTGTATCACTGCAAACACATTACTGCGAACACCTTTTTGTATCAGTGGAGTAAACCTATTTTGTTTTCTAGTTGAATATGTGCCTTCCCTGTGACCCACACCTATGGAAGCATTTCCTTGAGGACTGAGGCATTAGTATCGTGGCCTAGGTCATCTGTAACCTATGCCCAGGCATGCTTGTGGGGAAGCTCAATTCCAGGACAGTGATTCTTTTATTTATTTATTTTTGGCTGTGCTAGGTCTGCATTGGAGAAGGAAATGGCAGCCCACTCCAGTACTCTTGCCTGGAAAACCCCATGGGCAGAGGAGCCTGGTAGGCTGCAGTCCATGGGGTCGCTACGAGTCAGACATGACTGAGCGACTTCACTTTCACTTTTCACTTTCCTGCATTGGAGAAGGAAATGGCACCCCACTCCAGTGTTCTTGCCTGGAGAACCCCAGGGATGGGGGAGCCTGGTGGACTGCCGTCTGTGGGGTCGCACAGAGTCGGACACGACTGAAGCAACGTAGCAGCAGCAGCAGGTCTTCATTGCCGTGCAGGCTTTCTCTAGTTGCAGCGAGCAGGGGCTCCCCTCTAGTTGGAGTGCACAGGCTTCTCCTTGCATTGGCGTCCCTCGTTTTTGGAGCATGGGCTCTAGGGTGCACAGGCTTCAGCACATGGGCTCGGTTGTAGTGCTCGCGGCCACTAGAGCACAGGCTCAGTAGTTGTGGCACAAAGGCTTTTAGTTGCTCCATGGCATGTGGAATCTTCTGGACCAGGGATCAAACCTGTATCCCTCACATTGGCAGGCGGGTTCTTAACCACTGGACCACTAGGGAAGTCCCCAGAACAGTGATTCTTAGAAATAAAAACACTAAATTGAAGCCACGAGGGTGTGAAATCAATTCAGTGGATCTACCAGCTGATAGAAAAGATCAAAATGTATTGTGTAAGGGTACTAAGTTTTTGTTTCATGTTTATACACATATTTATGTGTTCACCTATGTATGTTTGCTAGGTTGTGATGGAAATTTTATTTTTTACTCTTGAATATTGTCAGAATGGTTTGGAAGCCACTGCCCCAGAAAAACTGCACCTGTGCATCAAGAAACACATAAGAACGTTTATAGCATTGTTGATTAAGAGCCTGAAATCAGGTCTCTCTGATCCATCAACAGGAAAATGGATAAATGTCCTCTCTTCCCACAATGGGATATTACACAATGAATGTTGCTATAAGCAGCAACATAGCCAAATCATAGAAATTATTGATAGAAGTCAGTCAAAGAAGATGGTCTATAGTATTATCATTTTTACAAAGCTCAAAAATAGGCAAACTCAAATTATACAAAACTTTTTTCAATGAAAAAACAATAATAAAATTCAGGAATAGTGGTTACCTCTGGTAGAGAGACAGGGAAATGTGATAGAAAAGGCACACATAGCTGTTCACTTTGTTTTACTTTGTAGCGTATATTATACCAAGTATTAAATAAAAATTAAAATGTAACCCAAAGAAGTGCACCTGAAGAGTGGGAGGGCCTGGGTTGTAACCCCACACCCTAAGTTAGCCATGGCTAGAGGAACTGAGGGAGAAGGCAATGGCACCCCACTCCAGTACTCTTGCTTGGCAAATCCCATGGATGGAGGAGCCTGGTAGTCTGCAGTCTATGGGATCACTAAGAGTTGAGCGACTTCTCCTTCACTTTTCACTTTCATGCATTGGAGAAGGAAATGGCAGCCCACTCCAGTGTTCTTGCCTGGAGAATCCCAGGGACGAGGGAGCCTGATGTGCTTCCATTTCTGGGGTCGCACAGTGTCAGACACGACTGAAGCGACTTAGCAGCAGCAGCAGCAGCAGAGGAACTGATAAGCTGAAAGTCCCAGTTTTCAATAATAACAGTAGCCAACATTTATTGTTACTATTGTTACTGAGAAGCAAAGGTGGAAGAAGTTGTTCTCAAATACCCACCACAGACAACCAGAAGTGGGAGTAGGATTCAGGAAGGCTTCTAGGGATCATCCAGTTGTTCAGTACATACTTACTGAGACCCTCACTACCAGGTTCTATGCACTGAAGCTCTGGAGAGAAGATATGACACACCTCGCCCTCAAGACAGTGTCAGTTTATTCGGGAAATTAGATGCAAGAATAGAAAACTTCAAGTTCATGTGATACGTGCAGTGATAGAGAAATACCCAATCCAGTGAAAGTTGAGTAAATTTATGGGATGAGGGGTAGCAGGTGTTCTCTGAAGAATGTCAGGCTGCTTCAAGGAGAGAAACTCATGTGATGTATGTGCAACATTTGTGGCTATTAAGAAAGAAAGGAAATGAGAATATAACCAAACAACAAAAAGCATTTCATTAAACTCAGTACGCATTCATGATAAAAGCTAGGAATAGAAAGAAAATTCCTTAAGGTGATATTGACTATCTGTTAAAATTTACAGCAGACATCAAACTGAACCTGGAACTTTGGGAATACTTCTGTTACAGGAAAAGGGGAGAATGTCTACTATCATTTACTCTTGACAGTTGGTTACATAGGCAGGTACACAAGGAGACATCTGTGGGAATGTTCATTGCAAATTTGTTTAATAGTGAAAAATTGTGGTCCACCTTAACATGCACATATTTTAAAAGGAGAAAGATTGAATAAATCATAGGGTAAAACAGTGAGAAATGAGTAAACCAGACTTACTTGTATCAATAAAGTTAAATTACAGTGTTGACTGTGAAAAATAGGGTATAATATGTCAGTCCCACTGCATGCAGAACAAAACCATATATTTTTGTTCACTGAGGTATAATTATATTAGTTTCAGGTATACAGCTTAGTTATTCAAAATTTTAAAAAATTATACTCCATTAAAATTTATTTTAAAATAATTTATTTGGCTGTATCCGGTCTTAGTTTTGGCGCATGGGATCTTTTGTTGGGGCACATGGACTCTCTAGCTGTGGCATGCAGGCTCAGTAGTTGGCGGCATGCAGACTTAGTGGCTCCTAGGCATGTGGGATCTTTGTTCCCTGAGCAGGGATCAAACCCTCATCCCCTACATTGCAGGGATTTTTAACCACTGGACCACCGGGAAAGTCCCTAGGTTATACTCCATTTACAGTTATAAAATACTAGCTGCATTCCCTGTGCTATACGTTATATCTTTATTTTATACATAGTAGGTTGTGAACAATAACATGTATTGTTGTGGAAATATTTGTAAGTGTGAAGATGTGTAGAAATAATAAATAGAGTTCAAAGTAATGGTTAACTCTGAGGGGAAGGAAGTGAAGGCAACTGGATAGGGACACACAGGGGCCTTCAGCTATGTTTAAAATATTTTATGTCTTAAAAAGAGAACATCTGTGGCAATTTCTCATTCATAAAACTTGAATGGTAGAATTTTTTTTTTAAGCCAAAATGGGACATATGAGCAAAGGTAGAGAATATAGATAGTGGCGCTCAAAGGGTTTAATCCTCAAACCAAGACTGTGAGGTGGATTAGTTCCTTTTAACAAATGAGAAAACAAAGACTTAAGTTCCATGACTTACTTACAGTTGCACAGCTGCATGCAGAGCTGGGATTTGAACTTAAGTGGTCTAGATACCAAGCTCCATTCTTAGGGGAGTGCAGCAGAGCGGCACATTCAATCTCAAATGAACTGAGCATGGGAATTGTTCTGTTTGTGTCTTTTGTAGGAAATGATCCGACTAGATGAAGTCCCCAATCTGAGTTCCTTAATATCCAACTTTGATCAGCAGCAGCTTGCTAATTTCTGCCGGATTCTGGCTGTCACCATTTCAGAGATGGATACAGGGAATGATGACAAGCATACGCTTCTTGCCAAAAATGCTCAGCAGAAGAAGAGCTTGAGCTTGGGGCCTTCTGCAGCTGAAATTAACCAAGGTAAACTCTCTAAGTTGTCAGAATTTTGACATTGTAGCACTGAGATCCCTTCCTAATCTTCTTTCAGTATGTCTAGAGATTTGAATCACCTATGAGGGCTCCTTGGGTCCACTTAGAGTATGTAAAATCTGTGTGTATCTATTTGTTATTTGGGGGGACCAAGTCCATAGCCATCAGATTTTTTAATAGATCCAGAATTTCAAAAAAGTGAAGCTCCATTATTTATCAAAATTAAAAGTACATATATCTTTTGTTCCACTACACCTTTTCTGGATCTTTATGCTATATGCAAAAAATCTTTGGTCATTACTTTGCTGACAAAGGTCAGTCTAGTCAAAGCTATGGTTTTTCCAGTTCACATGTATGCATGTGAGAGTTGAAGTATAAAGAAAGCTGAGCACTGAAGAATTGATGCTTTTGAACTGTGGTGTTGGTGAAGACTCTTGAGAGTCTCTTGGACTGCAAGGAGATCCAACCAGTCCATCCTAAAGGAAATCAGTCCTGAATATTCATTGGAAGGACTGATGCTAAAGCTGAAACTCCAGTACTTTGGCCACCTGATGCAAAGAACTGACTCATTGGAAAAGACCCTGATGCTGGGAAAGACTGAAGGCTGGAGGAGAAGGAGACGACAGAGGATGAGATGGTTGGATGGCATCACTGACTCGATGGACATGAGTTTGAGCAAGCTCTGGAAGTTGATGATGGACAGGGAAGCCTGGCACGCTACAGTCCATGGGGTCGCAAAGAGTCGGACATGACTGAGCGACTGAACTGATACTGATGCTATATGCTATGTGTGTGTGTGTGTATGTGTGTGTGTGTGTCTTTGTGTGGGGAAGATCCCCTCGAGGAGGGCACAGCAGCCCACTCCAATATTCCTGCCTGGAGAATCCCCATGGACAGAGGAGCCTGGTGAGCTACAGTCCATGGGGATGTGAAGAGTCAGCACGACTGAAGTGACTTAGCACGTGTGTGTGTATATATACACACACACACACACAGAGAGAAAGATACATACAGTCATACATTAGAGAGACTGGAAGTTCGATTCCAGTATCTGCAGCACTGTGATAAAACAAATACTGCAATAGAGTCACACAAACTTTTTGGTTTCCCAGTGCATATAAAGGTTATGTTTATACTTAGTCTATTAAGTGTGTAATAATAGCACTATATCTAAAAAAAAAGTACATACTTTAATTAAAAATATTGCTTGAAGTGCTAGCCATTATCTGAGCCTTCAGAGAGTTATAATCTCTTTGCCTCAGTGTTGAGGGCTGCTAACTGATCAGGGTGGTGGTTGCTGAAGCTTGGGTAGCTATGGCAGTTTCTTAAAATAAGATAGCAGTTTGCCACGTGGATTGACTCATGAACGATTTCTCTGTAGCAGGCAATGCTGTTCATAGTAGGACTTACTTCAAAGTTGGAGTCAATCTTCTCAAACCCTGCCGTTGCTTTATCAACTGAGTTTATGTAATATTCTTCAATCCTTTGTCATTTCAGCAGTCTCTTTTTTTTATTGAAGTATAGTTGATATACAACGTGTTAGTTTCTGCTGTACAGCAAAATGAATCAGTTATGCATATACATGCATCCACTTTTTTAAGAAATTCTTTTCCCATATAGGTCATCACAGAATTCTGAGTAGAGTTCCCTGTGCTGCACAGAAGTTTCTTACTAGTTACCTATAGTAGTGTGTATATGTCAATTCAGTCTTCCAGATTATCCCTCCCCCGCTTCCCCCTTAGTAACTGTAAGTTTGTTTTCTCCATATATGACTCTATTTCTGTTTTGTAAATAAGTTTATTTGACCCTGTTTTACTTTTAGATTCCACATATAAGGGGTATGATACGGTATTTATCTTCCTCTGGCTTACTTCACTCAGTATGACAATCTGTAGGTCCTTCTGTGTTGCTACAAGAGGCATTATTTCATTTTTATGGCTGAGTAATACTCCATTGTGTATATGTACCACATCTTTATCCATTCATCCATCAATGGACATTTGGGTTGCTTCCATGTTCTGGCTATTATAAATAGTACTGCGATGAATGTTGTGGCGTGTGTATCTTTTTGAATGATGGAATTCTCCAGGTATATGCAGGGCTTCCCTTGTAGCTCAGTTGGTAAAGAATCTGCCTGCAGGGCAGGAGACCCAGGTTTGATTCCTGGCTTGGGAAGATACTCTGAAGAAGAAAATGGCAACCCTTTCCAGTATTCTTGCCTGGAATATCCCATGGATAGAGGAGCCTGGCAGGCTACAGTCTGTGGGGTAGCAAGAGTCAGACACGACTTAGTGGCTAAACCACCAAGATATATGCCCAGGAGTGGGATTGCAGGATCTGACTGGTAGCTCTGTTTTTAGTTGTTTAAAGAAATAGGGGTATACATAATAGTCAGCTTTGGCTACCGTAACAAGATAGCACAGACTTAGTGGCTTAAACAACAGAAATTAGTTTCTCACAGTTTTGGAGGCTACAGGTCCAAGATGCAAGTACCATCAGCAGTGGTTTTGGTGAGGCCTCTCTTCCTGACTTGCAAATGGCCACCTTCTCACTGTGGCCTCATTGTGACCTTCTCTCTGCACATGCACAGAGAGCTCTGGTGTCTCATCCTCTTAAATAAGGATACCATTCCTGTCAGATTAGGACCTCATTTTATGACCTCATTTGATTACCTCCCTAAAGACTCTGTCTCCAGATACAGTCATGTTGTGGATTAGGGCTTCAACATAAGAATTGGGCGGGGGGTGGGGGGTCGGGGGTGCGGACACAATTCATTCCATTATAGTATGAAAGGCTAAAGTGTGTAAGATGTTGCCAAAAAGTTTTTGTTTTGTTTCTGGTAAACTGCGGCTGTGAAATAGTTTTCTTGACCAGCAAAATGATGATTTATGCTATCTTCCTGCCCCTCAGTTAATAAAAATATCAGAGCACTTTATAGGCTGCTCAGAAACTACCAATTATGTCTTCTGTCAATTCAGATGGAAACAAATGGATCCATCTGCGGGGAAAAAGTCTTTCAAATTTTAGTCAGAGATGTAAATAAAGCCTCAGGCCTGGCAGTTATCAATTTATAGGTGACACCAGGATGAGAGGGGCTGATTTACACAGCATATGAGCTAGAATGGAATTCAGAATCCTCTCAGAGATCTGGAAAGCAGGGCCTCAACTACAGCAGAAAAATCTACAGGAATATTTTGGAAATACTGATGTTTTAACAAATAAGAAAGATGAGGTCTGCTTTTGCAGAAATTATTGGAAGTTGTGGATGTTTTAATGTTCAACTGGTTTAACATTAGCCAACAGTGTGTGTGGTAGCTACTGGTAAAGCTGTGAGAAGTACAAAGGTTGTACAATGCTGGGATGCCAGTCCCCTGAGATTGTGCATAAGTTGGTGAGTAAAATGAGGCCAGTGAGTTTTTTCTGAGAAGAGAATCCATAAATTTGATCAGCTTTCATCATCAGAGAATCCATAACATTCATCAGAGATGAGTGACTAACAAAAGCTCAGGACCCTGTGGGGTGGGAATCAGTCTCAGAATCCTAATACCGGGCAGGTCATATCTGAATGGCTGTGTTTGGTGTTCAGGGTGTGTAGACTAGGTCTTAGGAACTGCCCTCTGAGGAACAGTTAGGAAAACTGGACTGTTTACCTGGAGAAAGAAGGTGTGACTAAAAGTCCATGTTTTTGAGACTTTTCAAAATTAGAAATTTTTAGAATTCAAACTCATTTATTTTATTTTTTGTGGGGGGAAATCTACAGGTTTTTTTTTTTTTTTAATTCACAAACTACAAGACGAATAGCAGGTATACAGCAGAAAGTTTGTTCTCCTCCCATTGGTGACGTATTACCAGTTTCTCATCTGTCCCTCCAGAGATAATCTGTACATGCCCAGCCACGGGAGTGGAGGAGGGATGAGAGAAGACTGGCTCCTTTCTGTTTGTACTGATGATGATGTAAAATAAGCACCATTCTGCCTCTGACTCTTTTCAGATAACTTTATCTTGCAAAGCATCCCATTCCGGTACATGTAGAATTACCTGATACCTTTTTACAAGTGGATAGCCATTGTATGGGCGTACCACAATTTATTTAATTAGTCCACTGTTGATGGAAATTTTTTTTTTCTCGTCTTTGTACCTACAAATAACATCCTTATGCATAGAGTTTAATGTGCTGGATATTTGCCTTTTAAGTGTTGATAGATGTTAACAGATTTGCCTTCCATAGAAAGTGCTAGTTCATCTTCCCACCCTGTATACCCTTCCCAGTATAGGGCTATTTTAGATTTCTTGATATTTGTCAAACTTATAAGTAGGAAATGGTATCTCAAAAGAAACAAATGTAAAAACAAAACCAAAAAATTCTATCCCAGTATATTTTTATTACTTGAGGTGAAAGTTACATTAAAAAACGAACCACTTAATTCAGTGACTTATAGTACATTTGCAGTTTGTGCGGCCACCACCTCCATCTAGTTCCAAAACATTTTCCTCATCAACAGGAAACCCTGAACACATTCAACAGTTATTCCCCAACCCCTCCCCCCGCACCCCCGTGGCCTTAGTTGTGTCCAGCTCTTTGCGACCCCACCAGGCTTCTCTGTCCGTGGAATTCTCCAGGCAAGAATACTGGAGTGGGTTGTCATTGCCTTCCTCCAAGGGATCTTCCCGAGCCAGGGACCAGACCCCTGCATCTCTTAGGTCTCCTGCATTGGCAGGCAGGTTCTTTACCACTAGCGCCACCTGGGAAGCTCTGTTCCCCCCAACCACCGGCCATCATCTGCTTTCTGTCTGTGGATTCACCTATTCTGGGTTTTTCATATAAATGGATTTTAAAAATATGTGACTTTTCGTATCACATCTCATACCTTTTTCACTTCTCATGATGTTTTTGAGGCTCATCAGTGCTGTTGAATGTCAGTGTTTCATTCTTTTTTCATTCTTTTTTGTGTGTATATAACAAAATTTGTGTATCTATTGATGGACATTTGGGTTAGTTACACCGTTTTGGGTTAGTTACACCGTTTGACTACTGTGAATAGTGCTGCTCTGAACACATGTATTTGTTCAAGCACCTGCTGGGTATGTATTGGGTTGGCCTAAAAGTTCATTCAGATTTTTCTGTAAAATCTTACAGAATGAATACTTAGGATGGAATTGCCAAGTCATATGGTATAATAATTCTATGTTTAACTTTTTGAGGAAAAGTTAGTTTAAATGTAGTTTTATTTTATCTTTACTAATGAGGTCATACATTGTTTTATAGTCACTAATTTGTAGAGGATGGAAAGGGGGGCTAAGATGATTTGCCAATTTCTGCTGGGACTAAATTCATATGACATAATCCTCCTAACTAGTTATTTTGTTTTTATTTATTCTGTTTTTAAAGACTTTTCTTTAAAGCTGTATTCTTTTAGGATTTATTTTAAAATTTTTTGTTATGGGAATCTTCACACATATAAAAGTAGAGACATGTATATAACAGTATAATGATCCCTGTTTACTTATTACCTACCTTCAACAGTTATCAACTGATGGCCTGTCTTTGTCTCTACCCTCCTTTACTCCTCCCTTCCTCATTTTGGATATTTTGAAACAGATCCCAGACGTTATAAGATTTCACCTGCATATATTTCAGTGTTTGTATAAGATGGTGATTCTTGAACCATAACTCTTAATACCATATTATACTCTCCCAAAGTAATATTAATATCTTGATATTTTGAAATATCTATTTGATAATTTTTTATTAGATGTTACATTTTCATGGTTCAGAAAATCACAAATTCAGAGAGGTGTTCACTGAAAACATCCCCTCACACTATTCCCAGTGGCCATATTCTGTTTGCTTTTGGCAACCACTCTTTTCTGTCCTTCAAGATTTAGTATATCCACAAGCAAATAGGCACAGACATTAGCTTTATTTTGAAGAGTGTTAATTTTTGGAGCCAAGATTTGAACCTGAATTCCCTGTCTTCAAAGTTTATTATGTTGTTTATGCTGACCAGAATTTCTGTCTTACTCATCATTGTGAGTACAGTGGAACTAGTGGAAATAGGAGTTGGGTGGTTAAGTTGCTTTCTTTACCTTAAAAAAAAAGGACTATCATTTTTTCTTCCTGGTGTGTGTTATAGGAAAATCAGATAGCTAAGTAATTTTAAAAGAAGTGTTTGTATCCTTTCCTACTCAGAAACAGCCACAGTAAATACTTTGGTATATATCCTTCCATTCTTCATGTGTGTGTGTATATGTATATTATGTGCATATTTTAAAGAAGAAAACTTTAAAATTTAAAGAAATTGGGCTTAAGCCAATACTGTTTAATAATTTGCTTCTTTAAGAAGTAAGTTAAACACCTCTTTAGAGTTGCTGTATAAAGACATATGTGTCATTGTTTTTAGTATCTGTGTTTTGTGCTCCACTGCATGGATGTATTGTATTTAATCAGTATGCTATTAACGGACATATGGTCATCTATGACTTTCGCTGTAATAGAAACACCAGTGAACCTCTCTATACAGATACCTATCTATCCATCCATCTATCTATGTGTAATTAATTATTTCTTTATGGTGAATTCACAGAAATGGACCTCTAGCTCAAAGATAGAGATACGAGGTCTAAAGGTTATTTCAGTTTATATTCCCACCAATTGATATGAGAGAGCCTGACACCCTACATCTGCTAAAATTGCTCTTATTTCTCTACCTTTATTACTATTTTACCTTGGGTGGGCATTTCATTTTAAAAGGAAGTTCTAACTGCTGTCAGCTTAAGAGTCATTCCTTTGGGTGGGATGCCGGGAGCAGGAGGGAGACTCAAAAGGAAGGGGTTGTATGTATACATAGAGCTGATTCAGGTTGTTGTACAACAGAAACTAACACAACATTGTAAAGTAATTATGTTCCAATTAAAAAATAAAAGGAAAAAAACCCCAGAATTTTCACCTAAAAAAAAAAGAGATCATTCCTCTCATGCAGGTGAGGATCTGGTTGTCTGTTGAGAGCTGTAGCGCTGGTTTCTGTGGTCACATTTCCTCTCTTGTTTTTCCTCGGCAGCGGCCCTCCTCAGTATCCCTGGCTTTGTCGAGCGGCTTTGCAAGCTGGCAACTCGAAAGGTATCAGAATCAACGGGCACAGCCAGCTTCCTGCAGGAGTTGGAGGAGTGGTACACGTGGCTGGACAATGCTTTGGTGCTAGATGCCCTGATGCGAGTGGCTAATGAAGAATCTGAGCACAATCAAGGTACCCGGGGCAGGTCTCCTGAGAGGTGGAGAGTGTTCCTGTGGGTTCCTAGAGCCATTCTTGACCTCTTTTCCAAGGAGAATAAGTTGAAATTGACTCAAAAAAGAATCTCCCTCAGGGCGGTCCTAAATCATGATTGTTCAGATTTTAATAGCAAATGACAGAATTTCTTGGAGCTCCCTCAAAGCAGACCTGATTTCAGGGACAGGACCTTTATTACAGAACCCAAAGGACCAACTGGAAAAGCATTACCAGAACATTCTTAGCAGCCCAGAGGATCTTTCTCTGTCCCTGCTTCTTTCTACATATAACACATTTCTTTAGTCTTCTCCGTTCTCCATTCTGATGAGTATGCTGCCTGGAAATGTGTGGACTCCTAACCTCAGCTACAGGTTCTCGGTGAACTACTCTGTTTTAGATGAGGTGCTCAGCCCAAAGCATTTTGACTCTGGGGTCAAATTGTACAAACACAGGAATTCCCACTGGAATCATGAGGATAAAAGTGAAGGGAGGAGTTTCATGCCTGGGATACACAACAGCAGCAGCAACAGACATCCACGTAAAGTCTGTGGAAGTTGTTCTCAGAGCATCCAGCGAGTAGGGAAACATTTCTTCCATAAAAATCTACTAAAATGGGAAGCCTTGAGAGCTTGTAACGCTGGAATTTCTGCTTGATGCCAGTTCCACTCTAGCCAGGTGTGGCCAGAAAGACAGGGCTCTCTCAGCTCCCAGATAAGGATACAGAATCTTACCAGGAGGACAGGCTCTCATTCCTTCCAGCTCCAAGTGGAAGAGGCTGAATTCTTGATGAATACAGCTATGAGGGCAGGCTGTATTTCCTTTCCTTCTCCCTTCTTCTCCCTTCCCAACGTGTTGATTTCATACATTTATGTATTGTAAAATGATTACCACTGTAGCCTTAGCTGACACCTCTATCCCATCAGATAATTAACACTTTTTTTTCTGGCGAGAATATTTAAGATCTACTGTATTAGCAACATTCAGATATATGATAATGGTATTATTAGCTATAATCACCATCTTCTCTATTGGACACCCAGAACTTATTAATCTTATACCTGGAAGTTTGTGTTCTTTAGCCAATAACTTCTCATTTTCCTGACTCCTAACCACTAATAACCACCGCTCTGTTTCTCTGAGTTCAGCTTTTTTTAGATTCTACATATAATTGGTATTATACAGTATTTGTCTTTCTCTGACTTATTTTACTTAGCATAATGCCAGGGGCTCCTTCCTTCCATCCACCTCCATACCATACTCATAGCTCAGAAGCTTGGCCCAGTAGGCCAAGAATTCTGTGGCCCTTATTACCTTGCCCCAGTTAACTTGTAGAACAGAGGTTCCACCACATAGAAAGAGGCAAGCTGAGAAGACAGTAGAGGCTATGAATCCTGCTCAGAGTAGTAGCACTGAGATTTTGCCAGGCAGAGAGGTAGGTAATAGGTAAGAACAGAATGTTGGGAAGTTTGAGCTCAAGGTCATTCTCAGAAACAATGTAGATTTTTTAAGAAAATAAAAGGACATATTGTTAATTGAGAATTAAAAGTCAAACCATATGCCAGCTAGTTCCCCAGAGAACCAGGGAAAGAGATGGCTGAGAAGAGCTTAAAGCTGAGGTCACAAGAAACCTCAGTCTCAAAAACTACCCCTGTCTGAATTTAATTGAATCAGACTCTGGAGCAATTTATGCCTCAAGGCTTTGTCAAAAACAGTAGAGCAGTCAGCTAGCAATTAGTGGAGCCTGACAGCTGAGTTTTGTATCAGATGAGGCAGAAAGTTTAACAGAGAGATGAAGGAAAGATCCAGACAAAGAGAGCCCTGCTAAAACACTGTCATCCAGGGACACATGCCCAAGGCTGGCAGAGGGGCTCGTCAGTCCTCAGAGTAGTAGACTTGACCACAAGTGGCTAGGCAGGTCACTAGACAAGAAAACAACAAATCAGTCCTCAGAGAAATAGACTTTATCCCCAAGTAGCTAGGTAGGTCACTAAACAAATAAACAAGAAAACAACAAATCAGTCCTCAGAGAAACAGACTTTACCACAAGTGGCTGGGCAGGTCACTGAACAAGCAAGAAAACAACAACATGCCCTGAAAGGAGAAAGGGGAATCAGCCTCAAGAGTTACTATAATATTTACCTAACATGGCCAATGTTTAACAAAAATTGAGACATGCAAAGAAACAGGAAAATATGACACATAGGAGAAAGCAGGCAAAAGAAATCGCCTGTGGAAGAGCTCAGATGTTAGAATTAACAGAGACATCATGATTATGGTCAAAGAGCTAAAGGTAACTATGCTCAAAGAAGCTCAGTGAGTCATCAAATAGAGAATAACCAGATTTAAAAAAAGTCAAAAGGAAGTTCCAGAGATGAAAAATACAAAAACTGGAATGAAAAGTTCACTGAGAGAAAGGAACAAGAAAATAATACTCAAAGAAGTAGTCGCTGAAAACTCCCCAAATTTGATCAGTGTGTACACATCCAAGAAGTTCAAAGAACCATAAGTAAATAAACTCAAAAGAATTATACTCAGGTATATCATAATGAAAATGCTGGAACACAGAGAAAATCTTGAAAAAAGCAAGAAAGAAATGACTTATCATGCCCAAGATTATCTCAATAAGATCATCAGAAATGATAGCAGCCAGAAGGGAGTGAAATGACAGCAGCCAGAAGGCAGTGAAGTGACCTACTCAAAGTGCTATGAAAGAAACTCAGCCAAGAACTACATCCAGTAAAACCTTCTAGGCAATAAAAATAAAAACAAAAATAAACAAAAGAGACCTAATTGAACTTACAAGATTTTGCACAGCAAAGGAAACCATAAAAAACAACAACGACGATGAAAAGACCACCTATGGAATGGGAAAAAATATTTGCAAATGATGCAACAGACAAGGGCTTAATCTCCAAAATATACAAACAGCTCGTACAACTTAACAACAACAAAACCCAATTAAACAATGGGCAGAAGACATTAATAGACATTTCTCCAAAGAAGACGTGACAGATAGCCAGTAGGCCCATGAAAAGACGCTCAACATCACTTAATATTAAGGAAATGCAGATCAAAAGTTCAGTGAGGTCCCACCTTAATCCTGGTCAGATTGGCAATCATTAAAAAGTCTATAAACAAATGCTTTAGAAGTTGTGAAGGAAAGGGAACTCCCCTACACTGTTGGTAAGAATGTAAGTTGGTGCAACCACTGTTGAAGACAAGGTGGAGGCTCCTCCGAAAACTAAGAATCACTGTATGGTCTAGCAATCCTATTCTAGGCGTATAACCAGATGAAACTGTAATTCAACAAGGTGCATGCACCCCTGTTCACAGTAGACAAAAACATGGAAATAACCCAAATGTCCATCAGCATATACTAATGGATAAAGAAGATGTGGTGTGTACACATAACGGAATACTACTCAGTCATAAACGGGAGCAAATAATGCCATTTGCAGCAACATGGATGCAACTAGAGATTATCATACTGGGTGCAGTAAGGCAGAAAGTGAAAGACAAATACCATATGATATCACTTAATATGTGAAATCTAAAATATGACACAAATGAACAAAACAGAAACAGACTTACAGACACAGAACAGACTTGTGGTTGCCAACCACAAGTTGCGGGGAAGAAGGGCTGGGAGTTTGGGGTTAACAGATATAAACTATTACATACAAGATGAGTAAACAAAAAGGTCCTACTATATAGCACATGGAACTACATTCAATACCCTGTGATAAACCATAATGGAAAAGAATATTTTAAAAAGGAATGTCTATACACGTATAACTGAGTCACTTTTCTGTATAGCAGAGATTGGCACAACATTGTAAATGAACTATGCTTCAATTAAAAAATTTTTCTTTTAATGAAGGTGAAATAAACACCTAGATAAACTGCCTAGATAAAGAAGAACTTAGGGAATTTGCTGCTAGCAGATCTCCCTTATGAGAAATACTGGCTGAAAGCAAGTGACCTCAGCCAGTAATTCAGATTCACACGCCAAAAAAATGCAGCATCAGTAAAGGTAATTAAAATAATTTAAAAGACAATATAAGTGCATATTTTTCCTTAAGTAATTTCAAAAGCAGTTGTGTAAAACTGTGTTTATAATTATATTGTTGAACCTATAACAAATAGAAAAGTAATATATTTGACAATAACAGATCAAAGAAAGAGGGTGGGACCAAAGTTGTGTTGGAATAAGGAAATTGTTACAAGATAGTAACTCAGGAATTGACAGGAATCCAAAGAAAATCAACATGGTAAATAAAGAGGGTCATTATAGAAAATTATAAATATTTATTCTCCTTTTCTTAGCTTCTTTAATGGACATACAATTTTATGAAATAATTACACAATGTTGTGTAACAATGTATTGTTTAGTACATTGTATTGTTTGGTTTTCAGCATATGTAGATGTAGTATGCATAATAATAATAGCACAAAAAGGGAGGAGAGGGACCTGTAAGAGCCCTGGAGTTAGTTTAAATCTAAAAAAGAGTCTGTCAAGATGTAAATGGCAAGCAAGCCCTGTAGTGACTGCTGACATAGTAACTTTAGAAATATAGTTAAAGGAATTACATTGTTACACTAGAAAATATTTACTTAATACAAAAAGTGTTAAAGAAGAACTAGGGGAATACAAGTGAGCTTTAACAAGACAAAAAGTAAAAGGCAGAAGTACATTCAGTTTTGTCAGTAATAACATTAAATGTGAATAGATTAAACAATTCATTCAAAAAACAGATTGCCATGTTGGGTTTTTTAAAACAATCCATTATATGCATCCTACAGGATACACACTTTCTCTTCAAAGATAGAAATAGGTTGAAAGTAAATGATAGAAGTGTATCATGCAGAAGATAACCATAAAAAGCTGTAATGGCTGTACTATAAGAGAGACTTTAAAAACAAAAAAAAAAGTTATCAGAGATTTACAAGTAGATTTTATAGTAAATCTATCGAGATTTAGCAGTTAAAATCACATATGTGTCTAACAACAGAGCCAAAAATAAGAAAGCAAAAACTAACAGATTCGAAAAGAGGAAATAATTCAACATAATAGTTGGAAACTTTAATAACCCAGTTTCAATAATGGATAACTATATAGAAGATCAACAAGGAAATAGAAGACCTGAGCAACACAGTAAGCCAACTAGACTAAATATATGTATATATATATGCACTAAACCCTAAAAAATTTTCAGAAACTTAAAGGATTAAAATTGTAGAGTATATACTTCAATCACAATGGAGTGACATTAGAAATTAATAGTAGAAAGAAATTTGGGAAATTCACAAATGTGTGGAAGGTAAGCAGTCCACTTCCAAATAATTGATGGTTCAAAGATAAAGTCATGAAGAAAACTAGAAGATACTTTGAGATGAATGAGATGAAATGAAAATGATGACACAACATACCAAAATTTACAGAATTTCAACTAAAGCATGCTTAGAAATTTATGGCTGTAAGTGCCTACATACAAGATTTCAAAAAAATAACCTAACTTTCTGCTTTAAGTCATTGAACAAAGAAGAGCAAACCACATTCCCAGAGCAGACAGATGGGAAGAAATAATAGGATTGAATTGGAAATTAATAGAGAATAGAAAAACAATGGAGAAAATCCACAAAACCAAGAGTTGAGTCTTTGAAAATATCAGCAAAATTGACAAATCTTTAGCTGCACTGATCAAGCAAAAAAAAGAAACAAGATTCAAATTACTAAAATCAGGAGTGAAAGAGGATATATTATAACCAACCTTACAAAGATAAAAGGACTATAAGAGAATACTATAAACAACTATATGCTAATAAGATAACCCAGCTGAAATGGAAAAATTATAAGAAAGACACAAACTCCTGCAGCTGACTCAAGAAGAAATAGAAAATCTGAACAGACCTATAACAAGAGATTGAATTAGTGATGAAAAACTATCCCAAAAACAAGTCCTGGCTCAAAAGGCTTCACTGGTTAATTCTACCAACCATTTAAAGAAGAAGTAATGCCTGCACATCACAGACTTCCATAAAGCAGAAGAGGAAAGAACATTTCTTAATTCATTCTGTGAAACCGTATTACCCTGATAACAAAACTAAAGACATCACAAGGAAATTACAGACTAATGTAACTTGCAAACGTATATGCAAAACACCTCAACAAAAATACTAGCAAGCCAAATACAGCAACAAAAAAGGATTATATACCTGATCAAGTATGTATACATGACTAAATGGAATTTATGCAAAGCTTACTCAGTATATAAAAGTCAATTTAATATACCATATTGATGGAAAAAGGACGAAAATACATGATTATTTCAGTAGATGGAGAAAAAGCATTTGACAAAATCCATTTTAAGATAACATTCCAGGTGGGAATGGAAAAGAACTTCGCAACCTGTTCAAAGGCATCTAAGAAAACCCACAGCCAATATTATAACACTTAGTGGGCAAAGACTGATAACTTTTCCCTTACTAAGATTAGAACAATACAAAATACCTGCTCTTAACACTTCTTTCTGTTCATTGTACTGAAAGTTCTGGCTAGGTAGTTAGGCAAGAAAAAGAAATAAAAGGAATGGTTTTTTAAAACAATCCATTATATGCATCCTACAGGATACACACTTTCTCTTCAAAGATAGAAATAGGTTGAAAGTAAATGATAGAAGTGTATCATGCAGAAGATAACCATAAAAAGCTGTAATGGCTGTACTATAAGAGAGACTTTAAAAACAAAAAAAAAAGTTATCAGAGATTTATAAGTAGATTTTATAGTAAATCTATCGAGATTTAGCAGTTAAAATCACATATGTGTCTAACAACAGAGCCAAAAATAAGAAAGCAAAAACTAACAGATTCGAAAAGAGGAAATAATTCAACATAATAGTTGGAAACTTTAATAACCCAGTTTCAATAATGGATAACTATATAGAAGATCAACAAGGAAATAGAAGACCTGAGCAACACAGTAAGCCAACTAGACTAAATATATGTATATATATATGCACTAAACCCTAAAAAATTTTCAGAAACTTAAAGGATTAAAATTGTAGAGTATATACTTCAATCACAATGGAGTGACATTAGAAATTAATAGTAGAAAGAAATTTGGGAAATTCACAAATGTGTGGAAGGTAAGCAGTCCACTTCCAAATAATTGATGGTTCAAAGATAAAGTCATGAAGAAAACTAGAAGATACTTTGAGATGAATGAGATGAAATGAAAATGATGACACAACATACCAAAATTTACAGAATTTCAACTAAAGCATGCTTAGAAATTTATGGCTGTAAGTGCCTACATACAAGATTTCAAAAAAATAACCTAACTTTCTGCTTTAAGTCATTGAACAAAGAAGAGCAAACCACATTCCCAGAGCAGACAGATGGGAAGAAATAATAGGATTGAATTGGAAATTAATAGAGAATAGAAAAACAATGGAGAAAATCCACAAAACCAAGAGTTGAGTCTTTGAAAATATCAGCAAAATTGACAAATCTTTAGCTGCACTGATCAAGCAAAAAAAAGAAACAAGATTCAAATTACTAAAATCAGGAGTGAAAGAGGATATATTATAACCAACCTTACAAAGATAAAAGGACTATAAGAGAATACTATAAACAACTATATGCTAATAAGATAACCCAGCTGAAATGGAAAAATTATAAGAAAGACACAAACTCCTGCAGCTGACTCAAGAAGAAATAGAAAATCTGAACAGACCTATAACAAGAGATTGAATTAGTGATGAAAAACTATCCCAAAAACAAGTCCTGGCTCAAAAGGCTTCACTGGTTAATTCTACCAACCATTTAAAGAAGAAGTAATGCCTGCACATCACAGACTTCCATAAAGCAGAAGAGGAAAGAACATTTCTTAATTCATTCTGTGAAACCGTATTACCCTGATAACAAAACTAAAGACATCACAAGGAAATTACAGACTAATGTAACTTGCAAACGTATATGCAAAACACCTCAACAAAAATACTAGCAAGCCAAATACAGCAACAAAAAAGGATTATATACCTGATCAAGTATGTATACATGACTAAATGGAATTTATGCAAAGCTTACTCAGTATATAAAAGTCAATTTAATATACCATATTGATGGAAAAAGGACGAAAATACATGATTATTTCAGTAGATGGAGAAAAAGCATTTGACAAAATCCATTTTAAGATAACATTCCAGGTGGGAATGGAAAAGAACTTCGCAACCTGTTCAAAGGCATCTAAGAAAACCCACAGCCAATATTATAACACTTAGTGGGCAAAGACTGATAACTTTTCCCTTACTAAGATTAGAACAATACAAAATACCTGCTCTTAACACTTCTTTCTGTTCATTGTACTGAAAGTTCTGGCTAGGTAGTTAGGCAAGAAAAAGAAATAAAAGGAAGAAGTAAAACTGTCTCTAGTCACAGATGACATGATCTCTTGTATAGAAAAACCTAAAGTGAAGTTGCTCAATCGTGTCCGACTCTTTGCGACCCCGTGGACTGCAGCCCACCAGGCTACTCCGTCCATGGGATTCTCCAGGCAAGAATACCGGAGTGGGTTGCCATTTCCTTCTCCAGGGAATCTTCCCAACCCAGGGATCGAACCCAGGTCTCCCACATTGCAGGCAGACGCTTTAACCCATGGGAGGGGGCAAAATTGAGAGGATTAGTGTAAAGAAAAGCCATCTTTTCAATGTCTTTACAAAATGACATACACCTTCTCTATATTTGAGCATATAAACCTTGTATAGGAGAATTTTAAACATTTCAAAGTTAAATCTAAAACATTCAAGCATGACAGCATAAAAATATTCAAAATAACTTGATTTGGGTTACTATATAATTCCATAAAGCTAAAGTTACATTTAGGTATAAACCTTCGGTAAATATGGCAACCATCAAAAGCATATTTGCCAGCAGTTTCCCATACCTCTGTATAAAATAGTATTCCAAAGAAGCATGACCGGATAGCAGCTGCTGCTGCTGCTGCTAAGTCGCTTCAGTCGTGTCCGACTCTGTGCGACCCCACAGACAGCAGCCTATTGGGCTCCGCCATCCCTGGGATTCTCCAGGCAAGGACACTGGAGTGGGTTGCCATTTCCTTCTCCAACCGGATAGCAGAACTACCCATTTTTCCCTAAGACTTTCATCACTGGTATCACCCTATACCCCACTTCTCTTGGAGGTCCACTAAAAAACTGCTAAACCAATAACCAATTTCATTCAACAGTTTCAGCATACAAGATAGGTATAGAGAAATCAGTTGTATTTCTGTACAGTAGCAATGAACAAACCAAGAATGAAATTAAAACAATTTCATTTAAAAGAGCATCAGAAAAGAATAAAATACTTAGTGGCATATTTAACAAAGAAATAGAGAACTTACACTCTGAAAATTACAAAACGTAATTGTTACTGAAAGAAAGAAAACCTGAAAAATTGTAAAGAAAGCATTTGTTCATGAATCAGAAGAGTTGATATTATTAAAGTAGCAGTAATTCACACCTTGATCTCCAGGTCTATCTAAAGATTCAACACAGTCCTTGTCACAATCCTGACTGACTTCTTTGCAGAAATGAACTAGTAGGCCCTCAAATTCATTTGGAAATGTAGGAGGCCTCAAATAGCTATGGCAGTCTTGAAGAATGAAGTGGAGGACTTACATTGCCTTATTTTTCAACTTAGTACAAAGGTATAATATTCAAGACATTGTGCTACTAACCTCAAGAGATATATACAATGAAATAGAATTGAGAATTCAGAAATAAATGCTCACTTATATGGTCAGTTGATTTTCAACAAGAGTGCCAAGACCATTTGGTTGGGGAAACAGTAGTCTTTTCAGCAGATGGTACTGGGACCATTAGATATCCACATGCAAAAGAGTGAAGTTGGACCTCCCTCCCCTGCCACCTCACATCATATATAAAAATGAACTCAAAAAGATCAAAGACCTAAATGTAAGAACTAATCCTTGAGAACACTTAGAAGAAAACAAGAATAACTCTTTAGGACTTTGGATTTGATCGTGGTTTCTTTGTTGTCGTTGTGGTTCAGTCATGTCCGACCCCTTGTGACCCTGTGGACTGTAGCCCACCAGGCTCCTCTGTCTGTGGGATTTTCTTGGCCAGAATACTGGAGTGGGTTGCCATTTCCTTCTACAGGGGATCCTCCTGACCCAGAGATCGAACCAACACCTCCTGCGAGGGTAGGTGGGTTCTTTACTACTGAACCACCAGGGAAACCCTAGTGGTTTCTTAGATGATGCCTAATACAGGCAACCAGATGAGAACTAGATAAATTGGACTTCATTAAAATGAAAATATTTTGTGCTTCAAAAAGCAACATCAAGAAAGGGAAAAGCCAGAATGAGTGAACACTTTTGGAGAGTAGAAGAGAACATTTTTGCAAACCATATATCTAATAAGGGACTTGTATCTAGAAGATATAAAGAACTGCTACAGCTCAGTAATGAAAAGACATCCATTTCAAATTATGGGCAAAAGATCTGAATAGCCTTTCTCCAGAAATGATACAAGAGTAACCAGCAAGCACATGAGAACATTATCAACATCATTAGCCATCAGGGAAATGCAAATCCAATCCAACAATCAGATATCCCTTCATACCCACATTGGAAAGACTATAATCAAAAAGACTGGTAACAGGTGTCCTTAAGGAAATGGAAAAATCAGAACCCTCATTCTCTGTTGGTAAGCATGCAAACTGGTGCAGCCACTGTGGAAAACAGTCTGGCAGTTACTCAAAAAGTTGAACATAGTTTTTCTATGACCTAGAAATTCCACTTCTAGGTATACACCCAGGATACATGAAAATATATGTTTATACAAAAACTTACACATGGATGTTCATAGTAGCAGATTTATTATAACCAAAATACAGAAATAACTCAGATATCAGCTGATGAATGGATAACAAAATTGATATATTTTATCTAATAGATTATTATTCAGTATTGATACATAATGCAGCCTGAATAAACCTTGAAAACATTGTACTGGAAACAAAAAACGACAAGTTGTATGATTCCATTTGTAGAAAGAGACAGAACATGTCTAATGGATGCCTGGGTTTCTAGGGGCTTGGTGAGAAAAGGCGAGTGGCTGCTAAAGCAAATAGGCTTTCTTTGTGGGGTGATAAAAGTGCTCTAATGTTGATTGTGATGATAGCTGCACAATTCTGTGAATATATTAAAGACCAGTGAGTTATATTCTTGAAAGGGGTGAATTGTATGATATGTGAATTATAGCTCAAAGCTATTTTTTTTAAGTTAGTGTGCTCCAGGGTACAGTACAGATGTATGAAGGGTCATACCCACTTTAATCAGTATTGTGGAACTGAAGAGATGTGGAGGAAAGGCCGGGCCTCTTAAACAAGTTTTCCCATCCTCATCCTTGGGAATTGTCTTGTGCCTGCACGCTGGCTATTGCTTTGAGGCCTGTGTGTGTTGAAAATATTTATCCCAGAGAGTTTCTTATGAGGCCTTTGCAAACCAGGCAGCAAAAGTTGGCAGTGACTCGGAAGAATCCAAGCTGCCCGCGTCTCTTCACAGAGGTTCATTACTAAGGAGGGCTCGTGTGCCATCCACCACACCTGCTCCTTCCACACAGGCCCTCTCCCGCAGTGCCCCCCCTCCCCCCCGCAAAGGAAAACCCTGGTCTAGGTGATGAGGACGCTGAGGCACCATAGGCTTCACGGCACCCAGCAGGTGTGCAGCAGAGGTGTGGTTCTGCGTGATAACTCATCAGATTCTCTTTACCAGTCAGTTGACTCTGAAACTGTTCCGGGAGCTGGGCCAAGGAGTCCCAAGACATAAAACTGAATAATGATGGTTTTTCTCCCAACATGCAAGAAAATATATGTCAATAAATAGCATTTTCTCAATTAGATTGTCTTGGGTAAATGTTTCTTAGTTTTTGCCTACTGCCTCTTTAGTTGCTGTTAAGAGCTTGCAGATTACAAGAAAGAAAACAAGTAGCAAGCAAGCATTAACTGAAAATCCCAGAGTTAGTTTTTTACTTCTGTTTGACACACATTTGTATGTAGGGTACATAGGCTTGGCAATTTTTAAGCACTTTTAACATATTAAGTCATTTAATTTTTGCAACATTGGTAATAGATAGATACTGTTGCCATTGGGCTTCCCTGGTGTTGCAATATTAAAGAATCCTTGTGCCAGTGCAAGAGACACAAGAGAGAAGATGCGGATGTGGGTTCAATCCCTGGGACAGGAAGATCCCCTGGAGCAGGAAATGGCAACCCACTCCAGTATTCTTGCCTGGAAAATTCCATGGACAGAGGAACCTGGTGGGCTACAGTCCAGGGGGTTGCAAAGAGTTGGATGCGACTGAGCAACAACACACACACTGTTGCCGCTGCTCCTGTTTTATAGATAAGGATGGATGCTGAAGCATAGGCATGTCAACAGATTTCCCAAAGCCACCTAACAGTCTGGCTCCAAGTCTTTAGCCCCTGTGCTGCACTCATGCTTCTTTCAGCAACTGGTCGTCTTCCAGCTTATATATTAGTGATAGTTAACATGGCTGGAAAAATAGTTCCAAGTCCATGGGGTGGAGTAAGTTAGGTTCTTGTGGCATGATATCACCGTACAGAAATCATAACTGTGAGTGCTTCATCTGGGTATATCTTAGCACCACTGCTCTGTAACAGATTTTCTGGCCTTTCCAAAAGGCTCCAGGACAGCAGTTCAGTAGGAGTATGAAAGGACCTCAGTAGTTATTGACTTATCCTTTCACCTTAAAGATGAGAAAAACTAAGAGGAAGTAAATCCTAAGGTCTCCTGACTCTGAGCATTTAAAATAATAGGGACCGAAGAGAGACCGGGGCTTCCCAGGTGACTCAGTGGTAAAGAATCCACATGCCAATGCAAGAGATGTAGGTTAGATCCCTGGGTCTGGAAGATCCCCTGGAGAAGGAAATACTCCAGGAAGAACGCTTCAATACTCTTGCCTGGGAAGTTCCATGGACAGAGAGCCTGGCAGGCTACAGTCTTGGGGGTTGCGAAGAGTTAGACACAGCTGAGCCCAGCACAGCAAGAGTGAGGCTCCCAGGAAGCCGGTTCTGGGCTCTTTGTGTCCTCCCTCACCCTGCACAGGATCTCTAGCTGACCGCTGCAGCACTCGTGTTCTCCCAAGTTACAGAACCCTTGAAAGCCTGACGAGGAGGTGACACACCCAGGGTCCCACAGCCAGCAGGTTGTCGTTCCACAGCCCTCAGTCTTCATCCCTTTGCTTTGCCACGCTCCTGAGAGTACCCTCCACTGTGTGACTCACTGAGACTACTTTGTTAGTGGGGTAGTGGGGTAAATGGTTTATCTAAAGCCCGGAACACAGTGTTTGACACACATCGTGTCCCATAGGTGTTGCTGTCATTGTTAATAATGAAATCGGGGGAAATGAAAATCTGCTAGTAGGTAATATGTTCATCTCCATCTCTAGTACCTATTGTGATGCCTCGTCTGCCTTAGGAAACTTCCCATGGCTGTTGTTTGAGCAATAGGAGGAAAAGTCTTTTAAAAAGATCCCTTTCAGCCCTTCAGCGGTGACCCCTTGTGGAATCTCGGCAGAATGACCACATATTCAGAGTCATTTGTGACCTGAAGAGAATTTACAGTTTCCTGCTGGACACGTGTCTGGGTGCCTTCTGGGGGCGGAGGTGGGTGAGGGGTGCCGATGAGGGCAGAGATGGGTGAGGGTGCTGCGTGGGCTGCGCCAGAGCGTTAAAAGCGGATGGGGTAGAACTGCAGGGTCCGTATTTGCTACGCGTCTCAGCTTCCCTGGCCCCTGGTGGCCTGCCTTTCAGAGTCTCCGTCACAGACCTGGGGCCCAGTCTAGTGGCTGTCCCCTCAGGTCTGTTCCGAGCAGGTTTGAGGGGCAGAAACGTGTTTCCTCGCGCGCAGTGACTGAAGCCTGTCTCCTGGTGGCTGTGCCAGCCTCCATTGTGTTCCCTCCGCCAGGGCCTTCTGAGGAGAACGGCCCGCCTCACAGCTCCACCAGGACTCAGCTGCCCCAGTCGATGAAGATCATGCACGAGATCATGTACAAGCTGGAGGTGCTGTACGTGCTGTGTGTGCTGCTGATGGGGCGCCAGCGCAACCAGGTGAGGCGGGCCGCGGCGAGGCGCTTCCGGGCGCTTCCCAGGCGCGCGGCGAGGCGCTTCCCAGGCGCGCGGCGAGGCGCATCCCAGGCGCGCGGCGAGGCGCATCCCAGGCGCGCGGCGAGGCGCTTCCGGGCGCTTCCCAGGCGCGCGGCGCGCCGGCCGTCCTGCTCGGCTGCCTCCACAGCGGCCCTGGCCCGGCAGCGGCAGCGGGAGGAGTCGCGTTCCTCAGCCCTGCAGTCTGATTCCAGAGCCCATAGTCCTCCCACCGCACCGTACTGGGGCAACGTTTCTAGACAGAGCTCTGGGGCCCCAGGCAGAAGTGGGTGGCGTAGCCATGTTACCCGACCTTGTTAATACACGGGGTAAAGGGTGCGTGTCTGCCCTGCAGATGGCACAGGAGGAGTTGCCAGTCTGATGGGGGCTTGGGGTGGTGGGCCAGAACTAAGTCAAGTTATGACAGCTGGGCAGCTACCAGGGGTCCCGCTGTGCGGAGGTTCCCTGAGTCTTGCAGCAGTTCCAGGAGGGAGGGATGGGGGTGCTCTGGAAGCACACCCCGCTTCTCCCCAGGATGGACAAGTGGCCCCCTCCTGTTCCCTCTACCTCCTCGGGATGTAGCGAGAGGCCTGAGGGGAGCTGGGAGCTCGGCAGTCCCTGGGCACCGTTTTGAGTCGGAGATTGTTCCTCTCACACAGCTCTCTGAGATGGATGCAGTTAGCACAAGTTTGCAAGAGAGGAACAATTTTAGAGAAGGTGGAAGGGGAAAGATGGGCTGGAAAGATGACATCTGGCCTGGCAGTGTCCTGAAGAAAGCAAGGGAGCCAGGCGTGCTGACCGCTTCGCCCGAGGTGGCCTACCAGGTCAAGGAAGCAGGCGCTGGTGGGCACCGGCCTGGTGGTTCAGTGGAACAGTAGAAAGCTGGGGTGGACTGGAGCCAGCAGTCAGGAGAGGCAGGCTGTGAGGGGTCGCCGGGGGCCAGGTCGCCTCTGGCTTTCATAGGACACCTAAGGCCTCTGGCATTCACTCTGAGTGAAACGGAAAACCATCCTCCGGCTGCTGTGCGCAAGAGCTGACAGTAGCTAGGACCCCTGTGTTGAGGGCAGGGTGGTGAGCACTGCTTTTGTTCTGGATCTGTTTTGAAGGAAGAACAGGTAAGATTTTCTGAGAAGTTAGGTATGGACTTAAGTGGAGAGAGGAAGTAAAGATGACTTCCTTACCTCTTTCTAAGCAGATGGGAGGAATGGTTTGCCGTTTATTGAATGGTTAAGACTAGTGGGTAAGGAGTGGAGGGGCGGACGTCTGTAGGGAGGAAGGGGCAGGGTTCGGTTTGAACAGCTTAAGTTTAGGTGTCTATTAGAATTGGCACTGGGGTTACCTGCACCTGAGTTAGGGGTGAGATGGGCCCTGGAGGTATAACTTTGGAGATTGTCAACCCGTGGTTGGCATTTAAAACCAGGACACTGGATGAGATCCTGCCGTGATGTCCACAGCACTGGGGCTCCTTCCTTCCATGTGGTATATATTTCATATAAAAAATACTAGTCACGATGTCTTACCTGTGTTGAGTGCTTTTTCTTTTTTGAGCCACTTCTGTAATCATATTTGAATTTGCGGGTACTTGGTAAGTTACACAGCAGATGGTGGCCTCCATCCCACTTGATATTTGTGAAAACCAAGACCTATAGAAGGGTCATGTTCTCAGTCTCCAAGCATCGTCAGAGCAGGACTTAAATCCTGCTGCTCTGACTTTTCTTTCTGTCCCTTCACTGTGATAGTTCCCCTGCTCCCTTAGTCTCCCTGGTACCAAGTTTCTATGAATCTTTGTGGTCTTTGGTTAAACTGATCACAGCCGCCCTTTCCAGCTGGCCTCAAGACCCTGCCTTCCTGAGAGCCAGTGTGATGCTGTTGTGTCCTCATTTGCACAGTCAGCATTTACTGAGTTCCTACTGTGTGCCAGGTACTACAGGGACATGGATTATTTTAATAGGTCAGTAATTCACATAGTTCTGTATTGAGGTATAAATAAGTATCAATGAAGCCTTTCTCCCCTCTGATCCTGAACATTCAAAGTTCTTCCATGAGGCATCTAAATTTACCAATTTTTAATGTCTCTAGAGAGTGTGAAAGTGTATTGGTGCATAGTGAGAATAAGTGTAGATGTTTGCTTTAAAGCTCAGCATTGCTTTCTTCATCCTGAAGGTTTCTTGTACATATATACCTGGGCTTTTGATAGACCTTCAGCTCACATCTGTCTTCATGCTTTTGCCTTCCTACCCCTCCAGGTTCACAGAATGATTGCGGAGTTCAAGCTGATCCCTGGGCTGAATAATTTGTTTGACAAACTGATCTGGAGGAAGCATTCAGCATCTGCCCTCGTGCTCCATGGTCACAACCAGAACTGTGACTGTAGCCCGGTGAGCAGGGACCCTGACGGCAGATGCCAGGAGTGGTTGTTTCAAGACCTGCCGTTGGCCCTTTGAAATCTCCTTTGAGAGTTAGTTCCTACTGTGTGCCAGGTACTACAGGGACATGGATTATTTTAATAGGTCAGTAATTCACATAGTTCTGTATTGAGGTATAAATAAGTATCAATGAAGCCTTTCTCCCCTCTGATCCTGAACATTCAAAGTTCTTCCATGAGGCATCTAAATTTACCAATTTTTAATGTCTCTAGAGAGTGTGAAAGTGTATTGGTGCATAGTGAGAATAAGTGTAGATGTTTGCTTTAAAGCTCAGCATTGCTTTCTTCATCCTGAAGGTTTCTTGTACATATATACCTGGGCTTTTGATAGACCTTCAGCTCACATCTGTCTTCATGCTTTTGCCTTCCTACCCCTCCAGGTTCACAGAATGATTGCGGAGTTCAAGCTGATCCCTGGGCTGAATAATTTGTTTGACAAACTGATCTGGAGGAAGCATTCAGCATCTGCCCTCGTGCTCCATGGTCACAACCAGAACTGTGACTGTAGCCCGGTGAGCAGGGACCCTGACGGCAGATGCCAGGAGTGGTTGTTTCAAGACCTGCCGTTGGCCCTTTGAAATCTCCTTTGAGAGTCGAGCAGAAACTAAAAGTCACAGCCCGTGTACTCCCGAAACTGGAAGCCACCTTGGGGAAAGATCTGACCCCCACCCTCCACCTCCCCAGGAATCCCTTTGGAGGCCCTCCAGCAGCCTCCCATTGTTCCTTTGCCTCCAGGCAGGGCCACGCACTCCACTCCAGGGCAGCAGATTTTTCCTTGTTCTGTTCTCTACCCCATCCTAATTGACATCCCTAATATTAGGTTTGCCTCCCAGAACCAGGCCAGCGGTTGGCCTCCAAAAAGGACTTTAGGAAGTTTTTTGTTTTTTTTTTAAGGGTCAAGGGCTCATGTCTACCTGGTTTTCATCACAGTGCCCTAAAGAGCCCTGAACGGGGAGTCTAAGTCACTGGCCATCAGCACCACGTCAGTGCCACACGGCTGTCAGGGCCCAGTGCCGTGGGTCCCGCCTGGTCTCTCTGCTGCATTCTGGGGACTTCCCTCAGTGCCGTGTCTTCCAGTTTGCTGTTTTTCTCCTTGGCTTTGTCAGATTTACCTTTCAACAGATCCATTTGGGTTCATATATTTTGCATTTCTAGACATTTTGTCTGGATCTTTGTCAAAAAGTATTTGGTCTTTTATTGATTAAGTTAAATATTTTCTTCTGTTGCGTTTTCTGTCTTTAATTTCATCTCTTTAGTTACTCATAACATACTTTTTTATGGTCTTTTTTGGATTGTTCACAGAGTGCTAATACTTGTGTCTGCGTCTGCAGACTCAGCTTGGGGTGGAGTGTCGCCTTGTGTTCTGTACCATTTATAGAAGGTCACCTTCCGGGGGCTTGTTTTCCTTGGGGATACTGGAAGTAGTCCCATAGAACATTTGGCTTTTGTCTGCCAGGTGCTTTAGGGAGCAGTCTCCCAGGGCAAGTTTTCACATTGAGTATCTACCCTCCCCCTCTGGAAGTGTGAGCCCAGGGTCCTGCGGACCTAGGGACTCCCCTCCACCAACAGAGACAGGGTTCTTTGCCAGCTCCCAGGCCTAGTAGGTGAGGTTTTTCTAACCCTTTTTTCACTAAACGTATCAGCTCCACAGGCTTTGCATAGACCCAAGGTCCTATCTGGTCCCTACAGAACGTTGAAACCCAAGCCCTGGCCCAAATAAGTCTCATTTTCCCTTCTCTGCCAGCCATCAGCTCTTGTGCTCACTGCTCTGAACTCAGTCCTTCCTTCATTTCTAATTCTAGTGGAATTTTCTTTCTTTCCTATGTGCTTAGCCTCACATTGAAAATAATTTCAGTTATTTTGTATCCAGTATCTTGGAGTGTTTTTAACAGAAAGGTTCTGCCTTAGCTTAATCCACTGTTGGCCAGATGTGGACAAAAGATTTTCTGACTAAAGAGGAGTCCTCCCTGTGCGCCAGGACAGGGACTCAGAGAAGTAGCAGGATGCCCAGGCTCTCACCAAAGCCTTTTGTTTTCTGTGAACGTTGTGACTGTGGTCTTAACATCGAGGATGCACATGTATTTTAGGACATCACCTTGAAGATCCAGTTTTTGAGGCTCCTCCAGAGTTTCAGCGACCACCACGAGTAAGTACAAGCTGTCCCCAAGAGGAGGCTTGGTTTGCTGTCCCCGTTCTCCCTTTGTCTCATCGCTGACCTCAGCTGAGGAGGACCCGGGAGCCATGAGAGCCGCTGTCACCTCAGTGTGACCACGCGGCTGCACTTCCATAAGAGCTGCCGTCTGTCCAGCCCTTCCTTTATGCCAGGCACTACCTGAGCTTCCCCTTGACCCCCGCAGCCACTTTGGAAGTGCGTGTTGAAGTTGCTGGCCCCTTAGTACCCCTGGAGTCAATGCAGGTCTCGGCTGTCTGTCCCTCTGAGCCGGGAGTAGACAGCTTGGCTATTCGCGGGGGCCTGTAGGAACCTCAGATGGCCAGAGTGGGCTGAGTATTTATGCGTTGAACAGGTGGGATATTCTTTGCCTGTACGAGGAGATGTGCTTTCTCCCATTTTCCTTGGAACACATTCTGCCCTCTCATTTTTTACTCTTCAGCCTTTGATGGAGGATGTGTAGGAGAATGAGTCTCTGCTATGAGGGAACAGTGCAGGCAGGGGAGGGGTAAATGGCAGTTGACCCTTGACCTTGACACTGGGAAGACGTTGGTGAGCTGGCAAACAGAAGCAGGTGCTACTCAGCTCTTACCACCTGTTGGGTACAGGAAACAGGGCCCACTGTTGTATAGTTTCTGAATTTTTCCCCCAAGAGAAGCCAGAAATGAAGATTTATGTGCAAGGTCCTGATTTTTAGGTGCTGGTTTAGATTCTTTGTGTAAGCTAATAGAACATGCCTGAGGACCCATTGTGGCCTCAGGGGCCTTCACTTTAAAGCTTTGGTGTGGGTGATGTGGCTCATCCTCTCTGAGAGGTTCTCTGTTTGAAGGCCTTAAGCCCCAGGAAGTATGGCAACTCTCCGAAAAATGGCACCAGTATGTCCTGAATGTGTCCTTTTTCCCTGAAGACCTGGGTCCCTCACTTCCCGTCATTTGACAGGTCACATTCGCAGGCTTGGATTGTGTATATTCTGCAGCAGCAGGAAAGGGGGGGCATGCTTTTCACGGGAGTGGCAGGGTCAGGTTCCAGTTTTCCGAAGATCTTTCTCAGTGCTGTGTGTGGGATGGATTCCTGTGGGAGACCGTTTAGGAAGCCGGTTCTGTCCACATGACGTGGGTGACGAGAGGCCTGGGGGTGAAGGGAAAGAAGAGTGTCATACTCGGGCCTCCTGGTAGGAGAGCTGGACTAGGGCCAGGCTTGAGTAAAGTGATGAGCGTCTGGGCATCATGGAGTTGGAAGTGCCTTTGAGAAATTAAATAAAAATGTTCAGTGGCAAAAGAAAGGCCTTACACATACTAAGGAAAGGGGCTTTGTTAGCGAACATGCAGGCCTCCAGAGGGTGGGCTTTGGGGCCAGGGAGACTCCCTCAGCTGAATAGCAATGGGCTCCATGCCCTCCCCCAGAATGGTGCCTTGGGGTAGGTGGTCTTCAGGCGGCTACCAGGGGCGTCTTAACGTAAGTGGGCAGCAAGAGCCTGGCCCAGTGTGGACGTGGCGGCCCCAGTTCCTGTCCATTACCGCCTCCAACACATCTGTTTCAGGAACAAATATCTACTGCTCAATAACCAAGAGCTGAATGAACTCAGCGCCATCTCTCTCAAGGCCAACATCCCTGAAGTGGAAGCCGTCCTCAACACTGACAGGTGAGCGTGGGGGGCCCCCAGCCCACCTGGCTGCCTGCATGTCCCGGGGCTCACAGACAGGTGCACCCGGGTCTGCATACTTGTCCTTTCTCACCCACGTGTAACTGGCATGCCGAGGGCTCCTGTGTACCGGGCTCTGTCCTCCCGCCACCTGCATTGTCTCATCGGAGCCCCTTAGCAGCCTCGGAGGGAAGTGCCATTGTCACCCACTTTACAAACTGGGGAGCAGGGGCTCAGCGAGGGCACCTGCCAAAGGTCGTAAATGCTGTGCCCCCTCCCTGCTCACTCAGCTTCGTTGGCCTCCTCCTCTCCTGCCCTTTGCCAAAACCCATTAGCTGAGTAATGCCTCACTTTCTGAAGCAGAGCAGGGGGGGTCTCAGGCTCACAGGAGTCAGGGCAAGGAGGACTGTGTGCAGCAACAGGAGTCATAATTCTCTGGTCTTTTGTTGTTGTTTTTGTTTTAAAAGCAGCAGAAATCTTTGTTCAAATGAAATTGAATGTAGTCTCACATCTGTCTGCAGTGCAGGAGACCCGGGTTCGATCCTTGGGTTGGGAAGATCCCCTGGAGGAGGGCACGGCAACTCCCTCCAGTATTCTTGCATGGAGAATCCCCATGGACAGAGGAGCCTGGTGGGCTATGGTCTGTGAGGTCACAAAGAGTCAGACATGACTGAGCAATCAAGCACACAGCACAAGGCCTGTAGTAGGTGAACAGTAGAACTACCCTATTTGAAGGGAAAGTTTAAGGGCCTAGAGTCGCTGCCTGCTATTTCTCTCTCCTCCATAATGCAGCCTGAGTGCTTTTCTCATTTATTGTCTTTGCTTCCTAGACCCAGAAGCAGAGGCCCAGAAACTTGATTATGTGTCCATGGCCACCTGAAGCCAAACCTGGGGCCCAGGGTACTCCCTGCCTTACTTACCCTATCAGTGGCACAGACTTTGCCTCATCTCTTAGACTCTGTCATGGTGATCCAAACCCACTTTTGTCACGAGCAGCCCTCCCTCCAGCAGTTCTGAGCCCCATATGACTCTGGATGCATTTTTGACCTCTGGTCACTTGTCAGTAAGCCTGGGCAGGGAAGGCTGCCTTGAGATGTGAGAATGCATTTGGCTGTTTAGTTCTGAGACTACAGGAGTCCTTAGGGTGCTCTGGACCCAGGTGGAGCAGGAGGACATCCTGTAGGTTTAGAAATGTCCTCATGTTTTGTTTTGGTTTGCTTTTTACCCACCTACGTCAGCAAAGACCCCCAGCCCCAGGGTCTCAAGACATAGTTCTTCTGCCATTTGTAATTTGGCCTCTGTCAGCCTCTCAAATCTGCCATCAAGATTTTTGTCTGTTTTCTTTCAGGAGTTTGGTATGTGATGGGAAGAGGGGCTTGTTAACACGTCTGCTGCAGGTTATGAAGAAGGAGCCAGCTGAGTCATCTTTCAGGTAGGTCTGGACATGCACCTCCCACTCCTGAGGGTGCAGAAACCGAGTGTTTAAGCTGTTAGAAATGCCTTCTGTCGTCATCATCAGCTTCCACCCCACATAGCTGGTTACTGTCAGGGAGAGGGAATCTGCTGGCTCCCTGGTGTTGACTCAGCACGTACTAGATTTTGCTGTGTGCTGGCAGTGTGTTTCAGGAATTGAGCCAGCGTTCAGCAAGCACCTATTCTGTGTTGATGCGGGACAAGCGGGGAGAAATGGGAGCTACAATCCCCACCCATATGGAGGCCCCTGGCTTGCAGGAAATAAGCATGGAAAGACCCCTGTGTGGGGGGTGCGGTGTGGAAGGGCTCAGAGCCAGGACCTGCCCTGGCAACTGTGGGAGCGAAGGAAGGGCTTGTGGGGGGAGGTGGGTGCAGACAGGGAGGGCATCCCAGTTCCTTAGACTCATCCATGCTGTCTTAGAGGCTGTGGACAGGACAGCCACTGAGGGAGGCATCCAATCAGGGTGGGTGTGAGCTGTCAGCAGGCTCCACGCCCAAGGGTCCCCTGTCAGCTCAGCCTACCTTGTCCCTTCGTCCCCTCATGGATCCAAGCTCTGCCCTCTGGGGCCACTCAGTCAATATCAGCCTCCTCTTCTCTAGGACAGGCCATCAGAAGTGAGTTCAGTGACCCATCCACATGCCTGTCTGGTCCCTCATGCATTTCTGACCCCTCTCTTCCATGTCCTCCTGTTCCTCTGAAGGAGCAGAGCCTGAAGTATGTTTTCACACGTGACTCCTGGGGTAGTCCTCTGAGCCCACATATTCCTTCCAGACGAACCACATAGAGGACTGTTCCCCACTGAGCCGTCAGCTCCCTAAGAATGGGGACTCGCCACATGTTCCCAGTGCCCTGTATGAGGCCCAAGGCCTGGGAGATGTTCAGTAAACATCTCCCAGTGTTCAGTGTGTTGGATCAGTGAAAAGGGCAATAGACATCTCCCAGCCCCTCTGTGAATGGAACGTGGGCCAGAAGAGGGCAGCCTTAGCCACCTGGGCCAGGGGTCAACATTTGGGTCGCAGGTTTTGGCAAGCCCGGGCTGTGGAGAGTTTCCTCCGAGGGACCACCTCCTATGCAGACCAGATGTTCCTGCTGAAGCGAGGCCTTCTAGAGGTAATGGCCTGGAGGAGCCAGGGTGTCGGGTGTCCCCTTCTCCCCCAGCCCCATGCATTGCTTTCCTGCCCTGAGACCTAGGCAGCTGGCAGAAGCAGACCAGACTCTCTCTCTTCAGATGCCAGTGCACATCTCTCTGGTATTTCCCCTGAGCATTCAGCTCTGGGTTCCCCATGGGTGCTTACCGGGTGATTGAGGGATCTGAGGGGTGGCCATGGAGGATTATAGGAGTCTGTGAAGTTGCTCAGCAGGGCTTTTTGACCCCAAGGATACTTTGCTGTTGACTATTTAATTTCCCTTTATTGAAAAATGGCCTCCAGAAAAAGAAAAATTTACAAAAGAGGGTAGAGCAAAATGTCCAAAGCTACAATTGGTTTAAAAAAAAAAAAAGATACAAAGAAACTGACCCATGAATTGTAATAAAATCTATAAGGTAAAGAATTCATCTAAATCAGTATATATAACTCAAGAAAATGAAAAGGAAACACTTTAACTGTCTTGTAAAAATTCACTCATTATAAACTTTTCCATTTATTAACATGAACCATGGGGTCAAAATGTGTCTCCTGTCCTTAAACCCCATGCTTCACTTGAATGGCCTCAGTGCTGAGGCCGGGGCCGTATTACCACTGGAGACAGCTCCCTCCCTGTGAGCTGGAGAGCTTGGCCATCGTGAAAAGACTTTAGCTCAGACCTGGGCAAGCAAGAGAGGTTGTGGCTACATACCCCAACCTGCCCTCACCCCTACCCACCCCACTTCCTGGTTAGGTGTGTCAGACCTGGCCCTGCCCTTGGAGCCACCAGCGTCCTCCAGTGAGAATCTAGACAGTTCTATCAACCTGGATGCTTACTCGAAGCTAACAGCACATGGGCTGAGCTACATACAGGGCTGGGGGAGGCAGGCGGTGAGCAGCTCAGATGAGCACGGCCTGGGGCCTCCGGGGACCAGCCACCTTTTCCTGCCTTCATTCTGTCCTCTCCCACCCCCAGCACATCCTCTATTGCATTGTGGACAGTGAGTGCAAGTCACGGGATGTGCTGCAGAGTTACTTTGACCTCCTTGGGGAGCTGATGAAGTTTAATGTTGATGCATTCAAGAGGTTCAATAAGTACATCAACACTGATGCAAAGGTAAGTCTAAGCCAGGGCTTCGTGAGTTCACTGGTTTTGTCAGAAGTTATGTCAGAGCCCTGGTCCTTGCCAGTCTTCAGGTGCTGGTTTTATACTGGAGAGTCCCGGGGTCAGCGGGCAGATGTCAGTTAGCGTTCATTAGTCCTTGCTCTGCACTAGACCCAGGGTATGCAGGGATGCAAGTCTCGTCTGCTTGTGGGCAGGCGGGAGCAGGTGAGCTTGGAAATGACTCTGACGCAGTGTGCCAGGTGCCATGGTGGGCCCTGGAAGGGCAGGACAGGGCCTGATGTGTTAAGCTTTCAGGGTGTATGTGGTAGAAACCCAGCCCAGACTAATTGAAGTAAAAATGACAGCAGTCCCTTTGGTGCAGAAAGCACTGGACATGGTGTCTGAAGATCTGGTTCAGCTCTCGCTGGGGCTGCTTATTAGGTGGGGAGGGCAGGGCACCGAGTTCCTCTGAGCTTCGGTCTTCCCCTTGGCAACAGCTGGGCCAGGGCAGGTGGGTGTCCCCTGCAGCAACCGCACGCCCTGGGCCTTGGCCCCAAGTCTTTAGCCGAGAGCCCGCCGCCCCCGTCAGCCTGGCCCCGCTCCAGTTTCAGGTGTTCCTGAAGCAGGTCAACAGCTCGCTCGTGGACTCCAACATGCTGGTGCGCTGTGTCACTCTGTCACTGGACCGATTCGAAAGCCAGGTGGACGTGAAAGGTAAGAAAGGCCCAGTGCCGAAGCGAGTCCGTCCATTGTGGCTGCACTGGTGCCAAACACCCAGCCTCTCGCAAGGAGACAGAAGCTTCTGAGAGGCACTACCCCAAACGCCCACATGGGTGGGGTCCGGGCAGTGGCTCTCTCTGATGGGCATGTGTGACGTTTTAATGAAGGTTAAAAAAAAAACAAAACATTGTTGCCAGCAAAATGCAAAAAACAGCTCATACCCTTCCTCTCCTGGCCTGGAATTGCCTGGATGAGAAGGATTCAAGTGGTGAAGCCTGGGGAGGGCCTCAGGGAGGCACGGCCCCAGAATGGGCCTGAAGGACAAGGTGGAGGCACGCGCTGGCTGGGGCTCTCACGGGAACGCAGGCTTGGCCATGGTGGCCGAGCAGCTGGAGCTTGTTTCCTGCGCAGCCCAGCTTTTCTGCAGTCGCTTTGACAGTGGGGGCTCCCAGCTTCAGAGGCGGGACCCGAGGGGGGCTTGACCAGAAGCCTGGGTGTTGGGCCCGGGGCCACCGAGCAGCTTCTGCACCTGCTGCTCACGCCTCTGCCTGTCTGTCCGCAGTCGCGGAGGTCCTGTCCGAGTGCCGCCTGCTCGCCTACATATCCCAGGTCCCCACACAGATGTCCTTCCTCTTCCGCCTCATCAATATCATTCACGTGCAGACGCTGACCCAGGTGAGAGGCCTGCAGACCTGCCCCCGGGAAAGGGGGATTGGAAAGTTACCCTCATCCCGGGGCCACCTGCACCCTAGAAGTACCTCTCCTGTCACCCACCCCTTCATTCCTAGGAGACCCCCCCCCCAGCTATTCTGAGGACTTGTTCCAATAAGGGATCAGCTCCCCACTTTACAGAAGGGGCCTGGGGAAGGAGCAAGGCTCTGAGGTCACAAGTGGTTTGGGCGGAGTCTGGGTGGGCAGTGAGTTCTGACTCCCCGTTCAGTGCTCTCCAGGCCCCACCTGCAGCACAGACCTGGGGTTGGATCTGATGTTGACACCCATCTCCTTCAACAAACAATTGTGCAGCCGCCCTCCTCCAAGCTTTACACCCTCTTTTCTAAAATGGGGGTGACACTCAGAGGTTTTCTTTTGTTCCTTCATCTAACATTTATTAAGGCAAGATCCTGGGCTGGGGACGCTCAGTGAATAAACAGACCAAGACGCTTCCAGTCTAGTGCTGAGTGAAAGAGATGCGTGTGCCCAGCCGCCCCAGGGACTGAGGCTCCCAGGAAGAAGCCGTGCCTGAGCTGATTCTGGAGGAGGCATGGACTGACTAGATTAATAATGCCACTCCCCCCACCTCTGGCTCTGGGTGGGAGAAGGGGACAGTGAGGGCCAGGAAGGCACTGGGGGCAGGAGCCTCATCGTTCCTCTCCGCAGTCCTCTGCTGGCCTTATGCAGGGCAGCACTGTGTGAGGCCCGTGGACACCTCCGCCCGGCCCACTACCCCCTTACCCCCGCCCCAGTCCACCAGGGCCCCTGGGCTGCCGGCACACGCCTGACCCGCACAGCCCGATCCTTGTAGGAGAACGTCAGCTGCCTCAACACCAGCCTGGTGATCCTGATGCTGGCCCGACGGAAAGAGCGGCTGCCCCTCTACCTGCGGCTGCTGCAGCGGATGGAGCACAGCAAGAAGTACCCCGGCTTCCTGCTCAACAACTTCCACAACCTGCTGCGCTTCTGGCAGCAGCACTACCTGCACAAGGACAAGGACAGCACCTGCCTGGAGAACGTGAGTGCCCCGCCCCGAGGGTGGCAGGCAGGCTGCGGGCGCGCCGGCCCAGGCTCCTCGGAGGGGCAGGTGTCCAGGGCGCCTGGCTCCCACCAGGGCCCTGTGGAAGGCAGCTCTCTACCCCTTACCAGGGCACTTCCGTGGCCCCTCTCTCTGTGCACAGAGCTCCTGCATCAGCTTCTCATACTGGAAAGAGACCGTGTCCATCCTGTTGAACCCGGACCGCCAGTCTCCCTCTGCCCTTGTCAGCTACATTGAAGAGCCCTACATGGACATAGACAGGGACTTCACCGAGGAGTGATCTTGGCCCAGGCCTCGGGTGGCTGCTGGGCCAGCGGGTGAGCGGGGTGCGCGTGCCTCACGCCCTGCCCCCACCCTTCCCCCCGCCTCCCTGCTGCTCCACCTGCCCCGGGTCTTCAGGTACAGGCTGGGTGGGAGGAAGCATCTAGAAGCCCTTGGCCCCTGGCTTCTGAGGCTCTGGGTCATTGGGGTGCCTCAGTTCCCTCAAGATCTGTCTCTTATACACATCTGTCAGCCTGGCCCCGCTCCAGTTTCAGGTGTTCCTGAAGCAGGTCAACAGCTCGCTCGTGGACTCCAACATGCTGGTGCGCTGTGTCACTCTTAACAGCTCTGTCTGAGCTCCCGCCGGTCTCTTGACTGTCAGTCCTGGCGTGGGGAGGGAGATGTGGGCCCCTTCCCCCAATCTGTGAGCCGAGCTTGCCCTGGCCTTTGGACCCAGGCAAAGGCTTCTGAGCCCCGGGGCAGGGGTGGGGGATACCAGAGAATGCCTCCTTCCCCCAGGCCTGCCCATCTGTCCCTCCCTTCCTCCCTCCCTCATTTTTCTTTAGCTCCTCTGGTTCTGTTTGCTCATTGGCCGCTGTGTTCATCCCAGGGGTTTCCCCCAGAAGTTGGGGGGCTTTCTCCTTCAGTTCCCTGGGGCACAGGGTGGCCATGCCCCACCCCCAGGCAGCGTCTCCTGCCTGAGCCGCCCTGCACGGGAGCCTGCCTGGGGGCACACCCCCGGCCCCTTCTTGTGTTGCCAATTTATTAACAACAAATAAACCAATTGAATGGAGACTATTAAAGAATTTATTTTAAATGACTGATGTGGACCTGCTTTTGTCTGTGAGACCATGTGCTCCCCTCCCCTCCTCAACCCCAAAGAATGAGCAGGAACCCGTCAGAGCTGCAGTCACAGGGTTTATTTATTCAGGGTGGACTGGGCTTGGGGTGGCGAGGCTCCAGCAGGTGTGGATGGAGAGGGGCCAGGATCAGGGTGGGGCAGAGAGTCGGTGTCCCTCTTCAGAGCCCAGGGCTCCGGCGTCACTCCTTGTGCTAAAGGGAGAGGGGTGCCTGAGTGAGCAGCTCCCGGGGCAGAGGGCAGGGAGGTGAGGGTGAGGGCACCACCCCTCACCTTGGGGCCCAGGGCGTCCCGGGTGCGTGCCCGCAGCTTGTTGGCCTGGGTTTCCGCCATGTCTGCCCGCTCCTCTGCGTCGTCCAGCTCATGCTGGGCCTTTCGATACTTGGCTAGGTTAGTGTTGGCCTGCTGTTCCTGTTGGCACACGCAGGCCTGCTCACTCTCTGACCACTAAGACGGTCAGCTGCCCCAGAAGAGGCCGGCTTCTCCTGGTCCTCCAGTCTGTTTCACCACCGCTGCCCACGGCCTTCCCCACCCCTCCCCAGTCCCCACAGCAGGAAAGAAGGGCATGGAGCCACTCGTTCCAGAGGTGCCTGGGTGCCAGACCTGCCTGGAAGAGGAAAGCAGAGACCCTCAGAGACAGAGCTAGGTCTTGTGTCTTGCTGGAGCTGTTAGAAACTTGTCTCTCTTCCCACTGGGCAGTGGGGTCACTGTCCCAGCCAACACACAAAGCCACCATGGGGGAAATAACAGCCCAGAGATGGAACAGGCCTGACCATTGCTGACATCCCCACTGAATGGGGCCAGCTGTAGAAGTGGGGTGACCACTGGCATCCTGACTGGTACTAGGCCCCAAAGACCCAGACCCCCGTGCACTCACCGCCTCTTCAAACTGACGTTTGTAGCTCTTGACCTTGCTCTGCAGCTTGTCCACCAGGTCCTGCATGCGAGCCAGGTTCTTCCTGTCCTCCTCGGCCTGGGCAGGCAAAGGGGATTCAGGTCTTGCCCGAAGCAGGCCAGCTCTAGGGCCGCCCCTTGAGGTGGTCCTGGTTACCCACCTGGTACGCAAGCTCCTTGACCCGGCGTTCGTGCTTCCTCACCCCTTTGAGGGCCTCCGCGTGCTTCTTCTGCTCCGCATCCAGCTCGGCCTCCAGCTCCCGCACCTGCAAGCAGCCAGCCAGTGGGCCTGGTGCCCCTGGCCTGCCCTGCCCTCCCCAGGGCTGACCTAACCGCCAGGACAGCAGGCCGGGAGGCGAGCCGCACACACCTTGGCCTCCAGCTTCTGCACCTGCTTCTTCCCGCCCCGGAGGGCGGCTTGTTCTGCCTCCTCCAGCCGGGCCTGCAGCTCCCGCACCGTCTGCTCCAGAGTCTTCTTCATCCGTTCCAGGTGTGTGCTCGTGTCCTGCTCCTTCTTCAGCTCCTCCGCCATCATGGCTGCCTGCGGGGGAGGCGGCGGTCTGGTCAGGAGGTGACGGTCCCTTTGGACTCCTCTGGCAGCCCTAGCCCCAGCCCAGCCTCACATCAGTGATGGCTTTTTTGGCCTTCTCCTCAGCTTCCCGCCTTTCCTGGGCGGCCTCCTCCACTTCCCCACTCAGCTGGGCCAAATCCACCTCCAGCTTCTTTTTCTGGTTCAGGAGACCTGTGTTCTGCAGGGAAGCAGAGCTTTAGAGTCGGGCTTTGCAGGCCCACACCAAGCAGGCCCCTGCCCCGCACGCTCTGGTGACCCCCTCTGTGCCCACCTGCGAATGCAGGAGGTTGAGACGCTCGGTGGCTTCCAGCAGCTCTTGCTCTGCCAGCCGCCGGCTGCGCTCGCCCTGCTCCAGGGCTGCCCGCAGCTCTTCCAGCTCCGCAGCCAGCAGGGCAGCCCGCCGCTCCAGGGCCTGGGCCTGCTCGCGGAGCTCTGCCGCCAGCCGCTGCTCCTCGTCCCGCCCCGCCTGCTCCTCCTTGAGCTGGGCCTGCAGCAGCCGCGTGGCGGCCTGCGCCTCTGTGGCCTGGCGGGTGGCGTGGCCCAGCTGCAGCTCCAGGTCGTTGAGGTCGCCCTCCATCTTCTTCTTGAGCCGCAGTGCCTCGTTGCGGGCCCGAGTCTCCGCATCCAGGGAGGCCTGCAGGGACTCCACTGCCCGCTGGTGGTTGCGCCTATGGTTGGGAGGGGCGGGAGGAGGCGTGGTGACCTGAGAGGAGCAGGGGCCCGGGCACCGCACCTGCTGACAGGCGCAAAAGGAACGCTGGAGACGTAAACCAAACTAAGTGACCAGTCTCTCCCTGGTTTCAAGCCCCTCGTGACTGCCTTTTGCCCATCAGAGCAACTTCACAGGCAAGAGTGAGGCTCCGGAGCAGACAGACATGGATTGAACCCTGGCTCTGCCTCCACTGTGTAACCTTGGGCAAGTCCTCTGGCCTCTCCTCGGTTCACCTCTGAACTCTGGACAATAATCCACTCCTCCCCCCGAAGAAAGTCCTGGGGTGGGGGACTAGGTGTCATGCCAATCTGCGTGCACGCTGGGGCTCAGCCAACACCTCCTGCCCTCTGCTCTCAGGCGGTTGGGACGGGAGAGGCTGTCGGCCTGGAGAGGAGGGCCATCTCCCCGCACCTCAGGTTAGTACACTCCTCGTCTTTCTCCGCCAGCTTCCGGTCCACCTCAGCCTTGACCTGGGAAAGCTCCAGCTGGATCCGCAGGGTTTTGGTCTCCTCCAGCTCCAGGGCCCCCTGGGGTACAGAGCAAGCCACTGAGCCACGAGGTCCACAAACATGTGTTGAGAGGGGAGGCCAGAGCAGCCAGTGGGTCAGCATCGCCCCACCCCTGACCTCGGCCTCCTCCAGCGCTGCCTGGAGCTCGCTCTTCTCCCCTTCCAGCGCCTTCTTGGCTTTCTCCAGCTCCTGGATGCTCTTCCCACTGAGGCCGACCTGGTCTGTGAGGTCACTGATCTCCTCTGCAGAGAGGACAGGGCACTGAGGGGCCACCCCACCACTCATGCTGCAGCCACACCACTTCACCCCCCTGTAATTAATTTCAGGGTGCCCCCACCAGGGCACCCTGCCTGTGTGACTCGGAGGGAACTCCCAGTGGCCCCCAGCGCGGCTCTGACCCCGTGGCAGGCCGTACCCTGCAGGTTCTTGTTCTCCCGCCTGAGCGTCTCCAGGGCCTCCAGGGCCTCCTCATGGCTGTGCCGCAGCCGGAAGAGCTCGGTGCCCAGGCTGCGGGCCTCCCTCTGGGCCGCCTCCAGCTCCCGCTGCATCTCCTCCTCCTGCCGCCGCCGCTCCTCCAGGGCCCGCTCCAAGTGCCGCTGCTTCTTGTCCAGCGCCGCGGCCGCAGAGGTCGCCCGCTCCAGCTCCAGGGTCACGTCCTCCGACTCGGTCTGCAGCCGCAGCTTGGCCTTCTCCAGCGACGAGCACTTGGCGTGAGCAGCCTCAACCCCCTCCTCTGCCTCCTGCAGTCGCAGCGCCAGCTTCTTTCTGGGCCCCGGGAGCAGATGGGATGTGGGCACGTAGCTGAGCCCTGCATCCTCCCCGACCCTACCCCGCCCCGAGGTGGTGCTGGCCAGGCCAGCAGGGCACTCACTTGGCCTCCTCCAGTTCCTCGGTCCTCTGAATGGCATCCGCCTCGTACTTGCTCCTCCACTGGGCCACCTCGGCGTTGGCCTTGGACAGCAGCCTCTGCAGCTCGGCCTGGGCCTCAGCCTCCTCCTCGTGCTGCTCCCGTAGGAGGTCACAGTCATGCCGCAGAGCCTGCACGGCGTGAGCCAGTGCGCTCTTGGCCTGCAGAGAGCCCGGTGACCTCAGCGTGGGGCCGGCCGGTGGCCTCGTGCCCCTGCGCCCACCATTCTGTGGCTGCCCACAGCTGGCCCACCTTGCTCTCTTCCTCCAGCTGCCGCCGCAGTTCCTCCAGGCTCTGGGTGGCCAAGGCCTTCCCGCGGCTCAGCTGGCTAATCAGAGACTCCTTCTCCTCCAGCAGGCGGCTCAGCTCCCCTGCATGCCAAAGGGGAGCCAGAAGGTCAGGTGAAGGCGGGTGGGCAGCACAGAGGCCCTGCCGTGGCCCGGCCGAGCCCCGCGCCTCACCACTCTCGGTTTGCAGCCGCCCACGCTGGGTGCTCGCGTCTGCCAGCTGCCGCTGTAGCTCCTCCACCTTGATCTTGGCCTCGCTCAGCTGATCCTCATATGCCCGGCACAGCTTCTCTGCACTAGCCTGGGAGCCGGGGTCAGGGATCAGAACAAGTCAGAGACTCACAAGGCAGGATCTAGGGCTGCCAGTACTGGAGTCAGGAACTGGAAGGCTAGACGTGTGCCCAGGAATCAAAGGGAGAACAGAACCCCAAGTTCAGGGTCAGAGATTCTAGTGCTGGACTATGGCTTAAAACATGGGTGTCAGAAGTGAACAGGCTGAACCAGTCCTAAGGCCAGTGGGTCAAAGTGAGGTTAGGATACCAGAGTCTGAAGTCAGCTGGGGACAGCAGTCACAGGTCAGCTGTTAAGATTAGGTGGTACAAAGGTCGGGGGTCAGGGTTGGGTGCTGGGATTCAGGACAAGAACAGTCAGGACAGGTCTGTGTTATTTGCTCAGTCATGTCCGATTCTTTGTGACCCCATCGACTGTAGACCACCAGGCTCCTCTGTCCATGGAATTCTTCAGGCAAGAATACTGGACTGGGTTGCCATTCCCTTCTCCAGGGGATCTTCCCGACCCAGGGATCAAACCCAGGTCTCCTGCATTGCAGGCAGATTATTTACCATCTGAGCCACCAGGGAAGCCCAAACAGGATAGGGATGAGGTCAGAATTCAAAGGTCAAAGACTGAGAAGTTGGAATTGGATGCTGGGTCAAAATCCTCTGGCATCAGGGCACAGAGTTTAAGGTAGGGTTTAAGGTCAGAACTGGTGGGGGGTTTCGGGCTGGGTGCCGGGTGAATGGGCCGGGGATCAGGATCAGATGCAGGGTCAGCGCTAGTGTGGTGTCAGATAGGCAGGGGGTGCTCGGGGCTCAGAGGGTGGGGTCAGCTGCTGCAGTCAGGAGGGGTTTGGTGAGGGTGGGCTGCTAGCAGCAGGTCAGAGGTCGGGGTCAGGAAGGAGGCCGACACCTTGCCACGGGCCAGGGTCTCCACGTTGGCGCTCAGATCGTCCACCTCCATGCGGAGCTCGCTCTTCTCCTTTTCCAGCTTCTGCCGCACCCGCTGCAGGCTGTCCACCTGCTCGCCCAGCTCGGCCGCGCTGTCCGCCTGCTTGCGCCGCAGAGCTGCCACCGTGGCCTCATGCCGCAGGGCCGCCTCCTCCAACTCCCGCCGCAGCCGGCCCAGCTCGGCTTCGCGCTTCCGGCAGCCCTCGCGCTGCCCGGCCGACGCGCCGCCCGCCTCCTCCAGCCGCTCGCTCAGCTCCTCCAGCTCCCGGGCCGCCTCTGCCCGCTGCTTCTCCACACGAGCCCGGGCCGCCCGCTCGGCCTCCAGCTCCTCTTCCAGCTCCTCGGCCCGAGCCTGGGGATGGGCAGGCAGCAGGGTCACCTCCATGGGCCCCTGACCCAGGTCCTTGCCCGCCCCTGTCCCTCACGCACCTGCAGCTCCTTGATCTTCTTCTGCAGCTGGGCTCCGAGGAGCTGCTCATCCTCCACCCGCAGGTTCAGCTGACTCAGCTCAGAGTCCTTCCTGGAGGAGAGGGTGGGCATGAGCCGGCCCAGGTCCTAACCGCTGCCCACATGCCTGGGGCCCCTGGGTACCGCCCCCAGCACACACGCTGGCACTGTGCCTGGAGTAGCCCTCGAGACCTCCCCGGTGTTCCCTCTCAAGCCCCGGCCCTAGAGCCTGGCCCTAGGTGAGCCCCCTTCACCCTACGGTTCAACCTCTGCTGTGATGCAACCCTGACTAGAGTCCTGGGGGCGACGAGAAGCGGGCTGCAGGCTCAGGAGGCCTCCGCGCCCAGGAGGTCGGGGCTGGGCCCTCCCCACACTTACTTCTTGAGCTTCTCCTCCAGCTGTTGCTTGTCCTGGGCAGCGTCTGCCACCGACTCCTGCGTCAGCTTCAGGTCCCCCTCAAGCTTGCGTTTGGCCCGCTCCGTGTCCATGCGCAGCTTCTTCTCTTGCTCCAGGGAGCACTCCAGCTGCGGGGCAGGACAGGGTGGGTGGGCTCCCCCCTGTCCTGGCCAGCCCGGCCCCTCCGAGTAGCCCCCTGCTCTGGCCCCAACTCACGTCTTCCACCTGCTGCTCCAGCCGGACCTTGGCCTTGGCCAGCGCGCTCACACGGTCCTCCTCAGCCTGCAGGTCACCCAGGGCCTGCTGGTGGGCCTCCTGCAAGGCCTTCTTCTCCTTGGTCAGCCGGACCACAGACTCGTCCAGCGCTGCCATCTCCTCCGTCAGATTCTTCACCTGTGGGGGCCAAGGTCACTGTGGGGCTGCCTCCCCCAACTCTGCCCTGAGAAGCTGCCCCTTCCAGCCAGGGAACCTTAAGCGAATCAGTTCGTCCCGAGCCTCAATTTCTTCATCCTTCAGGGACAGTTGTAGCTTCCACCTTGAGGGATTACTGAGCCCTTCCCCAGTGTCTGGCTGGCACTGAGAGATCAACAGGTGCCAGCTATTTGGGGATTCAGGGGTGTTTAAGCAGCTGTTCCTAGTCCTGGCTTCCTCAGGGAGCACCTGTAAGAACCTGAATAAGCAGCTCACCCTCCCCCAGAGCCTCACTTTCCCCTTCTGTATAATGGAGTCAGTCCCCCCAAGTGTGATCCACACGGGCTCTCGGGAGGGTTCAATGAGGGAAGGCACCTGGGGCACATGGAGCTGGTGGATGACGATTGCTAGCATCTGCTGAGCACCTACTACGTGCGAGGCTCGGTGGCGAGTGCTCGCACAGACTAGTTACACACTGAATCCTCACCCGCCCTAATTAGGGAAGTGCTGTTAGCCCCATTTGACAGAGGAGGAAACTGAGGCTCACAGAGATTGAGACCTGCCCAGGGCCACACAGGTGTGGGACTTGCAGGTGCCTGGCCCCACAGCTCTGCCCCACCCCACCCCGGCCCGCACCCACACCTTATTCTCCGTGGCTTGCTTCTCCTTCTCGGCCTTGGCCAGCGTCAGCTCCAGGTCATCAATGTCCTTCTTGAGCTCCGTGCACTCGTCTTCCAGCTTGCGGCGGCGGGCGGCCAGGTCTGCGTTCACCTCCTCCTCGTCCTCCAGCCGCTCGCTCAGCTCCTTCACCTTCGCCTCCAGCTGCACCTTGGACTTGATGAGTAAGTGGCAGCGCTCCTCGGCGTCTGCCAGGTTTTCCTGCTCCTGGAGGGGGACACGGGAATGGCGCAGAGTCAGGACAGCCGAGGGACCCCAGGCCAGGTCCTGGACAGAAAGTTCATTTGTCCGTGCCAAGGCCTGACACAGGTTCAGTTGGGTTCCGGGACCAAGGAATGCCATGCCAGTGACCTGTTCTGGGCCCTGAAGGCAATCAGGTGTGGTGAGATGAGGGCACAAGTGGAGGGATGGACCGGGGGACAAGAAGGGAACCTTAGGCTGCAGGGCGACCCAGAGAAAGGCCCAAACAAGGGCTCAAGGGGAGAAGCCAACGGCCAGGTCCGCCCTCACTGAAGTCGGGGTGAGGAGGGCCCTGCGGGGCCAGGAGGGCTCAGGTTCTCGGCCACCGTGCTGTTTCCTCACCACCTGACCGGATAACCATCTCCTGCTCTAGCGGGTGGGTTTGTGAGCACAGGCCCGTCTGTCTTCCCACCAGTGTAAATCCAGAGCTTCTGTGGGGCCTGACACTCAAGGTATTTGCCGAAGGCAGGACCGGCTCTATGGACTTGGGGGAGGATCTGGACCCTTGATCTCTGCCCTCTGGTTGTTACTGTTACCTGCTGCCTGGGTTCCCGAGGCCCTTAACCAGAGAAGGGAGCCCGGCACTGTCTCAGGGAGGGAGCGGAGGAGAGAGCTGGGGAGATGGGGCTCCGCGGAGGCTTCAGCGGGAAGCCACGGGGGCCCAGGGTGTGGGAGCACTGGGGCACATGCACAGACTGGGTGGGGAGGTTGGGTACGAGGAGGCCGCACGCAGGTATGAGCCCGTGAGCCTCCAGAAGAGCAAAAAGGACCCAGGTAAAGCCTGAGCACCTGGCACAGGCCAGGTTGGCCTGTGCTGGGCGGGGGCGGGGGCACCTGGTGGGTCTGCCTGTGCTATTTCCTCGGAGCAGCCTGGGGTTCCCTGAGGATGCCCAGGGGTGGGGGCACCAGGTCACAGAAAGAAAGCCCGCCCCTCCCCCTCACCGCCTGCAGCTGCAGGGCCAGGTCATTCTTCTCCTGGGTGACGCTGACGTGCGTCTCCTCCAGCTCCTGGCGCTTGGCCTCGGCGGTGGCCAGGGCCCCCCGCAGCCCCCGCAGCTCTGCCCGCAGGGCCGCCAGCTCCTCCTCAGCCTGCGCCGAGCGGAGCAGTGGCTTCATCTTGAAAAAGAGCTTCATCCATGACCAATTCTTGACAGCGTTGAAGGCCCGGATGTTCCACTGGATGGTGAACAGGGCATCCCTGGGGAGAAGTGACCGCAGGTGGTCAGCAGGCTCACAGCTGCCCCTTCATAGCAATAGCCCCGACGCTCCTGAGCACCTCCCCTGGGCCGGACACTGCGCTAAGCACTTCAGTGTGTGGTCGATGGCATTGACCTTCCCCACAGCCTCTCAAACAGGTCCTAATCCTCTGCTTTACAGACGAGGTTGAGGGAGAGGCCCAGGGCATGCAGGTCTGCCTCCAGGGCTGGAGCTACCAAACCCTGAATGGCCTGGTGGTCCCTGCAAGGGTCCTGAAGACAGGACACCAGGGGTGGTTAAGCCACTGACTGTCACATAAGGCCGGACCACCTGGGCTCCCATCCCAGCCTCCCACCTCCCGCCATGAGCCAGCTGACGGCTCTCTCTGCTGACACCCCGTCCGGCGAGCAGAGATGGGCATCTGCCCTTTAGGACTGTCCTGTACACTGCATGTGTGCTCAGCCTATTCCGACTCTGTGTGACCCCATGGACTGTGGCCCGCCAGGCTCCTCTGTCCAGGGGATTCTCCAGGCAAGAGTACTGGGGTGGGTTGCCACTTCCTTCTCCAGGGGATCTTCCCCACCCGGAGACCAAACCCGTGTCTCCTGCATCTCCTGCACTGGCAGGCAGATTCTTTACCAGAGACACCTGAGAAGTCCGTCCTGCACCTTAACCAAGATAAGTTCAAACAAAATATCTTGCCCAGGGTTTGGCACATAAGACTCTTAGAAAACACTAGATGCCCTTATTCCCATTCCGGACCACACTCTGGGATGGCCTGGAATAGAGGTGGACTCTCTTTCCCCACCTTCTGAGGGGAGGAAGTGGCAGGTAGCTGGGGGCTAATGGGCACACAGCAGAGCCTTGCCCCTTCGGAGACACTCAGCCAGCCATATGCAAAATCGGACCCACAGGCCAGTATGACCAGGTTCAGAGAGCCTAGAGGTTCTGTGAGCTGGGGGACAGTGGCTGACCCCCAACCCTGTGTCCCACCCCCCTGCCCCCACCCACCTGCCTCCAAGCAGGCGCTGGTACTCCAGGCGCATCAGGCGGCCCCGGCTCCGCGCCTGCAGCAGCGTCAGGACCTTGGCCAGACGCTGGTCGCGAAGCTCTTCCAAGACACCTAGAAGCCCAGCCTTGAAGAACACCTGGGGTGGGCGTGGTGGGTATAACCTTCAGTCGTCTGCATGACCCCCTGCAGAGTGCGTGCCCACACCGGGTCAGGACCCTGACTCCCTTGTGCCCTGACCTTGGTGTGGCCAAACTGGTACTGCGTGTGGTCGATGTCCAGCGAGCCCAGCAACTTCTCTGTAGCCTTCCTGCTGTCCATGAAGGTGTCGTCTGGGATGGCGCTGGGGTTCAGGATGCGGTACCTGAGCGGGTGGGGAAGGGTTGGTGAGGAGGGTGCTGGGCGGGGAGCAGAGGACTGGAGAGGCTGGCCTCTCGGAGGCTTGTCCAGGCTCCACTGAACAAGCTGGCAGGTGACACTTCACAGCCTCGTGATACTGGGGGAGTGGGCATACTCTGCTTTAAAAGCTCAGGTAATATTTAAACGGCTTCAGTAGTTTCTTTAAGAGGTGGCAGTATTTACAGAAGGCCTATGGCACTGTTACAATTTTTAACTTATAATTTTTAATACTTTATCAGTTTTTTGAGAAGGCAATAAAAAAGTAAAGAAGGTGATGTGTTACAGCATATCACAAACTGAAGAAGCATTGGGAGAGAATTGTGATCAACAAGACCAAGGGTTCCGGCATGCCCACTTCTAAAAGGCACACTTGCACGTGTGTACAGGGCCGTGTGGGTCAGGTTGCGGTGACCACACTGTGAAGGCAAAACCCTGGAAACACAAAAGGCCCCTCACTAAGGGACTGATTACAAAGCACAGGTCACTAGATTACGGAATACTTCACTCCATAACAAAATGGATGATGCTACTTGTCATTACATTTATCCAAAGTCCTAGAAGGCACAATACCGAGAGTGGACTGTAATGGTGACTATAGACACTTAGTGATTATCACGCCACTGTAACAGATGCCCCACTCTGGTGGGGTTCATTGACAACGGGGGAGGCTGTGCGTGTGCGGGGGCAGCGGGACTGTGGGAATTTCCTGTACCTTCCCCTCAATTCTGCTGCAAACCTTAAACTACTCTAGAAAAATAGTTTTAATTTTTTTAAAAAAGGGTGATGATGCAGACTTATGTCTATTAACAAGGAACAATCCCCAAGACGTTACAGGGAAAAAACAGAGAGAACATGTGTGTGTGTTCTCATGCGTGTGTGCTCATGTGTGTGTGTGCACTCATGTGTAATGTATTTCTACAGACACACATGTGTAATGGTCAGCGTGGATGCCCCCAATTACTTCTGAAGGGGAAGGGACCCATGGACAACTGCACCCAGACAGAAGTCAAACCTATAGAGGGAAGGCAGAGAGGCTACGGCACTGACCAGGTGCTCGTTGCCAGGCATTACATAAAGCCTAGTCCAGGCGAACCCTCGTTCAACTCCCAAATCCACACCTGGCTCTGCCTGACCGACCTCCCTCCTGGGCTTCCTGCTGGAGACATTTCAGATCCGACATGTTCCAAGGAGAGTTCAATCCACTGTCCACCTACCTCCCCGCCCCCCGCCAAAAGTTTAAAAATCTGTCTTTGTTTCTTAGTAAATCTACCACCAACTCCCCAGTTGATAGGCCAAACACCTGGAAGTCACCCCCGTCTTTTTCATTCTCTTTCCACTTCCAGTTCATTAGCAAACCCTGCTGGCTGAACCTGCAGTATTTACCCAGAGCCTGTTCACTTCTCCCAAACCCACTCCCTCAGGTCTCACCGACTAGCATTTCCCACTGGGAAGCCCCCCAGCCCCCTCCCCAGCCCTCTCCGCGCCTGCAGCAGCGTCAGGACCTTGGCCAGACGCTGGTCGCGAAGCTCTTCCAAGACACCTAGAAGCCCAGCCTTGAAGAACACCTGGGGTGGGCGTGGTGGGTATAACCTTCAGTCGTCTGCATGACCCCCTGCAGAGTGCGTGCCCACACCGGGTCAGGACCCTGACTCCCTTGTGCCCTGACCTTGGTGTGGCCAAACTGGTACTGCGTGTGGTCGATGTCCAGCGAGCCCAGCAACTTCTCTGTAGCCTTCCTGCTGTCCATGAAGGTGTCGTCTGGGATGGCGCTGGGGTTCAGGATGCGGTACCTGAGCGGGTGGGGAAGGGTTGGTGAGGAGGGTGCTGGGCGGGGAGCAGAGGACTGGAGAGGCTGGCCTCTCGGAGGCTTGTCCAGGCTCCACTGAACAAGCTGGCAGGTGACACTTCACAGCCTCGTGATACTGGGGGAGTGGGCATACTCTGCTTTAAAAGCTCAGGTAATATTTAAACGGCTTCAGTAGTTTCTTTAAGAGGTGGCAGTATTTACAGAAGGCCTATGGCACTGTTACAATTTTTAACTTATAATTTTTAATACTTTATCAGTTTTTTGAGAAGGCAATAAAAAAGTAAAGAAGGTGATGTGTTACAGCATATCACAAACTGAAGAAGCATTGGGAGAGAATTGTGATCAACAAGACCAAGGGTTCCGGCATGCCCACTTCTAAAAGGCACACTTGCACGTGTGTACAGGGCCGTGTGGGTCAGGTTGCGGTGACCACACTGTGAAGGCAAAACCCTGGAAACACAAAAGGCCCCTCACTAAGGGACTGATTACAAAGCACAGGTCACTAGATTACGGAATACTTCACTCCATAACAAAATGGATGATGCTACTTGTCATTACATTTATCCAAAGCCCTAGGAGGCACAATACCGAGAGTGGACTGTAATGGTGACTATAGACACTTAGTGATTATCACGCCACTGTAACAGATGCCCCACTCTGGTGGGGTTCATTGACAACGGGGGAGGCTGTGCGTGTGCGGGGGCAGCGGGACTGTGGGAATTTCCTGTACCTTCCCCTCAATTCTGCTGCAAACCTTAAACTACTCTAGAAAAATAGTTTTAATTTTTTTAAAAAAGGGTGATGATGCAGACTTATGTCTATTAACAAGGAACAATCCCCAAGACGTTACAGGGAAAAAACAGAGAGAACATGTGTGTGTGTTCTCATGCGTGTGTGCTCATGTGTGTGTGTGCACTCATGTGTAATGTATTTCTACAGACACACATGTGTAATGGTCAGCGTGGATGCCCCCAATTACTTCTGAAGGGGAAGGGACCCATGGACAACTGCACCCAGACAGAAGTCAAACCTATAGAGGGAAGGCAGAGAGGCTACGGCACTGACCAGGTGCTCGTTGCCAGGCATTACATAAAGCCTAGTCCAGGCGAACCCTCGTTCAACTCCCAAATCCACACCTGGCTCTGCCTGACCGACCTCCCTCCTGGGCTTCCTGCTGGAGACATTTCAGATCCGACATGTTCCAAGGAGAGTTCAATCCACTGTCCACCTACCTCCCCGCCCCCCGCCAAAAGTTTAAAAATCTGTCTTTGTTTCTTAGTAAATCTACCACCAACTCCCCAGTTGATAGGCCAAACACCTGGAAGTCACCCCCGTCTTTTTCATTCTCTTTCCACTTCCAGTTCATTAGCAAACCCTGCTGGCTGAACCTGCAGTATTTACCCAGAGCCTGTTCACTTCTCCCAAACCCACTCCCTCAGGTCTCACCGACTAGCATTTCCCACTGGGAAGCCCCCCAGCCCCCTCCCCAGCCCTCCTGCATCCTCCTCGGTGCCCTTCCCACCCCACCCAGCCTTCTGCCTCCACCTGGGAGGAAGGTAAGAGGGAAGGTGGCTGGCGTGGGGAGCTGGGGAGGAGCCAGGGCTGGGGCCGGGAGACACCCACCGCTGCCGGAAGTCAGTGTAGAGCAGCCTGTTGGGGAACCCCTGTCGGCAGATCCGGATCCCCTCCAGCACCCCATTGCAGCGCAACTGGTGCAGCACCAGGAAGGCGTCCATGACCCCTGGGCACAGTGGAGGTTAAAGGAAAAGACTAGCGGTCAGGGGACACACCTTCATGAATTTGAGGCCGCACAGGCCCTGTGGAGAGGGATGACCCAGCTCTGGTCCACCCCATCCCCTCCCTCCCATGTCCCCCATGGGGAACCAGCCCCCCCTGGGGTGACTACCTGGGGTCTTGTTCTCATTGGGGACGATGCAACGGACAAAGTGGGGCTGGGTGGCCCGCAGATTGGTCATCAGCTTGTTGAGGTTCTCCTGGGGGAGGGAGAGGGGAGAAAGCACAAGAGGGCAGAGAAGCAGGATTGGAAGCCGCAGTGGACCAGCCCGGCAAGCATGGACCAGCCCGCCAAGGATGCACCAGCCCGCTAAGGACTGGGCGCCTCAGCACTGGGTCTCTGCAGCGCCACCCTTTGACTCTCCTTGTGACCCTTGGCCCTCTTCCATTTGACCAGGCGGGCCCCTCAACCTCTCCCTCAGCCCTCCCACAGGCCCCGTGGCTCCCACCCCATCCCCCCTAAACCCTGCACAGGCAGCGTGGGGACGGGAAGCAGCACAGACTTGCTGTGATGTTCACGTGGAGAGGAGTTAAACATCACTGCAAGTCTTAACGGCCGCCCGCCCCGGGTGCAGGGGACAGAGCAGGGAGCCAGGACCGAGTTGGGGCGGCAGGGTGGGGGCCTCCACGGGGCCTAGACGGGGCCTCACCTTGTGCAGCTGGGACACCGTCTGGAATGATGCCGCCTTCTTACGCTTCTCTTTCACCCCGGACTTGGGGGGCTCGGCTAGGACAGACATGGGGCCAGTCACTCAGGGCAGAGACCATCCCTCTGTGAGTCCCCTGCAGACTTGCACCACGTGGTACTCACTAGAGCAGGAGCCAGCGTAGTTCTCGTAGAGAGTAGCCAAGAGCTTGTTCTGCGACTTCTGGAAGATGGGGACCACCGTCTCGTTCAGTGGATCCTTGTTTTTCTCCAGCCAGCCCACGATGCTGTAAGGCACCTGCCGGAGACCAGACAGGTGCTGACCCGAGGGGCGGGGGAACCCCAGGAAGGGAGGAGGGAGGTCAAGAGCTGGGGTTTCAGCAGGCACTTACCACGCCTGCATAGTGGACCACCTCAAAGTGGGCCTGGTACTTGCGCTTCTTGTCAGGCCGTGGCTGTTGGAAATTGGGCGACTTCCCCGCGTGGTTATCATAGAGCTTGGCCCGGAAGCTGGCATCTGAGGCCTTGGGGAACATGCACTCCTCCTCCAGGATGGACAGGATGCCCAGCGGCTGGGGACAGGGCGCAAGCATGAAGGGTCTCCATCAAGCCAGTCCATCCAGGTTGGGCTGGACCCCCAATTCCTGGAGCCCCTCTCTCTGGGAGCTTCCCCAGACCCCCCTACCTCAGCCACCATCTGCCCAGAGGGAGGCAGAATGGATCTGCCCCCAGGAGCCCTGTCTTCTAAGAAAGAAAGTTTGTGGCTTGGCTTTCAACCTGCTTCTGACCAATTCGCAGCCCTGAGTTGTTCTCTTTGCTTATAAATGTGCAAATTCAAACCACTACCCCTGTACCCATACACCCCCGACATCTGTGGTCTCACACTCTCCCACACAGTGCAGTCAAAAAACACAATTGATGTCAAACTCTGGCTTCCTCACTTAGTGGTTAAGGGGCCCTTAGACCTCTCTAAGCCTCAGTTTTCTAACCTGCAAAATGGGGACACGACAGCAAAGAAGTGTTGACCACCTGAATGTGCACAGGTAGGAGATTACAGAAATGCATGGGCATCATCTGCTGTGTGAACCACTGTGCCTTCTTCAACAAAGCACCACGCCCAGAATACACTTTCAGAGAAAAGGTAGGATGAGAAATGAGTCTGTGTCCATTAGAGAAAAGAGATGCCGAGGATAAAAGATGGAGAGGACGCACGTTGTGGTAGGATTGGGGGAAATATTCTTTCCCCTTTATTTCTGATTTTTCCATTTTTCTTTGATTTTTCTTTCCTTTAGTCTTTGTACCATAGGAAAATATGTGTAATGTTTTATAAACAAATAAACAAACATACCCTACCCTGCCCTGTAGTTCTGGACAGTTCTGAGGGTCCAATGATACTGTGTCTGGGCTTATTGACAATAATCAGGGCTTATTGTCAGCAGTGCAACAGGGATGCATGCTCACACATGCACCCTGCTCACCAACACACGATAGCACTCAATCTCCAACACACCTAGTCACACACCCGCATACATTTCTGTTCATATACACATTACACACATACGCTCACAGCCATGCTCATATACACATGCTCACTTCAATGCACACGCACATGCATGCCTGCACATGCTCATTCACACACAAGCACACAGGCACTCCCTTGCCGGAGTGACCTGGCCCCAGGCCCCACCTTCTCGATGAGGTCGATGCAGGGCTGCAGGTCCAGGCCGAAGTCGATGAAGACCCAGTCAATGCCCTCCCGCTTGTACTCCTCCTGCTCCAGCACGAACATGTGCTGGTTGAAGAACTGCTGCAGCTTCTCGTTGGTGAAGTTGATACACAGCTGTTCGAAGCTGTTAAACTGTAGAGGGCAGTGCCCGGCTCAGCCGGCCTCCTTGTAGATGGGGGCATGGAGGCCCACAGAGAACAGGGATGTGCGGGACTTCACCCTGCCTCCAGGCAGACCCCCAGGGCTCCTGCCCCCAGCCCCATGGTCCTCCACCCGGGAGAGAACGGCGCCTGGGGCCATGGGCCTGCCCGCACCTCAAAGATCTCAAAACCCGCAATGTCCAGGACGCCGATGAAGAACTGACGGGGCAGCTTGGTGTCCAGCGTCTGGTTGATCCGAGACACCAGCCATCGGAACAGCCGGTCATAGGTGGCCTTGGCCAGAGCCCCCACGGCAAATATCACCTGGAGTCGTGGGGAGGCTGGGCTGGGACCCGGCAAGAAGCGGACCCTGCCCCAGCCGTCCCAGGGTGGGCCCCGGCCTGCCGGCAGCTCACCTGCTCCACGCTCTGACCCTTGGTCACGTACTCATTCCCCACACGCACTCGGGGGTGCAGAAGGCCTTTGAGGAGGTCCCCGCTGCTGACCCCCATCAGGTAGGCAGCCTTGTCAGCACCTGGCAGGACACACAGGTGAGATGAGGAGGCGGCCAAGAATAGGGGTTCTTGGGGGCTCTACTGGTCTCAACTTAGGGTTAGAAGAGGGAGGTTGGGAGAGGTCAAGTTCAGGGTCAGCAAACTGTACAGCTCAAAAAGGTGAGGGGCTGGAGTTGATAAGTCACGGTTTACAAATCAGGGCCAGACTGAGGTCAAAGGTTGCGGACAAGGCTCAGGGATCACGGTCACGGACTGGAGGTTGGGATCAGGGTCAAGAGCATGACCACGTCAGGTCAGGGTCAGGGTGCCTCACTCTCAGTGCCGTCGGCCTCAGCCTGCTCCTCCCGCTGCTTCTGCTTGAATTTCATGTTGCCGAAGTGCAGGAGGGCCCCCACGATCTTATAGCAGGCGCATTTCTCCTCCACACTGAAGCCCAGGATGTCCATGGCGTGCTGTGGGGGAGGGGAAGACTCAGAGAACTCTGGGCTCCTCAGGGTCCAGTGGAGCCACGGGACCTGCTCCCCTCGCACCAGACGTACATCAGTGGCCATGAGCTCCTCCCCGTCATCCATGTTGTCCACGGTGATGACGCCCTGGCTGCAGAAGTGGTAGTCGTAGGGGTTCATAGACAGAAGCAGCATGTCTGGGGGACACGGGGCCGAGAAGGGGGTGTCGGCTGGGTTCACCAGCTCTCCTCCTTCCCCTGATCCCACCGTGGTGGGTCCTGGGGTCTCTTGCGGCAGGAGACTCTAGGGCCCTCTCTAGATTTTGTACCCGGAGTTTCTCTCCTCCACTCCAATGCCCAAGGCTTCTCTTTCTTTATGAGTCTTGGAAAAGAGCCACAGTCCCTACCTCTCACTCACCTTTTGACCCTTGCTCATGGCCACCCCTCTGGCCCAGACTCCGTGCTGGGTGCTCGGTACAGGGAGGATCAGATTCTGCCCTCGAGGGGCTTGCAAGAGAGGTGAGCCAGGCCCAGATGGAGCCCTTGCTCCCTGCTTGGTGCTGGGGGGACCCTCCCTAGTCTCAGGACAGCGGGAGAGACAACCTGGCCAGGGCAGCGGTGCTGAGGAGCGTGTTCCCCAGCGCGGGGAAGAGGGCTCGGCAGGAGCCAGAAATCCCAGGAAGGGGGTGGGTGGCTAGGAGTGCTGGGTCGCTAGGGGAGAAGGGATGTCACAGACTCCGGAACAGCAGGGGAACAGGCAGCCCAGGGCCTGGTCTGAGGGGACCTGGGACAGGGCTGGGCAGCCCCACTGCCACCCAGACCTGCGGGCTCTGACTCCCACCCCGTCGGGCTGCTGGCCCTCACCCTGCAGCTCTGGCTTCTTCCCCGAAAGGATCTGGTAGTAGACGTGGTAGCCTCGCTCACCGGGCAGCTGGAAGATCACCCGTGACTTCTCCAGGAGATCTGGGGGAGAGGGAGGAGCCGGCCTACTGTCCTGAGTGGGTCACCCCACTAGGGCTGAGGAGCAGGGGGGAGGGGCCGGCCGGGGGCAAGGGTGTCTGCACACCACACACACGCACACCCCGCCCCGGCACGCGTTGCAGGAGGCCTCTCCATTGGCACATGTGCCACAGTGTGGGAATGTGGTGTCTGTACACCAGTGTGCGTGTATTAATGTGAGTGTATGTGTAGGGGTCTTTTTTTTTGGCCACATGACGTGGGATTTTAGCTCCCTGACCAGGGACTAAACCCGGGCCCTCAGCATCGAGTGCCAAGTCTTCACTGTCCTAACTGGACCACCAGGGAAATCCCCTGTGTGTGGATCTCGGTTTGTCTGTTCTTTCATCTAGGCTGTCACTCCTCCACCCACAGACTGCTCCTTTCCCCCAGAGCCGTGCTGGTGTGCCAGTGTGTGCAGACAGCAGAGCCTCTGTGTATTTGCACACGGGCCCATCAGGGTGTAAATTACGACGTTTCCTCCCATCACCACCTGCCTATGCTTGTCCGTCGGGATCTGGCCCTGCATCCTAAGATGGGGAGCAGTCAATGTGGGGGGGTCCCTCTGTGCATGTAACCTGGGGACCCAGTGTCTGCGTAGCTGGACTGGGTCAGGAGGGATAGCTGATGACTGCAGAAACAAACTGGGGGAGACCTTCCTGGAAGGACAGTGTCTCAAGGCGCCCAGAGAAGAGGTTGGGCAGGAGGGGCACAGGTCTGCTGGATAGAGGGTCAGAGAAAAGTCTGGGGTTGTGGTAAGGGGAGGGGCCCAATCACAAGGAGACTGACTGGCCAAATAAGGATGGGGGTCTCCATCTTAAGCAGATGGGATCTGGAGAAGGTTTTTAGGCAGGAATGTGATGTGGTCAGATTAGTAGCCAAAAAAAGATCACTCTGGCTGAAAGAAGATCAAGCAGAGGAATGGAGGCTGGGAGACCACGTGGAGGCGGTGGGTAAGTTCCAGGTGAGAGGTGAGGTGGCATGAGTTGGGCAGTGGCTTGGGGATGAAGAGCAGAATCTGGGGCAGGTGGGAGCCCCAAGGACTTGATGAAACTTGCTCAATCTGAGTGGGAAGGTGCAGGCCTGGGGCTCTCCCATCCTCCTCCTTCCCCACCCTCTCCTGAACTCACAGCTGTCAATATCCGCAGATGCCAGCTTCCCAGAGGGACCAAAGTGAATGCGGATGAACTTGCCCTGTGGGCAGAGGAGCAGCCTCAGTCGGGGGCCCAGGCAGTGCTGGCCATCCACCCAGGGCTCCCCAGACCTTGTGTCTCCCCGCCTCCCCACCCTCCTGCCCCAACCCCACCCAGCCTCCCACTGAAGCCACTCACAAAGCGGGAGGAGTTGTCATTGCGCAGGGTCTTGGCATTGCCAAAAGCCTCCATAGCAGGGTTAGCCTCGATGATCTGATCCTCGAGGGTGCCCTGGTGGCAGGATGAAGGGGTCTCTCACCCCGTGGTCCTGGGTCTTAGCCCATCCCAGACCACCTCTGCTTGGAAAGGGGAAGGGAAGAGGAGGGAGGGTCCCCAGGACTTCATAATAATTGTCTGCCCCACTCATACCAGCCCCATACCTACCCCGGTCTTCGTGGCCAGAAATTGCTGGGAGGAGAAGGAAGACAAAGTTAGAGGGTGTGAGGTCTCACCAGGAGGAAGTGTGGCAGTGGGGGAGTGGGGTGGGTTAGCAGGACAGTGAACGTTAGTCACCCAAATGTCACCCCACTCCCTGTGCCTGACCTTCCAGGGGCTGTTAGATGGAGAAATGCAAGAAATGGAGCAGGCAGGGCTCTAGTCAGGGAGGGGCTTGAGGCAGGAGCTGTGTGTGAGTGTCCCCTACCCACAGTGCCCCAAAGCTCTGTCTCTGGACTCCTCCATATCCCTTCATTTCCCACAACCCCGGAATTGACACTGCCCCAAGCCCCAGAGGTTCCTGACTACAATCTACTTCCCTTTAGAGCCCAACTCAAAAGCCCCTTCTTCTAGGAAGTCTTCCCTGATTCTCTGAGGCTAGAAGAGACTCTTTCTGCCCAAACCTTCTGACCCTTGACCCCCCTCTGTGACGGCCCTTCTTCACACTTCTCCTTTCTATCATGATTGGGTGCATTTTCACTGTACAACAATATATCGAGTATTATTCAAAATAGCCCCGCCAGGTGCATACTATTAGCCCTAGTTTGCAAATGAGGAACCTAAGACTCAGAGCTGGAAAGTGATCTATCTGCTCAAGATGACACAGTAAGTCAGGGGCATCCTGCTTCCCATGACACCCAAAGCCACCTGTCTCTCATCTAGAGGGACTTGCTGAACCAAAGGACTCCTCCCCACTTGCTCTCCTAGCCTCGTCTTCCCTCCATCTACCCTTCTATCTCTTTCCTGCCCTGGATCCCAGCAGCCTGGGAAAAAAAGGGGGAAAAGGAAGGAATGGATTCTGGAGTGACAGGTGCCATGCCACCTGTCCCATGCCACGAGACTTTGGTGATTCACTCACCTCCAGGGAGCCCAAGACTTAAAAATCCCCCTGAGCTGTTGCTGGGGAGACAAGGGCAGGAGAGAGATGGCAGGAGCCCTCCCCTGAGCTCCACCCCACACACTCAGCTCCAGGGCTTTTGAACAGGGCTCTTTCTGATAGATGTGGTCAAATTTGGGGCAGAGGGGAGGCAGGTTGATAAGGTTTTTAAGCTACAACACCCATGGCCCCTGTGGGCCAGCCTTTCTCTCTACCTCCCTTGCCTGACAGCTCCCCCAAACCTCAAATCCACAATGCAGGGCTCCTTTCTGCCCAGGTGCCCCCTAGACTCACCCATTCTGACCGTATCCCTGTCAGCTCCCGCCCTCCATTCCCGTTCCTGGACCAAGCCCCAACTTTCTGTAGCATCCTCAGAGACATTTTGGGAGTTGGGAAAATGAGGTGGAGGGAAGGGAGGAAAGAGTACCAAAAAAGTCAACAGCAAAAACAAAACCAAACAAGAAAAACAACCACCACCACAACAAAAAACCAAAACTGAAAGAAAGAAAAAAAAAAAAAAACAAAAAAATCAAATGGGAAAACAGGAAAATGCAAAAACAAAAAGAAAAAAAAAATGCTTTAAATAGAAAAAAAAGAAAAAGAATAAAGAAAAATGCCCCAGAATAAAAGCAAGGCTCAACAAGACCAGGAGTGAGGGCTGGGTAGGTGGAGGCCTTAGGCTTTTAGAAAGAAAAGTCAACCCATTTGGGGCTGGGTGTGCAGTGCCCACACATCTCTAAACTGCACCTCGAAAACAAATAAAAAACCCCAAAATACTGGTCCCCCATTGTTTCAGAAAATTTCAAAAACCATAAAGAAATCACAGGGTGCAAAACTGCCCCTTAATCTTGACTGTTGAGAAGGCCAAGTACCCTTGGCTCTGGCTGAACCTGCCTTGTTTGATTGACAGCAGGTAACTGGAACATGAAAACCAAGAAACCGATTATTACTTCTTGGTAAAAACAACCCGCTTGGTAAACTTTTAAAATATGAAGGTCGTGAAAATGTGAAAGGGAAAAATTACATGAAATGTTGAGGACTAGCAATGTGGTCCCGCCCCTCTGCATTACAGATGGGAACAGTGAGGCAAGCCTGGAACTGCGTCATGTGACAGAGAATGGCCGCAGCCTCTCTGGTCAAGCCTTGCTCGGGCCAGAGTCTGCCACCAGGGTGGGAGGCTCAGGCAGGGCTAGAGGCTCTGGGGAATCAACTTTTAAAAAAAAGAAGAAGAAGAAGAAAAGGAGAAAAAAAAGAAAAGAAAAACAGTGAGAAGCAGCAGGGAGCAGTGCCCGCGTGGGCAAGTCTTACAGCCTTCTTGCCCGGCCCGTCTCCCAGGGCAGCGACGATGGCAAAGTACTGAATGACCCGCTTGGTGTTAACGGTCTTACCGGCCCCCGATTCTCCCCTTGGACGACACAAACATGAGTCACCAATGTCTATCTGGCTACTCTAATTCCTCCCACCCCCCAGCACCCCACATCCCCAGCAGGGTGCCTCTGCCCTCCCCACAGCCAGCTCCCAACTCAGGAGCCCCCCAACCCAAAACTCCTCAGAGATGGGTCAACTCCCAGAGGTGTTGAATTGTTTACAAAACAAACCAGCATAGATCATCCCAGTGAGATGAGAAAACACATGATGCCACTGTTTACTGAGCACTAACTTACTGCCAGGCCCTGGGCCAAGTGCTTCACCTGAACTGGTTCATTGAAGCCTCAGGAACCCTGTAAGGCAGGTGCCATCATCACCCTCTTTTGAAAGAGAAGAGGATGTGGCTCAGAGAGGTCATGTAGCTGTTTCTGCTGGGTGCCAGGTGCAAACATCCACCGGCTGACTCCTATAGCTCTGCAGTAGGTAAGTAGGACTGTCCTTTTTATACTGATGAGATTCAGAGGACCAAGGGCACCAGCAGGAAGTGGACCCATGAGAACTTGAATCCAGGTCTTTCTGGTTTCAAAGGCCTTACTCTTAACCAGCAGGCTGCACACTCACACACATACACACACTCACGCGCAACCGATGTCCATATTGGCTTGGCTGGACCTAAACTTGGTATGTAAGAATTCTACCACTTTCCCAAGGAGGCAAACAAAGGGTTATAAATAAGATTCAGAAATAAGAAGCTGGTAATAAAGAGGAAGGGCTTTCTTGGTGGCTCAGTGGTAAGGAAGACTCCTGCAATGCAAGAGATATCGGTTCAACCCCTGGGTCAGGAAAATCTGCAGGAGGAAATGGCAACCCACTCTAGTATTCTTGCCTGGGAAATCCCGTGGACTGAGGAGTGTGATGGGCTACAGTCCATGGGGTCTCAGTCAGACATGACTGAGCGACTAAACAATAACAACAATAAAGAGGAAAGGGAAGGGGATCTCCTCCCCCCTCCTTGAGCCAGAATCAGAACTCCCAAAAGATCAAGGTGAGAGAAGATTCCAGGCCCTAGCAACAGGGGGTATGAGGGTGGGTGATCAGTCGGGCATTCCTTTTCTACTTATCTGCTCAGAGCAGGGGCAGAGAAGACGCTATAATTTAGCCTCACCTGGGACACTGGCTCTAAGTGGTAAAACCCCTACCCTTAGCACTTTGTATTCAATTATTCAATCTCGGGAAATGATTTTAGTTCCACTCCCTCCCTGCCAGATGGCCAGCATTTCCCACCCCATCTCCAGAGCCCCACACTCACGTGATCAGCATGGACTGGTTCTCTCGGTCTGGAAGAAAGGGGAGGAGACAGAGAAGTTAGCCAAAGTGAGGGGCCAGCCACAGGTGGAACACCTAGGGTATCCTTGGCGCTGGGACAGCCCCTCCGCCACCCAGAGCCAGAAATGGGAGGGACCAGGTGGGAACCTTCAGACTGCAGGCCAGCTCCCACTTGAAGAGACAGAGCGACTATGCTTCAGTATCCAGCGGGATGGAAAAGAGGGCAGTTGCGAGTGGAGGGAAGAGGATCCGGGAGCCGGGGGAGGGGTCTCAAGAGAGAGAGAGGACTCAGGGAGAGGAGTCAAGGCAGCCCTTACTGCGCAGCATGTCATTGTAGGCGTTATCCGCCACCGCGTATATGTGGGGCGGGGCCTCCGAGCGGCGCTTTCCCTTGTAAGCGGCTACCACGGAGGCTGTATAGACAGGGAGCCATTTGTAGGGGTTGATGGTGACACAGAAGAGGCCCGAGTATGTCTGGGGAGAGAGAGTATAGATGGGCTATTGGAAGCCAAGTTCCCGTCCTCAAGCTCCAGCCCTCGCAAAACTATGATCTTTGAAAAAATTGCCCAAAATGAGCTGCCTAAGGTGCGACGCCACACCTCTGTGGCCGTCCTGGCCCCGCCCTAGCTCCCCCTCCTGCCCCCAGCCCGTGGCCCCACCTCCACAGCCCATTGCCCAGCGACTCTGCGGCTGCCGCTCCGCCCCTACAGCCCCGTAGCCAAACCTCCAGCCCCACCTCCAGCTCCGCCCACCACCCGGTGGCCCCGCCCCCTCAGCCCCATGACATCGCCCTACCCTACCCCTAGCCCTGTTCCCCCACCGCACACAGCCCCGCGCCCTCCCCACGGTCCCGACCCCGCCGGGCTGTGGCTCTCGTTCTAGCCCCGCCCCCGATGCTGCGGCCCCGCCCCCACCACGCACAGCCCCATCCCACCCGTGGCCCCTCCTCGGTTCCGGGCTCACATAGATCATCCAGCGAGCGTAACGCTGGCGCAGGTTGTGCAGTACGGATGCCTCGTTGAGGTGCGTCATCATGGCCATGTCCTCTAGCAAGTCGAAGCGGGGCGGGTTCATGGGCTGCAGCTCAGCCTCGCGAACCGTCAGCACCTGCCAGGAAGGCCATATCGTGGGGGCAGGAACCAAGTGACCTCAGCCTCTCACCCCTGTGCGCCCCCAGACTCTCTTTCATCCAGAGCATGCCTTCCAGGAGCTACACGTCGGGGAGGCAAAGGAGCCAATTCCAAGAAAAGGGGGGAGCCAAACCTTCTGGTCTTTGGTCTCCACGTTGACTCTGCCCCCAGTGGCTTCCGACTTGACCTCAGCCTCCACGTAAGCCTCCTGTTCATCAGGTACCCAGACCCGCTTCTTCCCTGGGTTTCCGGGAAAGCATTGGGGCTTTGAAAGAGGCTGATGCACATCCAGGGGTTGGGGGCCCAACTGGGTTCTCCTGTCGTGTCCCTAGAGCTGTGTGCCTCCCAGGAGCCCCTCTATCAGGACACGGGAGTACCCAAGAAAGATCCCTCCAGACCCTGTTTCCTGAAAAGGCAGCAAGCACTGGGAGGTTTCCCTAGAGATCTCCTCAAAGGATCCCCTGACTGAAGTAAGGGTCCCCCACAGCCCTGGATTACACTTCAGTTCAGATTCATCCTTCTCTTGTATTTGCCCTGCAACCTGTGGAAAATCCCTCATTCTCTCTGGGCCTGTCGCTCAAAGGCAACACATTGTGAGCATCGCCTTAGTTCTTCTCTGGAGCAACCCTCAGTATCAGGCACTTAATATTAGTGAGCTCTGTCTCCCCTATTTCACCCAAGACTCAAGCCCTGCAGCTTTTAAGTCTGTCTTATGCTCCTTCCTGCCCAGGTAGCTGGTCCCAGAGCTCCAGGGAGCCCATATTTCATGGTAGTTAAAGGCATCATGAAAGTTAAAGACTCAGGTATCCTGTCACCTACTAGCCAAGTACCTTAGGACCAACTACATAACTTGCAGGCTCCAGTGTTAAAATGCAAGTCCTCTTGTTAAGAAATCATTTAAAATTTCAAGATGGTGATAGCAAAGAGTAAAAGGCCCCCAGTGCAACTGCAGAGGTCGCACACCTACGAAGCTGGCCCTGGCCCTGGTCACCAACTCCCCAGGTTGTTGCAATGATGCATGGAAAGTCATCTGCTCTGGGCCTGGCACACAGTAAGCGCTTGATACACATTGCCTATTGTTATTATTGTCCTATGAGCAAAACGGGTCATAAATAGTCGCCTTTATTCCTGTCCCTAATAAACAGAGGGTTTGGCTCTAGGGAAAGCACTAAAAATAACTCCAGCACAGGTTTTATGGACACGTGGAGGCAGCCTGCACACATACCAGTCACTCTCATCTCAGAAGCCTCAGGTTCCAGCTGCAGACTGCAGTCACAGGAGGCAGGCGATACTGTCCCATTTTACAGAGGAGCAAACCAAGGCTTGCTCACAGGCACACAAGTGAGGTACACTAAGTCCCTGGGATTTTCTTCTTGGGGCTAAAGCTGTCAGGCCAGAGGGCTCCTTCAGACCCAAGGGGAGTGCCACCCCTCCCCACTCCTGTTCTGAGTCCTTAAGAGCTTCTCTGTGGCTCTGCCCACCTCTGCCCTCACTTACCATCCCACAGGACGGTGTGCACCTTCATCTGCTCGTGGTAGCCCTGGCGGAGGTAGCGCGCAGACTCCCCAAGTTCACTCACATCCATCATGGTAGTGGCACTGAGAGGCAAAGGATGCAGCAGCAGAGATCTTGGAGGTTCAAGGCGGTCCAAGGCAGCAGGCACTGGAAGATGGCACGGAGAGGGGACTGAGGGCAGGGGCCCCAAACTAGGATGTGATCAACCAATCCACAAGACCTAATAGTAGGTGATTCTTTGGTAAGCCCCCAACACATGCACGCACCCTCTCAGACACCAGAGCATCCTCTCCCACAGAAATGGAGAGACTTGTGCCAACCCACAAGCATCCTCACCCACCAGCCTGTCTGCCCTCCCTTGGGCTCCCACTCCAGCCCTGATCACCCACCTCGGCACCACGGTAAGGGCTGGGCGCTGGGCTCCCCCTTTTATTGCCGCCGTCAAGGTCAGCGGAGGAGAGCTATGTCAGCAATCTCCACGTGTCACAGCCCCCCCAGCCTGGCCACAGGACACAAAAGGCAAATTCCCTTTTATCTCCACCAGCTCGGCCCCTGGGCTATTTTTACCTCCCATTGTCAAGGGATCACAAAGGCGGAGAGAGACACTCGCTCCACTCAGAGACTGGGAGGTTGAGATTCAAACTGACAGGGGCAGGGACAAGGCAGGAGAGATTTGGGAAGACTGAGGTGCTGGAGGAGAGAAACCAAGTCTCAGGGAGTCTGATATACCCAGAAAAATGTCCACATGCCCAGGAACGAAGAGCAAGAAAACTCAGAGAGCAGGAACCACAGGATGCACTCTGGGACTATTTGGTCCAGCCTTCTCTGTACGTCCAGAAAACTGAGGCCCAGGGAAAGGAAAGCACTGGTCAAGTCTCACCAAAAAGCGGTGGCCGAGACCAAGTCAAAAAGAGAAGCGCGGACCCCTGGGTGGGGGAGCAGGGGTCCAGTGGTTAAGACTCCACGCTTCCAGTGCAGGGGCCGCAGGTTTGATCCCTGGTTGGGAAACTAAGATCCCACATGTCATGCAGCATGGCCAAAAGATTAAAAAAATAAAGAAACAGAAGTAGAGAGAGTGAGACATCCCTCTCCAAGCACCTGGATGCTGTCGTTTTCCCTTTCTTCTCCCCCCTGTCCCCAGTTCTCCCAGGTCCCCTGGGGAAATCACACAAAAAGAAAAAGTCTCGAACCACAGGTGAAAAAGAATAAGCTGGCTGAAGAGGAAGAAAATAGAGGAAGTGTAGACCAGTTAGGAGCCTCCTTCATCCTGGCATTGAAGAGTCACAGGAAGCCAACTTCCCACCTTAGCCCTCTCTTGCACCCTACTCTCATCAGGAGTTGGGGGTGCTGACACTCCAGCTGCCTTCCTCACTTTTGGGTTCTCCTTGTGCGTCACCCCATTCAAGCCCTGGTGGTGCCACAGAATTTTAGAGTCAGAAAATCAAAGGGTCCTGGAACCTCTGACACTTGACACAAAGAGGTCCAGGGCCAAGATTCTCGCCAGGTGTCTTGGGCTGAGCTCACAAAGAGAAATCTTCCATACCAACAAGCTGCTGCTGCTGCTAAGTCACCTCAGTCATGTCCGACTCTGTGCGACCCCATAGACGACAGCCCACCAGGCTTCCCCATCCCTGGGATTCTCCAGGCAAGAACACTGGAGTGGGTTGCCATTTCCTTCTCCAATGCATGAAAATGAAAAGTGAAAGTGAGGTCGCTCAGTCCTGTCCGACTCTTTGCGACCCCATGGACTGTAGCCTACCAGGCTTTTCCGTCCATGGGATTTTCCAGGCAAGAGTACTGGAGTGGGATGCCATTGCCTTCTCCGTACCAACAAGCTACCAGCACCAAATATATAGACATATCTATATAGAAATAATTTCAAAGATCCTTTTCAACTGTACATTGTTCAAAACAGGCAAAACTAGCTAATGATGATAAAAGTGAAAGAGTAGTCCTTTGAAGGAAAGTAAGGATGGGAGGAGGCACAGGAGAAGCTTCTGAAATGCAGGAAATGCTCTATAAACTGAGCTGGGCTGTGGCTACACAGGTGTGTTCTCTCTGAAACTAATCACGCTGTAAGCTTAAGATGTATGCACTTTAAAATGCATTGCCAAGGACTTTCCTGGCAGGCCAGTGGTTAAGACTTTGCAGTTCCAAAGCAGAGGGTGTGGGTTGGATTCCTGGTTGGGGAACTGAGGTCCCACATGCCACACGATGTGGCCAAAAAAAAAAAAAGCATGGCCAACTTTGGCAATGTCTATCAAAATTACAATCACCCAGACCCTGTTAGTAGTTTACCTACAGGTACTTCCCCATGTTACAAAATGATACTGGTGGACATTCAGATTGTTCTCTTTTTGCCATTACAGTCAGGGCTGCAGTGAATATTCTTGTACAGTCTGATGAATTTTTCCCAAAATAAACACATCCTGTTCAAGAACCCAAAATTACCAGCACCCCTCCCCAAATTACCATCATCCCCCTCAACCTTCTTTCAGTTATCACTCCTTTACCTACTACGACTTCTAAATATCATAGATTGTTTTGAAATTTATATGTATTGCTTTCTTCTTTCTCTCCACATATTTGTGAGAACATTTTTTTTCTTTTTTTTTGTAATTTGGCTGTATTTGGTCTTAGTTGCGGCACATGGGATCTTCAGTCTTTGTTGAGGCACCTGTGATCTTTAGTTGTGACATGGAAACTCTTGATTTTGGCATGTGGGATCTTGTTCCCAGGCCAGGGTTCAAACCCAGTAAATCCCACTTTAGAAGTGTGGAGTCTTAGCCACTGGACCACCAGGGAAGTCCCTTTTTCTTTTCTTTTCTTTTTAAATAACCTGATATTTATTTAATTGGCAGAGTCACCTAGGATCTTAGTTCCCTGACCAGGGATCAGACCCGCGCCCCCCGCAGTGGAAGGCTGGAGTCTTAACAACTAGACTGCCAGAGAAGTTCGAGAACATCATTCTGTTTTAATGCTCTTCACAGAACTTAGACTGTTTCTTCCCTGCCCCTCCCTCCCCCCCCCACCCACACTCTAAAAAGCACAAGAGCTTGGTCTGCGTTTCCAGCACCTTGCAGAGGAGATGCACGTAATAGAAAGTCAATAAATACCTATGAAGTAAGAGAATGGAACAAGAATGAATGAACTTGATTAATCGTTTAGATTATAGAGTTGCAATTTCCATATGGGTTCAGAAAATAAGGACCTGGGTTTGAGCAATTTATAAAAAGCCAAGAGGGTAAGGAAAACGATGCTCCTATTAAAAGATGCTCAGAAAGCACCGCCTTGTGCCTCAGGCCCAAGCAATAGAATTGGTCTGGAGAATCAGAACCTCTAACAAGCCTAGCCTGTACCAAATATAACATGGATCTGAATTCTAGAATTAACTTCTTGGTGTAGAAATCTGGGACTGAAAAACCAGCCCAAAGAAATGGTTCTGGAACTGCCCTTGTAAAGTTCACTTCTACTATGCAAGGCACACCTTCCTGCTGAGATGAGCTCACAGACAAACATGGCAAAGCAATGAGGAAACCTAAGATGCACCTGAAGTGGAGTGAAAGTTGCTCGGTCGTGTCCAACTCTGCGACTCCATGAACTATACAGTCCATGGAATTCTCCAGGCCAGACTACTGGAGTGGGTAGCCTTTCCCTTCTCCAGGGGATCTTCCCAACCCAGGGATCAAACCCAGGTCTCCCGCATTGCAGGCGGATTCTTTACCAGCTGAGTGACAAGGGAAGCCCAAGATGCATCTGAGAGATGCAACAAATGCTACAATCTGCAAGGACTTAAGGTACCAACTTTAAACACCTGAGGAGTTGTCCTGGAGCTAAGGAAGACTGTGGGCTTCCCCGGCGGCTCAGATGGTAAAGAATCTGCCTGCAGTGTGGGAGACCCAGGTTCCGTCCCTGGGTCAGGAAGATCCCCCGGAGGAGGAAATGGCACCCCACTCCAGTATCCTTGCCTGGAAAATCCCATGGACTGAGGAGCCTGGCAGGCTACAGTCCATAGAGTCGCAAAGAGTCGGACACGACTAAGCGACTTAACTAAGAGCAGAACAGGCTTCTCTGGTGGCTCAGATGGTAAAGAATCTGCCTGCGATGCGGGAGACCCAGGTTGGATCCCTGGGTCTAGAAGATCCCCTGGAGAAGGAAATGGCAACCCACTCTAGTATTCTTGCCTGGAGAATTTCATGGACAGACAAGCCTGGTGGGCTACACCCCATGGGATCACAAAGAATTGGACACAACCGAGCAACTAACACTTTCAGGAGCAGATCAATGGTGCAGTTACAAGGAAGCAGCGTTTGGAGACCACACACAAAAGGACTTTCTCATGCTTGAAGCCAATCAGCAAAGGGGCTGCCTTAGAAGAAAGGGAGCCTGCCAAAAGCAAAGAAGAATCAAGGAGAGGTTGCAATAGGGCTTGAGGCCTTGGACTGGACAACTTCTGAGGTTTGTTCCAACCTTAGGACTCTAGGGTTCCAGAATTTTAGACCCTCTGGAAGTTTTGTTTCTTAACAACCATCCTCTCATCCCAACTAACCCACCCACTGAGTAACCAGCGTGGACAACCTGAAGTTTTTTGTTCTGCCTCTCTTCCCCATGTTACAAGTACAGAGACAAGACATACATGCATCTTGGTTTAGAATCCTGGGGTGTTAGAACCCTGGGTCATTAGAACCCTGCTAGAGTTCTGGGTCCAAAGACTTGAAGCAAATATGCCAAAATGTGCAATGGCTGTTTTCTGTACTTTCCCGTATCTTTTCTGGGCTTCCCAGGGCACTAGGGGTAAAGAACCGACCTTCCAATGCAGGAGACATAGGAGACATGGCTTCGACCCCTAGGTCAGGAAGATCCCCTGGAGGAGGAAATGGCAACCCACTCCAGTATTCTTGGCTGGAGAATCCCCATGGATGGAGGAGCCTGGTGGGCTACAGTCTATGGGGTCACAAAGTGGCAGACATGACTGAGTGACATAGCATAGCATGCACAGAGCGCCTAACAGCCCTGGGAAGGGCTGTCAGGGAGAGCTGGGCATCAGGCTTTCTAGCCTGTGGCCCTGGACCCCAGACCCAGGTGGCCCTGGACAGGCCAGTCGTCGCCCTCAAAAACTGATATGCTGCCTGCCTACCCCCGTTTATACCAGGGAACCTTGAACCTAGCTAAGAGTGGGAGGGGAAAAGCAGGAGTCAGGAGAATAAAGTGGCTGAAGGAAAGACTGAAAGTCTTAGGATGTAGCGGAGCTGGAGCTGAGCTGGGTCTAGGGGTCCCCAGTTTCTCTCCACCAAAGGCCTCAGATCAGCAATTGCCAAGAGTCCTGGGACCCACAGCTTAGTAGTGGCCAGACGTGGAACCAGGACTATTTTGGGGAGATTTTCATGAGAAATGAGCTGATGGAGCAAAGCCCAAAAAGGAAAGAAAAAAAAAAAATGCTGACCTCTCCTCTTCTAGCGGAAAATACCAGTGGGATCTGAGTATTGAAGAAAGCAAGGGTGGGAAGGTAGGCAGAGAGGATGAATTTGGAACCCCATCCCAGCCCCCAATAATATCTGCCACCAATGCCACCCAGTGCCTGGAAGTCCTTCTCTGGATAAAGACATTGAAGGACTCTGTTAAGGAGGGAGTGCTAGTTACTCAGTTGTGTCCGACTCTTTGCAACCCCCATGGACGGTAGCCCACCAAGATCCTCTGTCCATGATATTTCCCAGGCAAGAATACTGGAGTGGTTTGCCAGTCCCTTCTCCAGGGGAACCTCCTGACCAGAGGTTGAACCAAGGTCTCCTGCGCTAGCAGGCAGATTCTTTACTACTGAGCCACCTGGGAAGCCTTAAGGAGGGAGGTACATGAATTCAACTCAGTATGCACCCGACAGCTTCTCTTCTGTGGCCAGGAGGGGAACACAGCACTGATTGTCCAGGAAAGGAGTGACACCAAAGAAAGATGTCAGAATGGAGGAGTCTGAAGGATAAAAGATTGTAGCACGTGCCTTGAAAGCACTGTGCTGGGTGGTGGTGGAGAGGGTAATGGAGGTGTTAACTGTTCAGGTTGGTCAGGAAGGGCCTCTCTGAGGAGGTGACATGTAAGGCAAAACCTGAAGGATAAGAGGGGAGCCAGCCAGGCAAAGAGCCAGAAGTCAAGACTCCAACCAGGAGGAACAGTAAATACAAAAGCCTCGAGGCAGAACATAGCTTGGTGTGTCTGAGGCCATCGCAAGGCTAGGGCCGCTGGGGAGGGAACTTGGGGAGTTTTATGAGGTGAGGTGAGACAGGTAGGCAGGGGCTGGATCACTGGGAATCTCCGAGGACTTTATTCCAAGTGTGAAGGGACAGGGCAGGAGAGTAAGTGTTGACGTTTAAATTATGATCACTCTGGCAGCCATATGGAGAAGGGACTGGAAAGGCTGAGAGATGCCACGGGCAGGCCAGTGAGGAGGCTGTGGCCACCCAGGGACAGAGGAGGGGCCTGGGCGGGGAGAGGCACTGAAGACAGAGGACCAGGATGGAGAGCATGAACCCAGACCAAGGCCAGAGCAGCCACCCGGGCATAAAGGGAGCTGAGGCCACATGGAGCAGTTGGGACTGGATCAGGAAGAGCTTCAGAAGCCAGTTTAGGATTCAGTGCTTTATCCCGCAGGAGCTGGGGAGTCATCAAAGGCATTTTTATTTTATATTTTTCATCAAAGAGCTCCGAGCAAGGGCATCTGACAGTGTGGCCAGATTTATGTGTTCACAAGATCCCCACGGCAGCTGGTGTGGAGAACCGGCTGCAGGGGCGAGACCAGGGCAGGAAGACTGACTTAGGAGGCGGCTGCCATAAGGGTCCAAATGCGAGCGGGTGAGGCCCAGAGAGGGGCCTCCGCTCTGGCACCCTGGGGGTGGACAGTGGGAGGGGGGGCCTGCTCATCCCAGGCTTGTCCCCCCTCCTGGGGCCCTGGGCAGCTGCAGAGGGCCCGAGTGGGCCTTGGCTCTGATGCTTCAAGCAGAAAATAGGATGAGGGCAGCCAAAAGGATTCAGGGCTGTTTATCCGGTAGAGAGACGCCTCAGCATGGATTTATGGCCAAAAGGTTACTGGGGGGAGGGGCTGCGGGACCAGCTGTCCCCCATCTTCACAAAGGGCGAGCAAAGGAGGGGACCATGGCCTCCATGGCAGCAAGAGGGAGAGAGGTTAGACACATGAGGAAGACCTCCGGACAGGCACCAGAGGCTGGAGGGGCCCTTCGGTCACCATGCAAACCCTCTCTCTCATTGGACAGCTGGGGAAACGGAGGCAAGGAGGAAGAAGCAGGTCCTTGGGCAAGGTCACTGAATGAGAAGTGAATGAAAGCTGCGGCTAGAGCCAGGAGCACAACCTTTCCCTTTCACAGACCTCAGGGGTCTCCCAGAGTACTCCCCAAGCCCCTTCCTTCGGCAGCCGCTGAGGCATCTGGGGAATGTGACCCTCCCAGAGCCCCAGCGAGTCTCAGTGGTTCCGACAGTGGGTGGGAGTCTTCTGTATCCCTCAAGGGTCTTGGTCTTTCTGTGTTACCCTGTCTCTCTCGGCCCGCCGAGACTCTATTTCTCTGTCTTGGCCTCTGACTCAGTCTCTGTGGAGCTGAACTAGGCTGGACCAAGCTCCCACCCCCAGGGCCCCTCACTGGTAGAGTACCCCCCGGAGACAATGCTCGGGCCCAGAGCCCAGGAGGGAACAGGTGACAGCAGCTGTGGGTCTATCTATAGCTCCCTTGCCCTTCAATTGTCCCCAACTTCAAACAATGGTTGGGCCCTGGATTAGAGACATCCCCCCCACTGGCCCTGCTGAAATGGATCCTGGGGACAGGAGATGAAGCTCACAGGGGCCTCTCTGATCTCTTGTGTCTACTTCTGTCTGGCCCTCCAGGTAGCTGCCTATAGCTCTGAGCTCTCAGGCCTTGCTGCTCAGGGGCCGAGTGAGTAAAGGGCTGGTGGATAAGGGACAGCAGACAAGCACGTGAGTGACACGTGACTTTCCCTCCTCCTGCCTTGGCTGACAGATACTCATGGGCACAGGGATGCCAGTTCCAAGAGGGCAGAGACCTCGGCTTTCTTGCTCTTTGCTGCAGCTCAGCCTGAGCCTGGCCATGGCAATGCATCTCTGGCTTCGGCCCTTAGGAAGAGCAGCAGTGTGGTGCATAGTGAATGGGACCTAAGTGTGAACAGCAGTTGGGAGCAGTGATGAGGAATACCTTGTCTGATGTCAGACTGCCTGGGATTGAATCCTGGCTCTGATCAATTACCAGCAATGAAGTCTTGGAAAAATACTTGACCTCTTAACATTGGCCGCTGCTGCTGCTGCTGATGCTAAGTCACTTCAGTCGTGTCCGACTGTGCGACCCCATAGACGGCAGCCCACTAGGCTCCTCTGTCCCTGGGATTCTCCAGGCAAGAATACTGGAGTGGGTTGCCATTTCCTTCTCCAATGCATGAAAGTGAAAAGTGAAAGTGAAGTCGCTCAGTCGGCCTGATTCTTAGCGACCCCATGGACTGCAGCCTACCAGGCTCCTCCATCCATGGGATTTTCCAGGCAAGAGTACTGGAGTGGGTTGCCATTGCCTTTTCTGTCTTAACAATGGAGATTCAGACTAATTTCCTACCACGCAGGATTCTGATGAGCACTATATGGGTTAGAACATCTGAAGTGTTTAGAACAGTGCCTGGCACATAGTGGAGACTCACAATGTGACATGTGGGTTTCCTCTCATAACATATTACTGTGATTTACATTACCGTAATTTCAGGATATTTCATTAAGTGAGAAAAGTGAGGAGCAGAGAGGACTAGGTGGCTAGAGGCCAGGAAAGGGAGAGACTGGTATTTTCCCCTTGTGTATCCTTTTGCATCTTTGAATTTTTTTTTATTGAAGTATAATTGCTTTGTAACATTGTGTTAGTTCCTGCAGTACAACAAAGTGAATCAGCTACATGTATCCATATACCCACTCTCTCCCACCTCCCTTCCACCTGCCCCAACCCACCCCTCTAGGCCATCACAGAGCACCGAGCTCCCCCAGGGCCCCTCACTGGTAGAGTACCCCCCGGAGACAATGCTCGGGCCCAGAGCCCAGGAGGGAACAGGTGACAGCAGCTGTGGGTCTATCTATAGCTCCCTTGCCCTTCAATTGTCCCCAACTTCAAACAATGGTTGGGCCCTGGATTAGAGACATCCCCCCCACTGGCCCTGCTGAAATGGATCCTGGGGACAGGAGATGAAGCTCACAGGGGCCTCTCTGATCTCTTGTGTCTACTTCTGTCTGGCCCTCCAGGTAGCTGCCTATAGCTCTGAGCTCTCAGGCCTTGCTGCTCAGGGGCCGAGTGAGTAAAGGGCTGGTGGATAAGGGACAGCAGACAAGCACGTGAGTGACACGTGACTTTCCCTCCTCCTGCCTTGGCTGACAGATACTCATGGGCACAGGGATGCCAGTTCCAAGAGGGCAGAGACCTCGGCTTTCTTGCTCTTTGCTGCAGCTCAGCCTGAGCCTGGCCATGGCAATGCATCTCTGGCTTCGGCCCTTAGGAAGAGCAGCAGTGTGGTGCATAGTGAATGGGACCTAAGTGTGAACAGCAGTTGGGAGCAGTGATGAGGAATACCTTGTCTGATGTCAGACTGCCTGGGATTGAATCCTGGCTCTGATCAATTACCAGCAATGAAGTCTTGGAAAAATACTTGACCTCTTAACATTGGCCGCTGCTGCTGCTGCTGATGCTAAGTCACTTCAGTCGTGTCCGACTGTGCGACCCCATAGACGGCAGCCCACTAGGCTCCTCTGTCCCTGGGATTCTCCAGGCAAGAATACTGGAGTGGGTTGCCATTTCCTTCTCCAATGCATGAAAGTGAAAAGTGAAAGTGAAGTCGCTCAGTCGGCCTGATTCTTAGCGACCCCATGGACTGCAGCCTACCAGGCTCCTCCATCCATGGGATTTTCCAGGCAAGAGTACTGGAGTGGGTTGCCATTGCCTTTTCTGTCTTAACAATGGAGATTCAGACTAATTTCCTACCACGCAGGATTCTGATGAGCACTATATGGGTTAGAACATCTGAAGTGTTTAGAACAGTGCCTGGCACATAGTGGAGACTCACAATGTGACATGTGGGTTTCCTCTCATAACATATTACTGTGATTTACATTACCGTAATTTCAGGATATTTCATTAAGTGAGAAAAGTGAGGAGCAGAGAGGACTAGGTGGCTAGAGGCCAGGAAAGGGAGAGACTGGTATTTTCCCCTTGTGTATCCTTTTGCATCTTTGAATTTTTTTTTATTGAAGTATAATTGCTTTGTAACATTGTGTTAGTTCCTGCAGTACAACAAAGTGAATCAGCTACATGTATCCATATACCCACTCTCTCCCACCTCCCTTCCACCTGCCCCAACCCACCCCTCTAGGCCATCACAGAGCACCGAGCTGAGCTCCCTGTGCTGTCCAGCAGCCTCCCACTAGATATCCATTTTACACATGGTGGTTGTACCTTTGAATTCTGAATCGTGTCTACCTGTTTCTTCAGTTCAGTTCAGTCGCTCAGTCATGTCCGACTCTTTGCGACCCCATGAATCGCAGCACGCCAGGCCTCCCGGTTCATTACCATCTCTCGGAGTTCACTCAGACTCACGTCCATAGAGTCAGTGATGCCATCCAGCCATCTCATCCTCGGTCGTCCCCTTCTCCTCCTGCCCCCAATCCCTCCCAGCATCAGAGTTTTTTCCAATGAGTCAACTCTTCGCATGA
>SJYT01004317.1:48048-65037 GCA_006410635.1 Cephalophus harveyi | reverse complement strand
AGAGGGTGGGATGATTTGGGAGAATGGCATTGAAACATGTATAATATCATATATGAAACGAATCGCCAGTCCAGGTTCAATGCATGATACTGGATGCTTGGGGCTGGTGCACTGTGACGACCCAGAGGGATGGTACGGGGAGGGAGGAAGGAGGGGGGTTCAGGATGGGGAACACGTGTACACTCGTGGCGGATTCATGTTGATGTATGGCAAAACCAATACAATATTATAAAGTAATTAACCTCCAATTAAAATAAATTTATATTAAAAATAAATTAAAAAGTGTTAGAGGTTAAGTGAGGTTGATTCACTTACCTTAATTTATACAAAATGAAGAACCAAGACTTCATTTTTTCACTTCTTGTTTTATTTTTAAACATAACTAACTCTCCAGGCCTTTTTATTGCAAAAATGTCTCCATGCCTTTATTATAAATGTTATTCTTAATAGATGATCAGGATTTGAACCCCTCTTTGGTGGGAAAATCAGTAAGAAGCGTTTGAGAGGGTTGTAGTTACAATGAAGTTATACCTTAAAAAAATTAACAGGTATATATTATTTTCTAGAGCAGTTTTAGGTTTATAGAAAATTTGAGTGAAAAGTATAGGGAGTTCCTATCACCAACAACTCTGGCCTTTGCAAGTTTCCCTTCAAAAAGAAAGTGAATTGGGAGCTCGTATACACCCATGGTGGATTCATGTCAATGTATGGCAAAACCAATACGGTATTGTAAAGTAAAATAAAGTAAAAATAAAATTAAAAAAAAAAAAAAGAAAGAAAGTGAAGTCGCTCAGTCATGTGTGACTCTTTGTGGCCCCATGGACTGTAGCCTACCAGGCTCCTCCATCCATGGGATTTTCCAAGCAAGAATACTGGAGTGGATTGCCATTTCCTTCTCCAGGAGGTCTTCCCAACCCAAGGATTGAACCTGGACTTCCCGCATTGTAGGCAGATGCTTTACCATCTGAGCCACCAGGGAAGAACATCTTGTAGAAGTATGGGCATTTGTTACAATGGATAAGGCAATAATGATACATTATTATTAACTTAAGTCCATAGTTTACATTGTGATTCATTCCCGGTTTTGTGTATTCTGTGAGTTGTAGCAAATGTACATGGGCATGTATCCACTATTGCAGCATCAAATGTAATAGTTCCACTGCTCTAAAAATCTCCTTTCCTCTGCCTATTCACCTCCGCCTCTCTTCCTCCCCCACTGCCCCCATCCATAGTCACTGATCTTTTCACTGTCTCCATAGTTTTGCCTTTTTCAGTGTCATATAGTTGGAATCATACAGTTTGCAGCCTTTTCAGATTGGCTTCTTTCACAAAGTAATATTAATTTAAGCTTCCTGCACGTCTTTTAATGGCTTGATGGCTCATTTATTTTTAGTGCTGAATAATATTCTATTGTCTGGATGTACCACAGTTATTTATCCATTCACCTACTGAAGGTTACGGCCAAGTTTTGGCAATTATGAGTAAAACTGCTATAAACATTTGTGTATTAACAGGCCTTTGTGCAGACATAAATTTTCAGTCAATGTGGGTAAAATACCTAGGAGCCTGACTGTTGGAACATTTGATGAGACTGTGTTTAGCTTTGTAATAAACTGGCAGACCATCTTCCAAGGTGGCGGGACCATTTTGCATTCCCAGCAATGATGAATGGGACTTCCTGCTGCTCCATGTTCTTATCAGCTTTTGGCATCATTGTTCTTCTGGATTTTGACAGTTCTAATAAACATGTCAGGCTAACTCAAAAAAAAAAAAATGACAAAGATAAAATATTAAAAGCAACAAGGGAAAAACAACAAATAACATACAAGGGAAGTCTCATCAGGTTGCCAGCTGATTTCTTAACAGAAGCTCTATGAACCAGAAGGAAATAGCACCATATAATTAAAGTGATGAAAGAGAAGCACCTGCAACCAGGACTACTTTACCCAGCAAGACTCTCACTCAGATGTGATAGAGAAATCAAAAGCTTTTCAGACAAGCAAAAGTTAAGAGAATTCAGCACCACCAAACCAGCTTTACAACAAATGCTAAGGGAACTTCTCTAGGCAGGAAACACAAGAGAAGCAAAAGCCCTACAGAAAAGAAACCCGAAACAACTAAGTAAATGGTAATAGGATCATGAAAGTGAAAGTCGCTCAGTCGTGTCCACCTCTTTGCAACCCCATAGACTATACAGTCCATGGACTTCTCTAGGCCAGAATCCTGGAGTGGGTAGCCTTTGGGATCGTCCCAACTCAGGGATCAAATTCAGGTCTGCTGCATTGCAGGCAGATTCTTTACCAACTGAGCTATGAGGGAAGCCCTAACAGGATCGTATGTATCAATAATTACTTTAAATGTAAATAGGTTAAATGCACCAACCAAAAGACATTGACCAGCTGGGCGGATGAAAACATGTGCATATATGTACTTTCACTTATCATATTATTCTGCTTGATGCTCCCCCAAACTGTATGTACTTAATTTATATTGTTAGGTTAATCATGTTCCCATTATGGCTTGCAATTGTAATTATTATTTTTTGTCTGGCTATCAATTGTGAAAACTGATAAACATCTTTTACCATTGTAATTATGTAACTATTACTCAATACCATTGTATCATGATTGTCAACAACAAAAAAATAGAATTATCAGTAGCACTAACATTTAATAGAAAATCCTGTCATCACTTTAAAATCCAGATCATATCAGAATAATCTTGGAAGTTTTTGAAAAATAGCAAATGCTTTTTTTTTATCCAGAGCTCCAGATGTGTTTCTAATGAGCAGCCATGTTTAAAAACAACTGGACTATATGAGGATCTTTTACTTTTATCTGGTTATTTTCACTTTTTCTACTTCATATTCAGTGCTCCCATTTCATTTAGCTTATGTTCTCCAATTTCTCCATCTCTTTTTTTGATGTTCCTTCTCAAGCCTTTATCAAGCATAGTAGAAAAACTTTTATATACATATATATATAATGTGTAAATATATATATTTTAGAAAACTTATGAATTTTTGCCTAACTAAAAATTTTATGACATTTTGATTCCGCTTGTTTGACTTAGTATGAATAGAATGCTAGATTTCTAACTAAAAGAAACAGATAAGCAACAAGCAACAAAGGTTTACTGTATAGCACCAGGAACTATAGTCAATATTTTGTAATAACCTATAATGCGGAATAATCTGAAAATAATGTATGTGTGTCTGGATAACTGAACCACCTTGCTGTGCACCTGAAACACTGTAAACCAACTGTCCTTCAATAAAATATACATATTAAGAAAAAAAAGAACACTACTGCATAGACACCTGGAATGTTAGGTCCATGAAGCAAGGTAAACTGGAAGTGGTCAAGCAGGAGATGGCAAGAGTGAAAATCGACACCTTAGGAATCAGTGAACTAACATGGACTGGAATGGGCAAATTTAACTCAGACAACTATTATATCTATTACCATGGGCAAGAATCCCTGAGAAGAAATAGTCAACAAAAGAGTCCAAAATGCAGTACTTGAGTGCAATCTCAAAAATGACAGAATGATATTGGTTCATTTCCAAGGCAAACCATTCAACATCACAGTAATGCAAGTCTATGCCCCAACCAGTAATGCTAAAGAAGGTGAAGCTGACTAGTTCTTCATAGAACCACAAGATCTTCAAGGACCTACAAGATCTTCTAGAACTAACACCAAAAATGATGTCCTTTTCATTATAGCGGATTGGAATTCAAAAAGTAGGAAGTCAAGAGATACCTGCAGTAACAGGCAAGTTTGGCCTTGGACTGAAAAATGAAGCAGGGCAAAGGCTAATGGAGTTCTGCCAAGAGAATGCACTCGTCATAGCAAACACCCTCTTCCCACAACACAAGAGATGATTCTATACATGGACATCACCAGATGGTCAATACTAAAATCAGGTTGATTATTAGTCTTTGTAGCTCAAGATGGAGAAGCTTTATCAGTTCAGTCGCTCAGTTGTGTCTGACTCTTTGTGACCCCATGGACTGCAGCACACCAGGCCTCCCTGTCCATCACCAAGTCCCAGAGCTTGCTCAAACTCACGTCCATTGAGTCAGTGATGCCATCCAACCATCTCATCCTCTGTCGTCCCCTTCTCCTCTCGCCTTCAATCTTTCCCAGCATCACGGTCTTTTCAGATGAGTCAGTTCTTCGCATCAGGTAGCCAAAGTATTGGAGTTTCAGCTTCAGCATCAGTCCTTCCAATGAATATTCAGGACTGATTTCCTTTTGGATGGACTGGCTGGATCTCCTAGCAGTCCAAGGAGCTCTCAAGAGTATTTTCCAACACCACAGTTCAAAAGCATCAATTCTTCGGCGCTCAGCTTTCTTTTTAGTCCAACTTGCATGTGCTGGAGTGGTGAGCAGCGGTTGTGTGGCACTGGTGAGGCCGTGAGGCGATACCCCACATCCAAGAGCAAAGGAGAAGCCCCAGAAAGACGGTAGGAGAGGCGAACTTGCATTTAGAATTAAAGCCCATTTCTGCCAGAGGTGCTCAGAGGGCTCAAACAAACCTTGTGTGCAGGACCCAGGGACCCCACAGAGACTGAGACAGAACTGTGTTTGGGTGTCTCCTGAGGAGGTACGAGTCGGCAGTGGACTGCTGCGGGGCAGGGGCTCTGGGTGCAGCAGTCTTGGGTATGGCATAAGCCCTCTTGGAGGAGGTTGCCATTAACCCACCACAGAGCTGCCAGAACTTACACAGGACTGGAAAATAGACTCTTGGAGGGCACAAACAGAACCTTGTGCACCAGGACCCAGGAGAAAGGAGCAGTGACCCCACAAGAGACTGTCCCGGACTTGCCTGTGGGTGGCCAGGAGTCTCTGGTGGAGGCATGGGTCGGTGGTGGCCTGCTGCAGGGTTGGGGGCATTGAATGTAGCAGTGCATGCCTGGGATCTTTTGAGGGAGGTCGCCATTATCTTCATTACCTCCACCATAGTTTAGCCCCAGGTAAATAGCAGGGAGGGAACACAGCCCCATCCATCAACAGAAAATTGGATTAAATATTTACTGAGACTGGTTCCAAATAGGAAAAGGAGTACTCAAGGCTGTATATTGTCACCCTGCTTATTTAACTTCTATGCAGAGTACATCATGAGAAATGCTGGACTGGAAGAAACACAAGCTGGAATCAAGATTGCCGGGAGAAATATCAATAACCTCAGATATGCAGATGACACCACCCTTATAGCAGAAAGTGGAGAGGAACTCAAAAGCCTCTTGATGAAAGTGAAAGAGGAGAGTGAAAAAGTTGGCTTAAAGCTCAACATTCAGAAAACGAAGATCATGGCATCTGGTCCCATCACTTCATGGGAAATAGATGGGGTCTCATGTGAAGAGTTGGCTCATTGGAAAAGACTCTGATGCTGGGAATGGATTGGGGGCAGGAGGAGAAGGGGACAACAGAGGATGAGATGGCTGGATGGCATCACCGACTCGATGGACGTGAGTTTGAGTGAACTCCGGGAGATGGTGATGGACAGGGAGGCCTGGTGTGCTGCAATTCATGGGGTCGCAAAGAGTCGGACATGACTGAGCGACTGAACTGAACTGAACTGAGCATGGCCCCACCCATCAGAACAAGACCCAGTTTCCCCCTCAGTCAGTCTCTCCCATCAGGAAGCTTCCATAAGGCTCTTCTCTTTCTCCATCAGAGGGAAGACAGACTGAAAACCACAATCACAGAAAACTAACCAAACTGATCACATGAACCACAGCCTTGTCTAACGCAATGAAACTATGAGCCATGCCGTGTAGGGCCACCCAAAGTGGACGGGTCGTGGTGGAGAGTTCTGACAAAATGTGGCCCGCTAGAGAAGGGAATGGCAAATCACTTCAGTATTCTTGCCTTGAAAACCCCATGAACAGCATGAACAGTATGAGAAGCTCTATACAGTCAGCAAAAACAAGACCTGGAGCTGACTGTGTCTCAGATCATCGGCTCCTTACTGCAAGATTCAGGCTTAAATTGAAGAAAGCAAGGAAAAACCACTAGACCATTCAGGCATAACCTAACTCAAATCCCTTATGATTATACAATGGAGGTGATGAATAGATTCAAGGGCTTAGATGTGAGAGTACTTGAAGAACTATGGGTGGAGATTTGTAACATTGTATAGGAGGCAGTGACCAAAACCATTCCCCAAAAAAGAAATGCAAGAAGGCAAAGTGGTTGTCTGAGGAAGCTTTACAAAGCTGAGGAAAGAAGAGAAGTGAAAAGCAGGGGAAAAAGGAAAAGATAAACCCAACTGAATGCAGAATTCTAGAGAATATCAAGGAGTGATAGGAAAGCCTTATTCAATGAGCGATGAAAAGAAACAGAGGAAAACAATAGAACGGGAAAGACAAGAGACCTCCTCAAGAAAACTGGAGACATCAAGGGAAAATTTCACGCAAGAATGGGCACAATAAAGGACAGAAACAGTAAGGACCTCACAGAGGCAGAAGAGATTAAAATGAGGTGGCAAGAATACACAGAATCATACAAAAAAGGTTTTAATGACCCAAATGATCACAATGGTATGGTCACTCACTGAGAGCCGGACATCCTGGAGTGTGAAGTGGAGTGGCCTTAGAAAGCATTACTTCCAACAAAGCTAGTGGAGGTGATGGAATTCAGCTGAGCTATTTCAAATCCTAAAAGATGATGGTGTTAAACTTCTGCACTCAGTATGTCAACAAATTTGGAAAACACAGCAGTGGCTACAGGATTGGAAAAAGTCAGTTTTCATTCTAATCCCAAAGAAAGGAAGTGCCAAAGAATGTTCAAACTACTGGACAATTGTGTTCATTTCCCACGCTAGTAAGGTTCTGCTCAAAGTCATGATGCAATGGTATTAAATAACAGTTACCTAATTACAATTGTAAAAAGTGTCTGTTTTCACAATCAATAGCCAGACTAAAAAAAAAAAGATAATTACAATTGCAAGTCATAATCCAAACATGACTAACCTAAAAAATAATTACATTTAATTTGGGGGTTAAGTAGAGTGACGTGCTAAGTGGAAGTGCATACTTGCACATGTTTTCATCTGCCCAGTCTATTGATATCCATAATTATCTTAAACGTAAATGGATTAAATGCACCAACCAAAAGACACAGACAGATCTCAGAACCCATTTGCCAAGAAACATCTTACAGGACTAGTTACAACAGAGTGCATTTAACGACAAGAGGCTCTGTTAAGATGGTGACATAATCTATTAATTTCTATGCTTTATAAAAGCATAGTTAAATCTAAACTTAAGCCACTGAAGCCAATAGTTTTTAAACTGGGATATCCAGATGTACAAGCTGGATTTAGAAAAGGCAGAGGAACCAGAGATCGAATTGCCAGCATCTGTTAGATCACAGAAAAACCATGGGAATTCCAGAAGAACATCTATCTACTTCTGCTTCATTGACTATGCTGAAGTCTTTGACTGTGTGGATCACAACAACTGGAAAATTCTTAAAGAGATGGGAATACCAGACCACCTTACCTGCCTCATGAGAAATCTGTATGCAGGTCAAAAAGCAGCAGTTAGAACCAGACACGGAACAACAGACTGGTTCAAAATTAGGAAAGGAGTAAGGCAAGGCTGTAGATTGTCAGCCTGCTTATTTAACTTATATGCAGAGTACATCATGTTAAATGTTGGACTAGGTGAAGCACAAGCTGGAATCAAGATTGCCAGGAGAAATATCAATAACCTCAGGTATGCAGATGATACCACTTTAATGGCAGAAAGTGAAGAGGAACTAAAGAGCCTCTTGATGAGGGTGAAAGAGGAGAGTGAAAAAAAAAAAACAAACTTAAAACTCAACATTCAGAAAACTAAGATCATGGGATTTGGTCCCATCACTTCATGGCAAACAGATGGGGGAAAAGTGGAAACAGTGACAGATTTTATTTTGAGGAGCTCCAAAATCACTGCAGATTGTGACTGCAGCCATGAAATTAAAAGATGCTTGCTCCTTGGAAGCAAAGCTGTGACAACCTAGACAGCATATTAAAAAGCAGATATCACTTTGCCAACAAAGGTCCATCTAGTCACAGCTATGGTTTTTCCAGTAGTCATGTTTGGATGTGAGAGTTGGATCATTAAGAAGGCTGAGGGCTGAAGAACTGATGCTTTCAAACTGTGGTGCTAGAGAAAACTCCTGAGAGTCCCTTGGACTGCAAGATCAAACCAGTCAACCCAAAAGGAAATCAACCCTGAATATTCTTTGGAAGGACTGGTGCTGAAGCTCCTATACTTTGGCCACTGGATGAGAAGAGCCAACTCATTTGAAAAGACCCTGATGCTGGGAAAGATTGAGGGCAGGAGTAGAAAGGGGTGACAGAGGATGAGATGGTTGGATGGCATCACTGAATCAATGGACTTTTAAGCGAACTCTGTGAGACAGTGAAAGACAGGGAAGCCTGGCGTGCTGCAGTCCTTGGGGGTCGCAAAGAATTGGTCACAACTTAGCAACTCAACAACAGCAGCCTTACATCTACCAGCATTTTCCAATGAGTCAGAGACTCAAACAGTGTCAGGGGATACATTTTTAGATCCTCACCTTTCTATTGCACTCTTCAAAGATTCACCAGCCAGAGGAAATGCCCTTTTTTTCCCATTACAGATGAAAACAGACCATTTCCCATATGCGTCTTACTGTAGAGCAGCACTCAAGATACAATTTCAAATCACAGTGTTTGGAAATGAAAGCACAGTAACAGGATACAGATCCTCCTGCAATGCTGGTTGGTCCCCAGTTCCTTGCTCCTTGGAAGTAAAGCTGTGATAACCTAGATAGCATATTAAAAAGCAGACATCACTTTGCCAACAAAGGTCCATATAGTCAACCTGGTCAAAATTGGTCCAATTCTGCCAACAAAACTGAAGGAACATCCAAATTTCTGAGTATTTATTTTAGCATGTGATTCCGAAGGAGATGGCTTTAGCCTGCTATCACTAGCTCCTTCTCTTTCCATCTATCTTCTGAAGGAGGGTCATAAGCATTTCCATACATAAAATTGAAAAGGGAGAAAAGAACTGATGCTGTACTGTGGCCATTCTAACAAAAATAATAGTAACATATAGAGATGAAATAATTGGGAGGAGAAGACTTCAACTCATTAAGTGAAACACTGTCAATGAAATTTTACGTGTTTAGTAGTTTATCAAAATTGCCCTCTATCTATTAAACAAACTCAGTCCATAAGAAATTTAAAATATGTAGAGCCTTATGATGGTAGGATGATATGGAATTTTGTTACAGTCAACTAAACAATATGTAAGCCAAGAATAATTAGGTTAAAAATTTGAGGGAGAAGTAGAATCAAAATACAAATTCATGGAGTAAAAAAGAAAAGTATTAAAATGTGTATACTTTGTGTAATTTTTTGAAAGGATGATAGTGTCTAGCACCAACTGTATTTAGAACTTCTTGGCTAAATTTAAAGGGAAGAGTAGCCATTTTACCCAAAGATGCAGTATCTATGCATGCTGGTACTTAGGTCCTTTGCAACTATTTCAGATGAAAAATTTTAGACTTCACTAAGAGAGTTCCAGAAAAACATCTATTTCTGCTTTATTGACCATGCCAAAGCCTTTGACTCTGTGGATCACAATAAACTGTGGAAAATTCTAAAAGAGATGGGAATACAAGACCACCTGACCTGTCTCTTGAGAAACCTATATGCAGGTCAGGAAGCAACAGTTAGAACTGGACATGGAACAACAGACTGGTTCCAAATAGGAAAAGGAATATGTCAAGGCTGCATATTGTCATCCTGCTTATTTAACTTCTATGCAGAGTACATCATGAGAAACGCTGGGCTGGAAGAAGCACAAGCTGGAATCAAGATTGCCGGGAGAAATATCAGTAACCTCAGATATGCAGATGACACCACCCTTATGGCAGAAAGTGGAGAGGAACTAAAGAGCCTCTTGATGAAACTGAAAGAGGAGAGTGAAAAAGTTGCCTTAAAGCTCAACATTCAGAAAACAAAGATCATGGCATCTGGTCCCATCACTTCATGGGAAATAGATGGGGATACAGTGGAAACAGTGTCAGACTTTATTTTTTGGGGCTCCAAAATCACTGCAGATGGTGACTGCAGCCATGAAATTAAAAGACGCTTATTCCTTGGAAGGAAAGTTATGACCAACCTAGATAGCATATTGAAAAGCAGAGACATTACTTTGCCAACAAAGGTCCGTCTAGTCAAGGCTATGGTTTTTCCTGTGGTCATGTATGGATGTGGGAGTTGAACTGTGAAGAAAGTTGAGTGCCGAAGAATTGATGCTTTTGCACTGTGGTATTGGAGAAGACTCTTGAGAGTCCTTTGGACTGCAAGGAGATCCAACCAGTCCATTCTGAAGGAGATCAGTCCTGGGTGTCCACTGGAAGGACTGATGATGAAGCTGAAACTCCAGTACTTTGGCCACCTCATGCGAAGAGTTGACTCATTGGAAAAGACCCTGATGCTTGGAGGGATTGGGGGCAGGAGGAGAAGGGGATGACAGAAGATGAGGGTATGACAGAGGATGAGATGGCTGGATGGCATCACTGACTCGATGGACATGAGTTTGAGTGAACTCCGGGAGTTGGTGATGAACAGGGAGGCCTGGCATGCTGCGATTCATGGGGTCGCAAAGAGTCGGACACGACTGAGCGACTGAACTGAACAGAACTATGAGGTTTTTGGGCGTAAAATTTTAAGTTTGCTAACTGAGGGTCTCTAAGGATAGTTGTGTTTGGAAATAAGGATGGCTAAGAGGGGCTCTAGTTCTTCTAATTCTTGGAAGGAATATATATAAACATTCTCCTTAGGGGACATCTAACAGTTTGGAGACAACCCTAAAAGCCAACAGAAAGGCAATAATTAGACTAAGAAGTACACAGAATTACGAAACCGGTGTTTGAAAACTAGTTAGTGATTTGTGTCGGGCTTTTTATTCTCATAATATTTTCTTCCTGAAGAGTCAGATTCCACAGTGATCCTATCTCAGAAATGTCCATACTTATTTTGCAAGAGGCTTCAAAAAGCTGCATTTGTAAAGGCATGTTTATTATTAAAGCTTATTTTTTTATATAAATAGTGTATGCTTGTGTGTACACAATCATATCAATGTGTCATACAAATGCTGGCAGCTGTTAATGTGAAAATTAAATGGCTGTATCACATTAAAAAAAATATTAATAAAATTTGGTCTCATTGGATATAGCAATTTGCCCAGGAATTTGTTTTGTTGTTCTTTTTAAATACCCTTCAATTTTTCATCCTCATATGAAAACAAGAACTACTTCTGTCACAAGATAGGTACAGGTACCGTTCTTTTCAAATTATGTGTTTTTCTATCATTTACTCTATTCTCTGGGTGACTGGTCTTACTCTTAGCAAAAGTTCCCTCTATGTAGAAGCCCAAGTTTCTAAAATTACCATGTGACCACTAGCAATGTGTCAGTCACTGGAAAAATATTTTGAGCTAGACAGGCAATGCTATTAAAAAAATACCTGTATTTTTCAACTAAGTAACAGGGCACTAGAACTGCCAGTCACTGTGTTTTCCACCATCAAGGCCTGTGCGCAGGAAGCCACACCGTGCGTCCTAGAGCTGCCCCAGCCCAGTGGTCATGTATGGATGTGAGAGTTGGACTGTGAAGAAAGCTGAGTGCCGAAGAATTGATGCTTTTGCACTGTGGTGTTGGAGAAGACTCTTGAGAGTCCTCATACGCAGATGCTGGACCAGTCGCACTGCTCCCAAACCTGAGCAGTGCATGACAGACCCCTGCATTAGCAGATAATCACGGAGAAGCAAAAAGCAAAGGAAGAATTACAACTGCTAAAGGACCATTCTTTTAAATGGATAAAATCATAACTCTCATAAAGACATAAAGTGAACACATATCCAAAAATGTATTTAACCCCTTAATTCACAATGAAACAAATAAAATGTTATAACTGGTTAAAAGTAGAATTTAAACAACAATACAAGTTTGGGGCACCAGAATCTCTGATTCTACACCTTCTGCTAGGAGTAATTCAGATGATTCTTGTCCCTATAAATGCAAACTGTGTCCAATGCAGACTCAATTGGTCACTGGTTATGAGTATTGACCAGTTTTACAAATTTTTTAAGTCAGTTAAGTAAATTTATTTTAGCATCATCAATGGACATGAAATCTGACCCCACCCTTACACCACACATAAAGATTAAATCCAGTTAGATTATACATCAAAATGTAAAAGATAAAACAGGAACAGTTCCAGAAGGGATTCACAACCTCAGAGTAGGGAAAAGCTGTTTCAACAGAACACCAAAGGCGCTACCTGCAAGGAAGGCAGCTAAACTAGCCTCTGCTAGAGCCCACGACTGCTGCCCGGCAAAAGATACACTAAGCAGAATAAAAAGGCAGGACAGGGTGGAAGAAGATATTTGTGACCATCTATCTGACAAAGAATCTTGGTGAAAATGTGATTCCATCCCTCCTAGACACTACGGTAACCCATCAGTGGAAGAGGCGTATTCCATGAATAAGCACCTCCCAAGAGTACATCCAAATGACTGGCAGGCAAATGAAAAAATGCTTATCCATTATTTGTAAGAGAAAATACAAATTAAGATGACAAGAAGATACCATAAAAACCCTTACTGAAGTGACAAAAACTGAAAGCCTAACAGTATTATCCATTGTTAGCAAGAACACAGAGCAACTGGTAATTGTGTAATTTGGTAGCAAATTACATTGTAAAGACATTTGATTCTCTACTGATGTTCACCACGTGCATAGCCTATGAGCAAGCATTCTACTCCTGCATACAGTTGGCCCTCCGTAATCTGTGAGTTCCACATTCGTGGATTCAGCCAACCTCAGATCGTGTACCATGTTTGCAGTCCACACTGGCTGAATCAGCAGGTGGTGAATCCATGAGTGTGGAGGGCAGGGTATGAGGCTTAAGCATCCTGCGAGTTTTGAATCCACAGCAGACCCTGGAGACAGTCTCCTAAGGACATGTAAAGACAGTGTGTAGTACTGTTTCTCACTAGGCAAAACCAGAATAAGAGTCTTGCTGTCTACACGCTGCACAAGTGTTAACTGTCTGTCTACACAATGGAGCACACACAGCAACTACAGCTGACCAAGCTGTAACAACATGGATGGATCTCACTCAAAGTATAATTTGAGCAAAGGGAGCTGAAAACACAAATATAGCAAAGGGGGAAAAAAAGAACACCACAAATTAGTAGGAATGCATATAGGAAATTGCAGGATATTTGAGAGATGTATGCATGCGTGCTAAGATGCTTCAGTCATGTCCAACTCCGTGTGACCCTATAGCGACACAGACTCTGTAGCCCCCCACGCCCCCCCCCCCCCCCCCCTAGCCCCCCCCCCCCCCGCCCCAGACTCCTCTGTCCATGGGGATTCTCTAGGCAAGAATACTGGAATGGATTGCTATGTCCCCCTCCAGGGAGCTTCCTGACCCAGGGATCAAACCGTCATCTCCTGCATTGGCAGGTGGGTCCTTTACCACTAGCACACCACCTGGGAAGCCCCACTTGAGAGATGGATTAGTATTAAAAAAATGACATGGAATGGAGCTCAGCACATATACACAACATGGATACATCTAAACACGACAGTAGGAGAAGAGTGAAATGCAGAAAAACGCACATTAGAGATGCCATTTATATACATTTTAAAAACTGCAAACAAAACAATATTGTATGTTGCTTGTAACAGACATATGGATAGATAGCTAGAAGTATAGAAATGGACTGAAAGGAACATCTGAAAGTCAAGACAAAGACTGAGTCAGTGGGGGAGGCAGTGACCAAGACCGGGAAGGGCAGTATTAACTCTGTTGTGTGTTTCCCTTCTTTTTTAAACACTGGAAGCGCTGCTCTGCCCGGTACAAATGTAAAAGCAGGTCTGCTTACAATGAACTTACATATCAATCCTTCTCAGACTCTTCCTAAAGACTGAAGAGGAAGGAACACTCCCAAAGACATTCTATGAAGCCACCATCACCCTGATACCAGAATCAAGGACAAAAGCGCTACCAGGAAAGAAAATTACAGGCCAATATCTTTGATGAATAGGGACCCCCAAACTCTCAACCAAACACCAGCAAACCAAATCCAGAAACACATTAAAAAGGTCAAACACCAAGACCAAATTGGATTAATCCCAAGGTCACAAGGATGTTTCAACGTAACGCAAATCAATAAATGTGATACACCACATCAACAAAAGGACAAAAGACACATGATTATCCCACAGATGTAGAAAAAGCATTGATAAAACTCAATATCCATTCATAATAAAAACCCTTACAAAAGTGCATGTAGAAAACATCTCTCAACACAAGAAAAGCTATTTATGAAGAGCTAAAATTTCGACCAAGACAATGATGCCCACTCTTACCACTTCTCTTCAACAAATACTGGAAGCCCTACCCACTACAATCAGATAAGAGAAAGAAATAAAAAGAATGCAAATTGGTAAGAAAGAGCTAAAATTGGCATTATGCACTGACAATACAATACTATATATATAAACCCTAAAGACTCCATACAAAACTACTAAAAGTGATAAATGAATTCAGCAAGGCAGCAGGATACAGAAATGAACTGAATTTCCTTACACTAAAAACGAAATAACAGAAACGTAAGCAATCCCTTTTAAAATCACATAAAAAAACCACTTATGAATAAACTTCAAAGAGGTGAAAGCCTTATGTGCTGAGAAATCATTAGTAAAGGAAATGAAAGAGAATTCAAAGAAATGGAAAGATATCCCATGATCTTGGGTTGGAAGGACTAATATTTTTAAAATGCCACTACTATCCAAATCAGTCTACAGATTTAATGTGACCTTTGCCAAATAACCCATGACACTTTTCACAGAATGAGAATATATAATCCTAGTATTTATATGGAACCATAAAAGACTCAGAATTGCCAAATAATCCTGAGGAAGAACAAAAAAGCAGGGCGTATAAACCTCCCAGACTTCAGACCATACTACAAAGCTATCATAATCAAAACAGTGTGATGCTGGCAGAAAGCCAGACATATAGATCAACAGAACAGAAGAGAGAGCCCAGAAATCAGCCCACACACCTATGGTCAACTAATCTTCCATAAAGGAGGCAAAAATATGAAATGAGAAAAAGACAGTCACTTCAGGAAGTGGTGCTGGGAAGGCTGGACAGTTGCATGTAAATTAATGAAGTTGAAACATACCCTCTCACCACGCACAAAAATAACCTCAAAATGACTTAAAAAGATTTAAACATAAGATATGATACCATAAAACTTCTGGAAGAGATCATAGGCAAAACATTCTCTGAAATAAATTGCACTAATGTTTCCTTAGGTCATTCTCCCAAGGCAATAGAAACAAAAACAAAAATAAAAATAAATCAATGGGACCTAATCAAACTTACAAACTTTGCACGGCAAGTGTGAAAGTGTTAGTTGCTCAGTTGTGTCTGACTCTTTGTGACCGAAGGATGGTGGCCCACCAGAATCCTCTGTCCATGGAATTCTCCAGGCAAGAACACTGGAGGAGGGAGCCATTCCCTTCTGCAGGGGATCTTCCCAACCCAGTGACTGAACCTGGGTCTCCCACATTGCAGGCAGATTCTTTACAGTTTGAGCCACCAGCAAAGGAAACTATAAATAAAGTGAAAAGACAAGCTATGGAATGGGAGAAAATATTTGCAAATGATGTGACCAACAAGGACTTAATTTCCAGAATATACAAACAACTCAAAAACACAAAAACAACTCAATCAAAAAATGGGCAGCAGACTTAAATAGACATTTCCCCAAAGAAGAGACAAAGATGGCCAATAGGCACACAAAAAGATGCTCATATCACAAATTATCAGAGAAATGCAAATCAAAACTACAACAAGGCACCACCTCACACCCGTCAGAATGGCCATCATTAAATACTCTACAAACGACAAATCCTGCAGAGGGTGTAGAGAGAAGGGAACCATGCTGCGTCGCTGGTGGGAATGTAAACTGCACAGTGACCATGGAGAACAGCACAGAGGTCCCTCAGGAAACTATGACAGAGTTGAAATTTGACCCAGCAATCCCACTCTTGAAACATATACCCAGACAAAAATATAATTTTAAAAGACACAAGGGCCCATACGTTCATAATAGCACTATTTACAATAGCCAAGCTGTGGAAATAACTGACCAACAGATGATGGATAAATGAGATGTGGTACATATATACAATGGAATATTACTCAGCCATAAAAAGAATGAAATGATGCCATTTGCAGCAACTTGGATACACAGTAAGTAAAGAAAGTCAGAAAGAGAAAGACAAATACCATATGAAATCACTTACATGTGGAATCTAAAATATGACACAAATGAATATATCTATGAAACAGAAACAGACTCAGAGATATAGAAAACAGATTTGTGGTTGCCAAGCGGGGTGTGGGGGAAGGAGGGACTAGGAGTCTAGGGTTAGTAGATACAAATTATCACTCACAGGATGGATAAGCAAGGTCCTAATGCATAGCACAGGGAACTATATTCAATACCCTGGGATAAAACCATACTGGAAAAGGATATTTAAAAGAATGTATGTATGTGTGTAACTGAGTCACTTTCCTGTACAACAGACAATAACACATTTTTAAATCAAAGCTCAACATTCAGAAAACAAAGATCATGGCATCTGGTCCCATCACTTCATGGGAAATAGATGGGGAAACAGTGGAAACAGTGCCAGACTTTATTTTTTGGGGCTCCAAAATCACTACTGATGGTGACTGCAGCCATGAAATTAAAAGATGCTTACTCCTTGGAAGAAAAGTTATGTCCAACCTAGATAGCATTTTCAAAAGCAGAGACATTACTTTGCTGACTAAGGTCCGTCTAGTCAAGGCTATGGTTTTTCCTGTGGTCATGTATGGATGTGAGAGTTGGACTGTGAAGAAGGCTGA
>SJYT01004317.1:10650-47837 GCA_006410635.1 Cephalophus harveyi | reverse complement strand
CTTGAGAGTCCCTTGGACTGCAAGGAGATCCAACCAGTCCATTCTGAAGGAGATCAGCCCTGGGATTTCTTTGGAAGGAATGATGCTAAAGCTGAAACTCCAGTACTTTGGCCACTTTATGCGAAGAGTTGACTCATTGGCAAAGATTCTGATGCTGGGAGGGATTGGGGGCAGGAGGAGAAGGGGACGACCAAGGATGAGATGGCTGGATGGCATCACTGACTCGATGGACGTGAGTCTGAGTGAACTCCGGGAGATGGTGATGGACAGGGAGGCCTGGCGTGCTGCGATTTATGGGGTCGCAAAGAGTCGGACACGACTGAGCGACTGAATTGAACTGAACTGAACTGAACTGAACTAGATAGTTGCCTGGCTTCTTCTGTCATTTCATCTAAATCTCTGCTATCATCTCCCCAAAACAAAAATAGGCACCGAAAGCCACCGCCCAACCCCCAAGCCAAAACAAGTACCGTCCTCAGCATATTAACTGAAAAAGCAGCCCCCGGGGCTTCCGTGGTGACTCAGTGGTTAGGAATCCACTTGCCAGTGCAGGGGACACGGGTTCCATCCCCGGGCTGAGGATTCCACATGCGCAGGGCGACTGAGCCCGTGTGCCACAACTACTGAGCCCGCGCTCCAGAGCCCGTGAGCCACGACAAGAGTGCATGCTCTGCCAGAAGAGGGGCCACCGCCATGAGAAGCCCGGGCACCTCAACCGCCCTGCTCACTGCAACTGCAGAAATCCTGCACACGCAACAAAACCTAGCCCAGCAAGCCCCTCCCCCCGCAAATAAAGCAAAAGTACCCATGAGTCTCCATTTCTCCAGAGAAAAAGAAGACACAGGCCAACCCACAAGAGTTCAGAGTTTAAGAAGATTACAGTCCTTTTAGGTGGAATGCAACTAACACACTGAAATGTTTTAAGCTGATCCAAGCAATCAACTAATAGCCTCATTCATTTGATCTTCAGTCATGAATTGAGCTTCTTATGTTTAATCTCTGCGGATACAGGGATGAAAAACAATCTTTGCTCTCAGGGAGGCTGCTTTTCCCTTGGAGGGGCACTCTAAAAAATTAGTAAACATACACAAATTAATATTTTTAAATAGTGAGACGTGGTGCAAATAACGCACGTGTGTGCTCAGTTGTGTCAGACTCTTTGTGACCCTATGGACTGCAGCAGGCCAGGCCTCCCTGTCTTCCACTATCTCCCAGAGTTTGCTCAGACTCATGTCCATTGAGTCAGTGATGCCATCCAACCATCTCATCCTCTGCTGCCTCCTTCTCCTTTTTAGCCTCCTTCTAAAACGATTCCACCTGCAATGCAGGAGACCGAGGTTCAATCCCTGGGTTGGGCATGGCAACCCTCTGCAGTATTCTTGCCTGGAGAATCCCCAAGGACAGAGGAGCCTGGCGGGCTACCGTCCATGGGGTGCAAACAGTCGGACACAACTGAGCGACGAAGCGTAAAACAACAGACAGACAAAAGCGGGCGCCTGTGAGACCTAGCGCCACGTGTCAAGGAACCTGGGAGGAATCTCGCCTATCTGTGCATCTTGGTGCCAGGCAGAAGGACCTCTGCATGGGCCGCGGGACCTGCAGGGCCGGTGAGCCTGCTCCCATCCCCCTTGCGGCGGTGGCGGTGGGGAAAACCGATCTGGGCAAATTCCGACACACAGAGAGTAATTGCAGAAAGCGAGTTTTCCCTGGGGGAGATTCCAGCGTGCCAAGACAATGTAGTCACAGCAGAGGGGGCAGTAAGCGAGGATTTCTCAGCTCTCAGCCCGCCCCTCTTCCCCAGGGAACATCTCTGGGGGCTGATCTACCCAGAGACCATCTCTCCCACCAAGGAGAGGAAAAGTGGTAAGTGCTCTGCTCCCCTAGAAAGGCAAGGCACCCCTGGAAACACCGGTTTGTCTACAGTGGCACCAGCATCCCGAGGCGGGACCTCCATGAGGGTGGAGAGGAAGGATCTTGGGAAAGAGGCAGACAGGCATTCCAAAGTGCACTAAAACAATTGCTTTCAATGGCGAGTCCAATCACGAGCCTCTGGGAACAACACACCGGGGAATCTCCCTACAGGGTCTGCGGGCACCTCACTGCCCCACGTGCTGGGCCCACACCTGCCCCCACTCTCCAGGGGCTCCTTGTGGGGCTCTCCCCTGCAGTGCTCCTAGAAACTCTACAGACAAGAAACAGGCTCAGCAAACCGGCCCCTGCTCTGGGCGAGGGCGCCCACAGGCTAGAACTCTAGAGCCACCTTCTGGGAATCCAGAGACAGGTTTCCAGGAGGCAGCCTGGTGAGTTGTCCGAGCAGAGACAGAAAAGAATTCTCCCACAGGAGGGAGCAAGAAAAGTGGAGCAAGTGTAGGGAGAGAAAGAGAAAGCCCCAGATAATACACCACTATCATTAAAAAGAATACCCCACTGAATGTGGCTAGCAAAGGCTTAAGGAGGTGCTGTCTCCTTAAAATGCGAAAGCACCAATGGAAAACTACCAAAAAAAAAAAAAAAGGAAAGAAAGAAAGAAAAATCAAAGAAACATGTCATTACAAACAGAAAGTGACACTTTCCCAATAATCGATCTGAAAGGCACATAGGCACATAAATTTTTTCTTTCTTTTTCCGCCTGCTCTGCTTGTGGGATCTTAGTACCCCAACCAGAGATTGAACCTGGCCCCCCGACAATGGAAGCACAGAGTCCTAATCACTGGATTCCTCAAGACACAGAATTTTGTGAACGAGCAGATAAGCAATTCAAAAATGCTGTTTTGAAGAAACTCCATGAGAAAACGCCAAAGGAAAATTCAATGAAATCTCAAAAAAATAAAGTGGAATTTTTGCCAATGAGATGCAGATCTTAAAAAAAGAACCAAACAGAAATTCTGGAGCTGAGAAACTCAATGGAGGAGATGAAAAATACAAGAAAGAGCATCTGTTGTTGTTTTCCCCTGTCCTAGAGTATCTCCCAGAGTTTGCTCAGATTCATGTCCACTGAGTCACTGATGTTATCTAACATCTAGAGAGCATCTGTAGGAGAGCAGAGAAAATGGAAAAGATAATAAGTGAGTTAGGGAAGGGAAGAGGAACCAGAGATCAAATTGCCAACATCTGCTGGATCATGGAAAAAGCAAGAGAGTTCCAGAAAAACATCGATTTCTGCTTTACTGACCATGCCCAAGCTTTTGACTGTGTGGATCACAATCAACTGTGGAGAATTCTGGAAGAGATGGGAATACCAGACCACCTGACCCGCCTCTTGAGAAATCTGTATGCAGGTCAGGAAGCAACAGTTAGAACTGGACATGGAACAACAGACCGGTTCCAAATGGGAAAAGGAGTACGTCAAGGCTGTATATTGTCACCCTGCTTATTTAACTTCTATGCAGAGTACATCATGAGAAACGCTGGGCTGGAAGAAGCACAAGCTGGAATCAAGATTGCTGGCAGAAATATCAATAACCTCAGACATGCAGATGACACCACCCTTATGGCAGAAAGTGAAGAGGAACTAAAAAGCCTCTTGATGAAAGTGAAAGAGGAGAGTGAAAAAGTTGGCTTAAAGCTCAACATTCAGAAAACGAAGATCATGGCATCTGGTCCCATCACTTCATGGGAAATAGATGGGAAAACAGTGGAAACAGTGTCAGACTTTATTTTTTTGGGCTCCAAAATCACTACAGATGGTGACTGCAGCCACGAAATTAAAAGATGTTTACTCCTTGGAAGAAAAGTTATGACCAACCTAGATAGCATATTCAAAAGCAGAGACATTACTTTGCTGACTAAGGTCCGTCTAGTCAAAACTATGTTTTTTCCTGTGGTCATGTATGGATGTGAGAGTTGGACTGTGAAGAAGGCTGAGTGCCGAAGAATTGATGCTTTTGAACTGTGGTGTTGGAGAAGACTCTTGAGAGTCCCTTGGACTGCAAGGAGATCCAACCAGTCCATTTTGAAGGAGATCAACCCTGAGATTTCTTTGGAAGGAATGATGCTAAAGTTGAAACTCCAGTACTTTGGCCACTTCATGCGAAAAGTTGACTCATTGGAAAAGACTTTGATGCTGGGAGGGATTGGGGGCAGGAGGAGAAGGGGACAACCGAGGATGAGATGGCTGGATGGCATCACTGCCTCGATGGACGCAAGTCTGGCTGAATTCCAGGAGTTGGTGATGGACAGGGAGGCCTGGCGTGCTGCAATTCATGGGGTCGCAAAGAGTCGGACATGACTGAGCGTCTGAACTGAACTGAACTGGTGGTCCAGTGGTTAAGATTCCGAGCTCCCAGTGTAGGGGTACGGGTTCAATCCCTGGTCAGGAAACTAAGATCCTGCAGGCCAACCAGCCTGGCCAAAAATAAATAAATAGGTAATAAGCGGATTAGAGGATAGGAACTTTCAATAGTGTGTACAAAGAAAAAAGAATGAAAAGAAGCAAAAATAAAAGAGTCTACGTGATTTATGGGTACTCTGTGATATTGCTATGTTTTTCCCTTTCAGCTTTATTAATATGCAATTGACTAATAGCCCCTGGGTAGGTTTAAGGTGTCCAGTATGATATAGTAACCTACTGCCATGATGAGTAGCGGTCATCTCAGCCTCATGCAACAGTCCCACAGAAGGATCTGCAAACCCAAAACCGAGTGAAAGAAACCAAACCAAAAAGAGCACGTGGCCTGAGTCCATTTATCTTTCTTTACTTTTAAAATATATATGCATATATATTTATTTGGTTGTGTGGGTCTTATTTGTGGCATATGGGATGTAGATTGCTGACCAGGGGTCAAACCCAGGCCCTGTGCATTGGGAGCTTGGAATCTTAACCACTGGATCACCAGGGGAGTCCTGAGTCCATTTATGTAGTACAGGATGTGAGACAAAATCAATGTATGACGCTGGGGGCAGGTCTTCTGCTTGTGAATCACAGGCCAGTGTTCTCAGGGTCAACTTAAAATATTCATATTTAATGCAAAGAGTCAGACACGACTGAGCGACTGAACCGAACTGAACTGAATATATACACAAAGTACCCAATCTCAACCATGGTTATACATCTGAGATTTAATTTCATAAACTTGGAGATATATATGAAAAAGAACAGATGCTACTATTTAAGAGACAGAGATCATGAGGCTGGGAGACCAGCGGAGAGGGTGAGCCATCTCGTAAGGGTAGGGCTTCCCTGATAGTTCAATAGTAAAGAATTCCCTTGTCAATGCAGGAGATATGAGTTCAACCCCTGGTCCGGGAAGATTCCACATGCCCCGGAGCAACTAAACACAAGTACCACAACTACTGAGCCTGTGCTGTAGAGCCCGTGAGCCACAACTGCTGAAGCCCATGGGCCCTATAGCCCGTGCTCCGCCAGCAAGAAAAGCCACCCTAGGGAGCAGCTTGCCCACTGCAACTAGAGAGTAGCCTTTACTCGTCACAACTAGCAAAAGTCTGGGCAGCAACAAAGACCCAGCACAGCCAAAAATAAATAAAAATTAAAACAGAAAATAAGGGTAATTGTTGGATGAAAATGAAAAAGCCACGTAAGCATCTCTCTTAACATTTTTACAGTAACCATGAGATGAATGCGATGCAAAGGTAAATTACGCCGGAGAGATGAAAGAGTGAGGAGAAAGCAGCAGGGATGGACCTGCATTGCATTCTCATGAACTGGGAATTCCCTGGCGGTCCATTGGTTACGATTCTGTGCTTTCACTGTGGAGGCCCTGGGTTCGATCCCTGGTTGGGGAACTAGGGTCCCACAAGTCTGCAGCAGGGAAAAAAAAAAAAAAAGCTCATATGAATCATAACAGCCTGACAACTGGGATCTTCTAAATTCTATACAATGTGATCAATGTGATATTGGACATAAAAATTCTCAAGGCTTAAATATCTGTCTTAATATTATCCTAAAGGAAATCAAACCTGAATATTCACTGGAAAGACTGATGCTAAAGCTCCAATACTTTGGCCACCTGATGGGAAGAGTCCACTCACTGGTAAAGACCCTGATACTGTAAAAGATTGAGGGCAGGAGGAGAAGGGGGTGACAGAGAATGGGACAGTAGGATGGCATCACAGACTCAGTGGACATGAGTTTGAGCAAACTCATGGAGATGGTGAAGGACAGGGAAGCCTGGCGTGCTGCAGTCCATGGGGTCACAAAGAATCGGACACTACTTAGCCAGGGAACAGCAACAATGTCAGAGTTATTTTAAACGCTTTGGGTGCGCTCTCCTATTACGCTCTTGTTGTTTTGAAAAGTTATCATCTTTAAGGATTTCCGTGGTGGTCTTGTGATTAAGACTCTGCATTTCCAATGCAGGAGGTGTGGGTTTGATCCCTGATCGGGGGACTAAGATCCCACATTCTGGGTGGCATGGCCTAATCTTTTAACCATGTGAAATTTATTTCAGTATAAGTTGTCTCCAAATGTCCCACTGTTGTTAAAGTCAACGGTGTTCTTTGCTTCTAAATCCCTGATGCCTAGTTTAGTGTCTGGCACAGAGAGGTCCCTTTGGCACTGTTAAATGGATGAACTCTAGACTCAACTTCCTAAACTTGGCCATATATTTTATTCTGTAGCACATTACATTGTTGAAACATTTAAACCTTGCCGCTGTTGGAGCAGAAAAACATTTCCTTTCTCCTCTTAGGTTCTATGACTGAAGCTTGCCAAAAAAAAAAGATTAACAGGAGGAAAGGATTCTGTATGGAAGCTCAAAGAAGGTATAGCTTGCTAAAATGATTGCTAAAATGATTAAAATTACAGCCTTATATATCCAACTTGGGCTTCTCAAGTGGCTCAGTGGTAAAGAATCCACTTGCCAATGCAAGAGACACGGGTTTGATCCCTGCATCAGGAAGATCCCCTGGAAAAGGAAATGGCAACCCACTCCAGTATTCTTGCCTGGGGAATTCCATGGACAGAGAAGCCGCAAGGAGTTGGACACAGACGCAACTGAGCGACTAAACAACAAACAACACCCAGCTCAGTAGGGGAGTAGGGGGTGGGGGTGGGGGTGGGGAGAAAAGGCTTCTATGGGAAGAAGAAATGAGTTTCTTTTTTTTTCCACTGAGTTCCTTTAGGAAAAGTAAATAGGTTGAGAGAGCAAACGTGAGGTGAGATACTTTGTGATAATGCTATCTCTGCAGATATAAGTGGACTTTCCAGCTCCTTCAGGCTAGAAAACTCCAAGAGAGCATAGTTATTGTCATAGTTTAACTTACCGTCACCCTCCTGGGAGCAGCCTCTCCCCAAAGAGGCAGTTTCTGGCAGCCTTACTTAGCATGAATTTTTTGCTTTGAGTCAGAAAAGGGAGGCTCAGAGAAGGCTTCTTTCTACGTCCCTTGCATCTCAAATGTCTTCCCTTAAAATAATTGTTTCAACCAGCTCTGGGGTTTCCCGTGAGTCCCCACACAACCAACTAAAACTCTGCACAACAGCTTAAGCAATTTCATTCCATCTTGTGTAGCTGACTTTTCAAAAGCTGATGTAAGCATCAACATTACAATGTAAGTGTGCGTGCTCAGTCGCCCAGTTGCGTCCCACTCTTTGCGACCCCATGGACGGTAGCCCACCAAGCTCCTCTGTCCATGGAATTCCCCAGGCAAGAATACTGAAGTGGGTTGCCATTTCCTTCTGCAGGGGATCTTCCCCACCCAGGGTTGAACTCGCGTCTCCTGTGTCTCCTGCGTTGCCAGGAGGATTCTTTATCACCCAGCCACCTGGGAAGCCCCATAAGAGTCAATTCTGGCATTTGAATCCCATTTCAGTGGTTTGTGTCCAGTGTTTTTGATGCGTGCCCAAATCTTCTCAGCCCCTCACCAGTGACCCCACCTCACTTGCTCCTGGGTTTTTGCTCCTTCTGTTGCGTGTAGAGCTCCTGACACCTTACACCCTGTTCCGCTTCCCTGCTCTGTGCTCAGCCCTCCCAGCAAACTTGAAGAAGGGAACCAAGTCACATCCCCTTTATCCTCTTCCAATCCTTTGTGCAAGTCTGGACGCAGGCCCAATGCTTGTTCCATGCTTGTGTTGTTTGAATTCACATCAGAGATGTTAAGCCCCCCTTCTCCTGGCTGGGGTCCAGCTGGGCTTGGGGGTCCCCACACTGGAGTGTTTCAAGTGGTGTGCAGACTGTGGGGAGTCAAGTAGTGCAAAAGGATAGGGAAGGTGAGAGCAGGGTCTTCAGTTTTACAGCCGCTAATTCTCAGGGTCCTTGATGAACAAGTGGATGCAAGTGTCCATAGAAATAATCAATAAACGATCTCTGATAGGAATAGGAAAGAGTTTTATTTGAGCCAAACTGAGGGTTGTAGTCTGGGAGGCACCTTCTCAGAAAACTCTGAGTAGCTGCTCCATTGAAACATGGTGTCTAGCACAATCTTGCACCTCATCCAAGCAAAGAACACACATCACACGTGACAGAGTATATTCCTTCAAGCTTTCTAAGAGACAGACTTTGTACACAGATAGTGAGACAGCAGGACCCTGGGGTGGGCTTTTATCTTCCAGAGAGTGTCAACATGGACACCGTGAGATGATGGGGTCCATCTTTACATGCAGGACAGACATTCTTTACCCCAACGATTAAAGCTAATGTGTTGTGAGAGTCTGACAGGCTGTCTTACTTAGTTCACATAAAGTTCAGGCTGAACCATGTATAAGCCAAATCAACTCCCCCATACCTCAGTATGTGAACATTTTCTCCATCACAGGATATAAAAATCTTAGAACCCTACGATCCAGCAATTCTACCTATGAGGAAATACTCAGAAGAATTGAAAGCACACTCTGGTGCCTTGTACACCCACGTTCATAGCAGCATTATTCACAGTAAATAAAGCATGAAAGCAATTCAAGTGCCCATGATCAAACAACGGATAAGCCGGTGGGGCAGCACATATACTAGAGTATTATTCAGCATTAAAAAAAAGAAGGGGGACTTCTCTGTGGTTCTGTTGTTAAGACTCCCAAGTTTCCAAGGCAAGAGTCGCAGGTTTGATTCCAGGTTGAGGAACTAAGATGCCAGGTGTCCAGCAGCTAAAAAAACAAGAGAGAGAAAGGAAGGGAATTCTAACACATGCTACCGTGTAAGTGAATCTTATGGACATACTGGTAAGTGAAATTAAGTGATTCTACTTAAATGAAACACGTGGAGTGGTCAGATTCATAACAACAGAGAATGGAAATAAGATTGTCAGGAGCTGGTGGAGGAGAAAGAGGAAGTTGTGGTTGAATGGGGACAGAGGTTCCATTTTGCCAGATGAAAAAAGTCCTGGGGTTCCGTTGCATAAGATGTGAAGGTACTTAACACGACTGAAGTGGCTAAATTTTAAGTTCTGTGTATTTTTACCACTTGCAGACTCAAGAATCTCAGAACTATCCCCTGAGGGCAAGCTCAGAATGATTGCACCACTGCAGACTTGCCCCTCCCATCCCCGCCCATCCCCGCCCAGGGCTTAAGAATGGTCTTTTTGTTGTGGGAGGGTTCCCAGATTTGGTTTTTCCAGATCTATCAGCTCCAACCATACGCAGCTTTAAACTAAACCGATCTGACCGATATCCGTGCTCCAGGCTCTGCTCCGAAGATTTGGTAAGTCCTGGGTCACCCCCTCTTCTGTAGGAGACTGGGGGCTGAGTTCAGATCCTCCTAAAGAGATCTCCTAAAAGCCTGAGAGCTTCCCACGTGGCTCAGCAGTCAAGAACCTGCCTGCCGATGCAGGCGACACTGGAGACTACTCCATCCCTGGGTCGGGAAGATCCCTGGAGAATGGAATGGCAACCCCCTCCAGTGCTCTTGCCTGGAGAATGCCATGGACAGAGGAGCCTGGCCGGCTACAATCCATTGGGTCACAGACAGTCCAAAACGACTGAACCCTCACCTAAAGAGACCTTTTCAATCCACCCACGTGTGCAATTGGTGGAAAGACCCATTTTCCAGATGAGAGCAGGAGTTAGGAGTTGTAAGCTTGTGTGAGGAGAGGTGGGCAGGGGAGGAGATTGCATCAGATCTTGAGGCTTTTAGACTAATTTTTTCACTGCTGTTCAAGCACTAGTAAAGATTGCTGTTATGTAGGATTTATGACAAGTGGGCCACTGATTTCAGTCTCTCTCCTGTGTACTGTCCATTTCTGTAGGTTCCTCCTCTCTGGATCTTGGGGCAACTATAAGGGACTTAATCGTCTAGAGTTTGGTACCTATGGAGGAGGGCTGTGTGGTGATTTACTTTAAATCACTTTCAGGCTCCTTACACCCAGCAATTCTGTGAAGCTGGCTCTATTATTTATCATTGGCAGAATTTTTTTAAACATTGGTAAAAATACACGTAGGGGCTTCCCACGTGCCTCAGTGGTAAAGAATCCGCCTGCCAATTAGGAGATGTGAGTTCGGATTGGGAAGATCCCTTGGAGGAGGGGATGGCGCCCCACTCCAGTATTCTTGCCTGGAGAATCCCATGGACGGAGAAGCCTGGTGGGCTACAGTCCATGGGCTTGCACGTAACTTTGCAACTAAGCAACAACAGAAATACATGTAATACCATGTGACGTAAAATTTGCCATCTTAACTATTTTTAAACTTCCAGTTCAGTAATGTTAAGTATAGTCACAATACTGGGCAGCCCATCTCTAAAGCTCTTCTCTTCTTGTAAAACTGAAACGTGTCCTCCCTTAACTCCTTATTCCCCTCTCACCCAGACCCTGGAAAAGCACCATTCTGCTTTCTGTCTCTAGTCAAACAACTTTAACTAGGTACTTCATAGAAGTGGAATCATACAGTTTTTGTCTTTTAGTGCCTGGCAAACATCACTTAGCATAATGTTCTCAAGATTCTTCCATGTTGTAGCCTGTGTCAGAATTTCCTTCCCGCCCCCTCATCCCCGCCCCCGACTGCATCATACAGCACGTGTGACGTTAATTCTCAGACCAGGGATCCAACCTGTGTCCCCTGCAGTGATGCCCAGAGTCTTAACCACTGGGTCACCAGAGAATTCCCTTTCCTGTTTATCCTTTGTTGTTTAGTCGCTCAGTCATGTCGAACTCTTTGCGACCCCGTGGGCTGCAGCACACCAGGCTTCCTTGCCCTTCACTATCTCCCGGAGTTGACTCAGACTCACGTCCATTGAACCGATGATGCCATCCAACCATCTCATCCTCTGCCATCCCTTCCTTCCCTCAATCGTTCCCAATATCGACTCATCACACCAGGTGGCCAAAGTATTGGAGCTTCAGCATCAGTCCTTCCAATGAATATTCAGGGTAGATTTCCTTTAGGATTGACTGGTGTGATCTCCTTGCTGTCCAAGGGACCCTCAAGAGTCTTCTCCAGCACTACAGTTCGAAAGCCTCAGTTCTTCAATGCTCAGCCTTCTTTATGATCCATTCATGACTACTGAAAAAACCATAGCTTTGACTAAATGGACCTTTGTCAACAAGCTGATGTCTCTGCTTTTTAATACTCTATCTATGTTTGTCATAGCTTTTCTTCCACGGAACAAGTGTCTTTTAATTTCATGACTGCAGTCACAGTCTGCAGTGATTTTGGAACCCAAGAAAATAAAGTGTGTCACTGTTTCCATTGTTTCCTCATCTCTTTGCCATGAAGTTATGGGACTGGATACCATGATCTTAGTTTTTCGAATGTTGAGTGTTAAGCCAGCTTTTTCACCTCTTTCCACCTTCATTGAGGCTCCTTTCAGTTCCTTCTTAGGGCTGGGTAATATTTCATTGTCTGTGTAGTGTTTATTCATTCCTTTGAGGATGGACTTCTGGGAGGCTTCCGTCTTTTAGCTACTGTGAATACTGCTGCTCTGGACAAAGGTGTACAAATAGCTCTTTGAGACCTTATTTTCAGTTCTTTGGGGTATACACCCATAGGGGAAGTTGCTGGATCATAATGATAAGTCCATTTTTAGTTTTTGAAGGAACCACCATACTTTTTTTTTTTTTAAAGAAAGATTCGAATGACTGACTCATTGGAAAAGACCCTGATGCTAGGAAAGATTGAAGGCGGGAGGAGAAGGGGACGACAGAGGATGAGATGGTTGGATGGCATCACCGACTCGATGGACATGAGCTTGAGTAAACTCTGGGAGTTGGTGATGGACAGGGAGGCCTGGCTTGCTGTAGTTCATGGGGTCACAAATAGTCAGACACAACATGGCGTCACTAAGCGACTGAACCGACTGAATTTAATTTTTGGTTGTGCTACACAGCAGGGCATGTGGAACCTTATTCCTTGACTATGGATTGAGCCTGTATTTTCTGCACTAGAAGGTAGACTCTTAACCACTGGACAGACAGGAAAGTCCCTGGAAAAAACATACTGTATCAGCAGCAGCTGAACCATTTGTATTCCTACTAACAGGGCTAAAGTATTCCGCAGCAGCATTTGAGCAAGAAGGAAATGCATGTTCAGAGAAGTATATGACTCCACAGGGGTGTCTGAGGAGCCAAGATTCTCATGAGTTTCCTGACTCTTAATCAAAATGCTAACCTTGGACTTGGGAGTATCAGGGTGGAAGCCCCTGACGGTGACTCGTGGTCTCTGAATCAGCCTAACCCTGTGGAGCCGTGCAGGGAGGAGACGTTTCAGGCCCCACAGCGGCAGGAAACAATCCTGCCATTTCCCATCCAGAATGAAGGCAGTTCCCTCTTCTCCAGGCAGCTGGGAGGGCACTCTGGTTTGATGCTTGACTGAGCTGGGCCACAGCCTGCCCCTCCCTGTGAATTCCATCTGCTTTCTGTCCCAAAGCAGTTGACAATTCCTTGTCAACTCTGCAAGCCATGGAGGAGAAAGCTTCAGGTTTTAGAATCCCTGGTGGAGAGATGGGTAGAGTGTGAGATGAGTGGAATCTTGTGCCTGAGGCACAGTCTGCTTAGTCGCTCAGTGGTGTCTGACTCTTTGTGATCCCGTGGACTGTAGCCCACCAGGCTCCTCTGTCCACGGGATTTTCCAGGCAAGAATACTGGAGCTGGTTGCCGTTTCCTCCTCCAGGGCATCTCCTTGGCCCAGGCAGGGAGCTCCTTCCTTGGCAGGTGGGTTCTTTACCCTTGAGCCAGCTGGGGAGCCCAGAGAGGAGGTGGTCTTTGTGATTTCAGCTTCTGGATAAGATCTCAGTTGCAGACATCCTGTCAGCACTTTTGTGACTCAGTGGGTTACTGGCGATTGTGATTGATCTGTGTGTTGCTGCAAGGTAAACTAGCAAATCAAGATCTCTGGGATCCCTCAACTTCTTTCTAGGAGAGCAAAAACAATGGTTGAGGCACTGTGTTATTTACTTAGAGCCTGGGGAACAAATAAGAACATCAGGCTGTTTTTCCCTTGGAGACTATTTGGTGCTACTTTTTCTTGGTTTCTATCACTTCTCTAAGTAGTACTGTGGAATCTGCATTTTGGAACTCAGGTAAGACCTTGGAGATTAAATCTTTTGTCTACAAACAAATGAGAGGATGGAGAGACTTTTGTACCAGAAGGGTCCTGCAGGGTCCTCCTTGAGTTGAATCCCTCCTTTCCCCCCCCTTTTTTTAAAGCTTTTTTATTGGAATATAGCCGATTAACAACGTAATAGTTTCAGGTAGACAAAGGGACTCAACCATATATACACATGTATCCATTCTTCACCAAACTCCCCTCCCATCCAGGCTGCCACATAACACTGAGCAGAGTTCCCTGCTATATAGGAGATTCTTGTTGATTATCCATTTTAAATACAGCAGTGTGTGCATGTCCATCCCAAACTGCCTAACAATCTCTTTCCTCTAGTCTTTCCCCCCAACCCTCCTTTTTTGGATTCCCCAAGGGGAATAGGACTGGGACCAGAAAGGGAATAAAGTTTTGGACGGAGAGATGAATCAGAGAGTCAGCAGGGAAACTCGGTTACTGGTGGACTTGGTTTCATTGCTCTGATCACTGAGCCCCTTCAGCTGTCATATCACATGTAACAGGGAAGGGGGGAATAATGATGGTAATAATCTCTCTGTTTTATAGGAGAAAGGAGGACAAAGCAGTCTGTAGTTTGTGGGAAGTCACATAAGCCACACATCACAGTGCCAGATTTGAACCAGCAGAGCTAGCTGATTTTGCTTTAAAAACCAACATTCTTGGGGCCTCCCTGGTGGTCTAGCGGTTAAGACTCAGTGCTACCAGTGAAAACGGCATGGGTTTGAGCCTTGGTCAGGGGACTAAGATCCCACAAACTATGCTGCAGGGCCAAAAGATTAAAAAAAAAAAAAAAATCCAGCATTCTTACCCATTTAGCTAATACCATTTAAGCAGCTACTGTGTACTAGGCTCTTTGTTGAAAGATTTTGCTTCTCTGTGTGTGTGTTAGTTACTCAGTCATGTCTGACTCTTTGTGACCCCATGGACTATAGCTCACCAGGTTCCTCTGTCCCTGGAATTCTCCAAGAAGGATACTGGAGTGGGTCGCCACCATTTGCTTCTGTGCAGGGGTAGGAAACTTTTCTTTATAGGTTCTAATCATTAAACTTAGATAAAATAAATTCCTATGTATGGGAGTCCCATAAATGCGCTGAGGTTCAAAGACAAGCAATTGAGGTTTAAAGGCTCCCCTGAGCTAAAGAGAAGGGGGTGGGGATCTGGGGCTTCAAGGAGAAGAGAACCCGCAGGAAGATGGGAAGGTTGGTAAATTAATGTTTGCCACTCACTGCAGGTAAGTCTTCCTGAGATAAAGAGTTATCTCTGGTAACAGCTCTCTTCCTGCCATAGGTCCCCTAATCTAAAGGATTTTGACCAGTTAAGGGAGACTAACTTAAGCCTAAGCAAGGAGATTTTTCTGAATCTTCTGTGTCTTAATTACCTTCAGCTCAAAACAACCCACAAGCCAAAGCGGCATGTTTACGGAGACGTATTCTTCTCCCTCTCACTTCTCTTCAAGCAGCTCTTCCAGTAACTTTGAAACGTATCAAAAGTCTTCTTTATGTTTGAGGACAGCAACACTCAGAGATGGAGAACTTGCCCCACGTCCTTATACCACCTGCCGTCACGCCATTGCTCCGTGGTATGGGGCTCCCAGGGCCGAGGGCAGACGGACCTTCCCGATGACTTTGTGTCTTGTTTGCTCAGCAGATCGTGGTCTCCTCAACTCCGTCTAGGATGCTGCTTCACTACGTTTGCCAGTTTGGTCAGAAGCTGGTCCGCCGGAGGCCACTGGAGCCCCTAGCGGAGTCTGAGAGCCGCCTGTCTCGTTGTCTGAACACCCTCGACCTGGTGGCTTTGGGTGTGGGCAGCACCCTGGGGGCCGGCGTGTACATCCTGGCTGGAGAGGTGGCCAGGGATAAAGCTGGACCAGCGATCGTCCTCTGCTTCCTGGTGGCCGCCCTGTCTTCTATGTTGTCCGGGATCTGCTATGCTGAGTTTGGGGCCCGGGTACCGGGCTCCGGTTCTGCGTATCTCTACAGCTACGTCACTGTGGGACAGCTATGCGCCTTCATCACTGGCTGGAATCTTATATTGTCCTATGTCATCGGTGAGTTGATGGGGAGGGGGGAAGTGTGGGGCTTAAGATGAAGAAACTAGGAGCGGGGATTTAGGTCTTCACTCATTCATGAGAACTTTGCTACTATCGACTTTGGTGGTGGCGGGGAGACGTGGGTCATAGCAGCAGGCAAACCTTATGGCTCCCTTCTTCTCAGCTCTCTCCCGTTATCTTTAAAGGATGGACCCAGAACAAAGAAGGGAAGGGAACTGCAGGAAGTGGGTGAGAGGGGGGCAGGGCCCACAAGCTCATCCTCTCACCATATCGCGGGTCTTTGTTCAGCTGTTGCCTTCACAGGATTTCCCTCTGCTACTTGGTTGAAAATTTCAACCCTCATCTCCCAGACCTCCTGCTCCCAATGACCTGTTTACTTTTTTTTTTTTTTTTTTGCATAACATTTATCTCCTAACATTAAACAGTTGATCTATTTTGGGGGTCATCCTAGTCTACCCTTCCCAACCCGTGAAAAGAATCTCTTTGAGATTAGAACATTTTGTATGTTTCTCCCCAGCCCCTTCCCCTGCTCAAAGACATCCAGTGACACCAGGTAGGGGTTCATGAATGTTTGCTAATGAATGTTCTATCTTCTGCTCCGGCAGGTACCTCCAGTGTGTCCAGGGCCTGGAGCTCTGCCTTTGACAGCTTGATAGGGGACCACATCTCTCAGGCGTTACAGGGAACTTTCTCTCTGCATGTGCCCCACTTCTTGGCCAAGTACCCAGACTTTTTTGCACTGGGCCTGGTGCTTCTGCTCACGGGTAAGACAGGGATCACTGATAGGATGGGAAGAATGGGGTGTGGAAGTGGGGAGCTGGGGTAGGAAAGGCTTGGGGTGGAAGAACGGTAGAAGAATTACAACTGGATTGAAGGCTCCAGGATGTGAGAGACAGGAAGGTGAGACATAGACCACTGTTTCCCACCGTTGGCACTACTGACAGTTTGGGCTGGATCATTCCTAAGTGTGGATTATTTGCATTTGATTATTTTTTTTTTTGACTGTGCTGCAATGCATGCCAGATCTTGCTTCCCCTGTGCTTGTGTGTGTATGTGCTAAGTCTCTCAGTTGTATCTGACTCTTTGCAACCCCATAGACTGTAGCCTGCCAGGCTCCTGTGTCCATGGAATTCTCCAGGCAAGAATACTGGAGTGAGTTGCCATTCCCTTCTCCAGGGAATCTCCAGGGATTCCTGCATCTCCTGCTTTGACAGGAGATTCTTTACCACGAGTGCCACCTGGGAAGCCTCTTAGTTCCCCTGTGTGCATGCGTGCTAAGTCACTCCAGTCACCTCCAACTCTTTGCGATCCTATGACTGTAGCCTGCCAGGCTCCTCTGTCCCCTATCAGGGGTCAAACCTGTGGCCCCTCAGGTGGAGGCACAGAGTCTTAAGTGCTGGACCACCAGGGAAATCCCTGGATTTTGTTTTTGTTGTTTTAAATCACTGTTGGGTGTTGAGTGGCATCCCTGGCCTTCACTCACTAGACACCAGTGATGCCCACCCTCCCCCCAAACTGACAACAAGAATGTCTCCAGACAGTGCCAACTGCTTGGGGCACAAGATCACCCCACTGAGAACCATTCACTTAGACCAACAAGTTTCTTCCTCTGTACTGAGATCAATGATTTTTTTTTTTAATTAAGAGGTAATTTACATAGCATAAAATCAAGCATTTTATTATTTTTCCCAGCTTTATTGAGGTATAATTAACATTCAACATTGTATAAATTTAAGGTGTACAACCTAATGATTTAATAGACCCGTCTACTGGGAGATGATAGCTACAGTAAGAAATTAATGATCTTAAAGTGTGTGATTCAGTGGGACCTGGTATATTCACAGTGTTCTGTAACCATCACCTCCGTCTAGCTCCAAACATGTTCTTCACAACAAAAGGAAACCCTGTATCCACTGAGCAGGCACTGTCCACCTCAGGACCCCAGCCCCTCGTAACCACTTTTGGATGTCTCATATTCCATCTTTCTCACAGGACTGCTGACTGTGGGAGCTGGTGAGTCGGCCTTGGTTAACAAAGTGTTCACAGGCTTGAACCTTTTGGTTCTCAGCTTCATCATAATCTCTGGCATCATTAAGGGAGACCCACACAACTGGAAGCTCACGGAAGAGGACTACAAACCAAACATATCTGGATCCAATGATTCCTCTAGGTTAGGAGGGTTCTCTGGGCCTTAGTAATGCACGTGGAGGAGGGTGCAGAGAGGGGAGTGTGGTGGAGACTAAACAGACCTGGGCTGATGAATCCAGGTGATGGGGCTCCTGGAGCCCAGGGCTAGTGGTGTGAAGGGGAGTCCAGAAGTGATGGCTGAACACACCTCAGCCACGCTCTATCTTGTTCCTTCTCTCACCATAGCTCAGGCCCTCTGGGTGCCGGAGGATTTGTGCCTTTTGGCTTTGATGGGATTTTCCAAGGAGCTGCTACGTGTTTCTACGCATTTGTTGGTTTTGATGTCATTGCTACTACAGGTAATGTGGTCATGGTCCCATCCAGGGTGTGGGCACAGATTGGGCTGCCCTTGGGTGTAGGGGTTTCTTTTGGAGGTTCAACAGGAAAGGGGATTTTGTGCTTTCACCCTGGCGTGTTTTCTGATCCAGTACTTCCTCCAATCCTGCAGGGGAAGAAGCCCGAAATCCCCAGCGGTCCATCCCCTTGGGCATCGTGATCTCACTCTTCATCTGCTTTTTGGCGTATTTTGGTGTCTCAGCCTCACTCACCCTCATGGTGCCCTACTACCAGCTTCATCCTACAAGCCCCTTGCCACAGGCTTTCCTCCACATTGGCTGGGACCCTGCCAGATATGTGGTGGCTGTTGGCACCCTCTGTGCTCTTACATCCAGGTCAGTCATGGGTTTCTGCCCATTGACTGTCAGATGCTCGGGTATCCCAGCCCTTGGAAATGAGAGAAAAAGAGAGCAAGATAACCTTGCCCCATGTAGACGAGGGAGTGGATGCCCTGGTCTCTCCTGCTTCTCCACGTCCCCACACGTGTCCTCGTTGTCTCTCCCAGCCTCCTGGGTGCCATGTTCCCCATGCCCCGTGTGATCTACTCAATGGCAGATGACGGGCTCCTTTTCCGGGGACTTGCCCGCATCCACGCCCGCACCCGTACCCCTGTCATGGCCACCTTGGCTTCTGGAATTCTTGCAGGTAAAGAAATAATGGCCATGCCTTCTCTGATCAATTTTCTTAGTTTGGATATTTCTCCTGGGTTCTCACTCCCCTCCCCCACCTTGCCTGTGCCCTCCTTCTAGGGGTCATGGCGTTACTCTTCGAGCTCCGGGACCTGGTGGACCTCATGTCCATCGGGACCCTGCTGGCTTACTCCCTGGTGGCATTTTGTGTCCTTGTCCTCAGGTGAGACCCCACGACACCTTGGGCGGGGGGTCTTGGATGCTCGGGGTTGATGAGCAGGGAACTGTCTTCCGCTTCCATGCCGCCTTCTTAATGTCTGCTCAGCTTAAGGCAGCAGAGATTTGGAATAGGCTGTGTGCGTTGGATGAGTAGGGGCTGCTGTTAACACTGCTTTAATATCTCTAATTCAGATATCAACCGGATGAGAATTTAAGCAAGGCCAAGAAAACAGAGAAAGGAACTGAGATGGAGTCTGTCGTTGAAGCAATTCCTTTGGACACTGCACCTGAAGCGGGAGCCTCAAAGATTCTCAGGAGGCTCTGTCACCCTCCCAGCACCATCCCCACCCGGACGTCTGGCCAGATTGTTTATGGATGTGCCTTACTACTTGGTGAGCATGGGGATCTCTCTCTGGTGGTATTTTGAAATTGACAAGATAAGGTGGGAATGTGTATTTCATCAGTTGAGGAATGCTGGAAATATGATGAGCCTTCATGATATGGGAAGTTTTGGGGAGGAGTGTGACCCAGGGTCTTGACATCTTTGGCTTCTGGGGTTGAACCTGTTCTGTTCTGCTCCACCTTGACCCTTGCAGTTCTCCTGCTGACCATCCTGAGTGTGATCCTGGCCCAGTGGCCCAGCCAGGTGTTCTCTGGAGACCTCGTGCTCACAACAGTGGCTGTGCTGCTGCTGTTGCTCATCACTGGGGTCACGGTCATCATCAGGAGGCAGCCCCAGGACCCCAGTCCTCTTCACTTCAAGGTAGGTGACCTTATATGCCCAGAGTGTCCACCTTGAGTGAAGGAAGTCTGTGAGCTTTAGGTCTAAACATCCTTCACTGGGACTTCCCTGGTGGTCCAGTGGCTAAACTCCAAGCTCCCAATGCAGGGGGCCCGGGTTCCCTCCCTGGTCAGGGAGTTAATCCCACAGGGTGCAATTAGAGATCCATGTGTGCAACCAAGATGAACGATCCCACCTACTGCAGCTAAGACCTAGTGCAGTCAAATTAAGAAATACTAAAAAAAAAAAAATCTGTCTAATCATCCTTTGCTGTACCAGGGAAGAGAGTTGTTAAAACCCTTTCCTGGACCACTTCCCTGGTCCACATTGTATATGTGCTTTGCATATGCAATCTGAGTAGCCACTGAACACACAGCCTGAGGACTGGTCTTCTCGCCCACCTGGGGTTCGGGTCTCCCTTTCAGACGTCTGGGCTGTGTTCAGGGATGACCTGACTCTGCCCACAGGTCCCTGCTCTGCCTGTCCTCCCACTGGTGAGCATCTTTGTGAACATTTACCTGATGATACAGATGACCTCTAGGACTTGGGCCCAATTTGGAGTCTGGAATATGATTGGTAAGAAGTTTTCTAGGATAAAGAGACCACTTGAGGGACTGAACCAAATACTCTGCTACAGCATCTCCCCTAAACTGTCTTGACCGCCATAATAGGAGGCCTTTTGGGCATTTGTAACTGGGTGCAGCTCCTACTTTTCCTTTTCATTGTCTCATTTTCCTCCTAGGATTTACTATATACTTTGGATACGGGATCCGACACAGCTTAGAACAGTGAGCAATGGCTGGCAGCCTCCACTTCCCAGACTCTTGACAAGAACACCCCAGGTGCTGGGTCATCTTAACTACAGGACGTAGACGCTGGGTGGAATCCCTCCAGGGACTGGAGAATCTGCTGTTCCAGGGGCACTTTAAGTCTCGATGGACTGTGACGGTGGGGGTGAATTTAAGGCCCTTTACTCATTGCTAGTGGATGAAATGACTTACCTGTTGTCTAATTTTTCTGGTAAACATTTCAAAGCATGATAAATATGTACAGAAAAGTGCATACCTCATACCTGTGCAGCAAGATGAATTTTCACAGAGAGTACAACAAGCTAACCAGAAAAAAATAAACTACTAACCTGCATGGAAGAAATATCATCATGTACCTTTTTCCAACAAAAACACATAGATTGCCACACAGGAAGAAAATGCAAGGAACTATACACTGTGTCAAGGGTTGCACTGTGTTTATTTAGTTTTCTGTGATGTGACTCTTCATTTCATTAATCTTCTTTAATGTCATTCATTAACTCTTTGTTTTTATTTCCCAAGAACTCTGTGGAAATTGTTCCTAATATTAAAAAATGTTGAGGGATTTCCTTGGCGGTCCAGTGGTTAGGATTCCGAACTTTCACTGCTGGGTTCAGGTTGGATCCCTGATAGGGGAACTAAGGTCCTTCAAGCCATGTGGTATATCCAAATCTTTTTTTTTTAATTGATGCTGTTGGGATTTCCCTTTGTTACTGTTGAAATGAAACGCAGTTTTGTGTGTTTATTTAAATTTTCTTTTTTTTTTTGGTAATGAAAAACATTTTTACTTATCTGTTGCATTTAATTTAATATCTAAATAGATAACATATTCTCCTATAATTACAATATGGAAATGTCTATGAACAAAATAGATAAATTTTTTGTCATATGCTGAGGAAAGAACAGTGGTAGTAAGATTCATCCGAAGTTTTAGCAGCAGCATCAACGCAGCCAGAGTATAGCCAGTGTTTGGGGACAAAGATAAATATCCACAATCCATGCATACCTTTGATTTCTTCTTTCAGTGCCTGATTAACCATCTGGTGCTGCTGGACAGTTCTCTTTAAATTCTTCTGATTCAATTTTAATTTCATACATTGCCCCACAGCCTCCTGAAATGTCAGTGACTTTGATAGCTGTATAGGTGAAGTCGCTCAGTCGTGTCCGACTCTTTGCGACCCCGTGGACTGTAACCTACTAGGCTTCTCTGTCCATGGGATTCTCCAGGCAAGAATACTGAAGTGGATTGCCATTTCCTTCTCCAGGGGATCTTCCCGACCCAGGGATCGAACCCGGGTCTCCCGCATTGGAGGCAGACGCTTTAACCTCTGAGCCAGGGATAGCTGTAGCTCGAGGAAACTTTTCTCTGAGAATCTGGGTCACTTTGAGCTCCCCCTTGGTCTGTGAGGCAAACATCACTGGGCCCAGTGGAGAAGAGGAAGCCGGCAGGCTCCAGGAAGCAGAGGCCCTGCCGCGGCCATGCCAACCGACACGGCCCCAAAATTTTCTTAAAAAAACCTAAATATATACAATCTTAAATTTACCATTATACCTCAGTAAAGCTGGAATCCAGATAAAAGAGGGAACTTGACTTTAGCACATTCATCATTCATTTTGAAGATGGTATCATCATAGAGGGATTCTTAAACGTTGGATTTTTGATGTCTATATTTCCACTGAAATATTTTAATACACCACCGGCTGTCTTTACTCATTCATTCATTCATTTTTTTTTTTTTTTTAGGTTGAGGTACAGTTGATTTACAATATTATATTAGTTCCAGGTGTACAACACAGTGACATAATTTTAGAGATTGTATTTCATTTAGAGTAATTATATATTCATATAATGGCTTTAGTTTCTTGGCTGCACCATATATCCTATAGCTTATTTTATACATAGTAGTGTGTATCTCTTAATCCTCTACCACATTTGTCCCTAACCCTTCTCTCACCTGGCTGGTAACCACTAACTAGCTTATTCTATCAGTGATTCTGCTTCTCTTTTGTTAATACACAGTCATTTATTTTTTAGATTTCACATGTAAGTAGTTTGTCTTACTTTATTTCACTAAGTATAATAACCTTCAGGTACATCTCTGTTGCAAATGGAGAACTTTGTTCTTTCTTATGCCTTCATAGTATTCTATTGCATACGTATATGTCTTTTTTTTATCCATTTGTCTTTTGGTGGGCACTTGAGTTGCTTCTGTATCTTGACTCTTGTAAATAATGCTAACAATATTGGGCTGCATGTATCTTTTCAAGTTAATTTTTTCACCCAGATACATAACCTGGAGTGGAATTGTTGTTCTGTGGCAGTTATTTTGGTTTTTTGAGGACCCTCCATACTGTTTCCATAGCGTCTGCAAACCAGCTTCTTCTCTCACCTCATCTGTTTGCCTGCAGCCCTGAAGTACAGCTGGACTCTGTTTTCCATGTCCACAAAGATCCTGCCTGTGGGCCAGTTGAGTTCATTTCAGCTGAGTATTTCAGTTAACTTAAATACTGTAAGTTTTCACCTTATTTGAAATTTCACAATTGGCCAGGTCATTCATTACATAAAAGTTTAAAGAATGTGAGTCATGCCTGACTCTTTCCAACCCCATGGACTGTAGCCTGCCAGGCTTCTCCATCCATGGGATTTTCCCGGCAAGAATCCTGGAGTGGGTTGCCATTTCCTCCTCCAGGGGATCTTCTCAACTCAGGGATCAACTCCTCTGCCTTGGCAGGTGGATTCTTTACTACTAACACCAGCTGGGAAGCCCTAAAAAATGGTGAATTCTGTCTAGGAGAAGACAGCCTCCAGAAGAATGGATTTGTGCATGAGTTCTGCTTCCCCAGTGGCTCAGATGGTAAAGAATCTGCCTGGAATGTGGGAGACCTAGGTGCGATCCCTGGGAAGATCCCTGGAGAAGGAAATGGCAACCCACTCCAGTATACTTGCCTGGAGAATGCCAAGGACAGAGGAGCCCAGCAGCCCATGGGGTCACTAAGAGTCAGACATGACTGAATAACTAACATACACACTTTCTGCTTCATACAAATACTGTGATATTCCCCACACTGTGCAAACAACCAAAACAAATCCCTCCCCAACAAGAAAACAAAACAACCCCCACTCCACAAATCAAAGCATAGCAAAACAGAAACAAAACAAAACTCTCCAAAGCAAAACAAACAAAATCCCAAACTCCACAGAAAGTCAACGATTGTTGATCCCTGGGTCAATGTGAGCTCCTGAGGATAAGAGGAGGTTCTTCGGGAAAGGTGATAAGTGTCCATGTATATGTCATGGGAAAGCTTTTAATTAATGTATAAGATAGTGTATATCTTATGTGGGACTGTTGCAAAGACAGGCACATTTAAAAATTTTGACAAATGCTTATGTGGGACTGTTGAGTCAAAGACAGGCACATTTTAAAATTTTGACATGCTGTCAAATTTGACAAATTACAGAAGAGGATAGCGCTGTCTAAGCAAGTATATCCATGTATATAATTAAAATTTTCTTAGTATCACATTAGAAAAGGAAAAAGAAACAGACACGACTAATTCTAATAAGGTATTTAGCAAATTTGGAAAACTCAGCAGTGGCCACAGGACTGGAAAAGGTCAGTTTTCATTCCAATTCCAAAGAAAGACAATGCCAAAGCATGCTCCAACTACCGCACAATTGCACTCATCTCACACGCTAGTAAAGTAATGCTCAAAATTCTCCAAGCCAGGCTTCAGCAATACGTGAACCATGAAGTTCCTGATAATCAAGCTGGTTTTAGAAAAGGCAGAGGAACCAGAGATCAAATTGCCAACACCCGCTGGATCATGGAAAAAGCAAGAGAGTTCCAGAAAAACATCTATTTCTGCTTTATTGACTATGCCAAAGCCTTTGACTGTGTGGATCACAATCAACTGTGGAAAATTCTGAAAGAGATGGGAATACCAGACCACCTGACCTGCCTCTTGAGAAATCTGTATGCAAGTCAGGAAGCAACAGTTAGAACTGGACATGGAACAACAGACTGGTTCCAAATAGGAAAAGGAGTACGTCAAGGATGGACGTCAAGGCTGTATATTGTCACCCTGCTTAGTTAACTTCTATGCAGAGTACATCATGAGAAACGCTGGGCTGGAAGAAGCACAAGCTGGAATCAAGATTGCCGGGAGAAATATCAATAACCTCAGACATGCTAACAGTTAGAACTGGACATGGAACAACAGACTGGTTCCAAATAGGAAAAGGAGTACGTCAAGGCTGTATATTGTCACCCTGCTTATTTAACTTATATGCAGAGTACATCATGAGAAACGCTGAGCTCGAAGAAGCACAAGCTGGAATCAAGATTGCCGGGAGAAATATCAATAACCTCAGATATGCAGATGACACCACCTGCATGGCAGAAAGTGAAAAGGAGCTAAAAAGCCTCTTGATGAAAGTGAAAGAGGAGAGAGAAAAGGTTGGCTTAAAGCTCAACATTCAGAAAACAAAGGTCATGGCATCTGGTCCCATCACTTCATGGCAAATAGATGGGGAAACAGTGGAAACAGTGTCAGATTTTATTTTTTGGGCTCCAAAATCACTGCAGATGGTGACTGCAGCCATGAAATTAAAAGCCACTTCTCCTTGGAAGGAAAGTCATGACCAACCTAGGCAGCATATCGAAAAGCAGACACGTTACTTTGCCTACAAAGGTCCATCTAGTCAAGGCTATGGTTTTTCCAGTGGTCATGTATGGATGTGAGAGTTGGACCGTGAAGAAAGCTGAGCGCCGAAAAACTGATGCTTTTGAACTGTGGTGTTGGAGAAGACTCTTGAGAGTCCCTTGGACTGCAAGGAGATCCAACCTGTCCATTCTGAAGGAGATCAGCCCTGGGATTTCTTTGGAAGGAATGATGCTGAAGCTGAAACTCCAGTACTTTGGCCACTTCATGCGAAGAGTTGACTCATTGAAAAAGACTCTGATGCTGGGAGGGATTGGGGGCAGGAGGAGAAGGGGACGACAGAGGATGAGATGGCTGGATGCATCACCTACTCGATGGACCTAAGTTTGAGTGAACTCCGGGAGGTGGTGATAAACAGGGAGGCCTGGTGTGCTGCAATTCATCGGGTCGCAAAGAGTCGGACATGACTGAGCGATTGAACTGAACTGAATCGAAAGTTTATATTCAAGTGACTCAGAAGGCTAGGGGAAATAGACTTCACTCTTACAGGGAGAACACACAAATCTCACATGTGCAAATCTCACAGGGCATAAGCAGCAATTTGAATGGAGCCTTGGTCAAACTCACCTGCTGATCTTGGAGATCACCCTGAGGACACAGATGCTGGTGGCAGCCATCTTGGAGAGCTTGTTCTACGAGGACATGAGTGCAAGCAAGCACCATCTTGGAGTATTTCTCCAGCCTATTAGCACATGGGGCTTATGTGCGCAATAGCCAATCAGCAACAATCCTAGGACCCCTAGGTAAGCTGCCAGCCATGTGGAGACCAAGGCCCAACTACCAGTGTGTTCAGGACCCAGCCTCACCCACTAGTGGACCAGCACAGGGACTTCCTGGGTCCTGAAGCCAGCTGTGCCAGGCGCCACCACTGCCCACCAGCAGCTGGCAGACCTAGATGAGGCCAGCTCGTGCAGCCAACCATGCTGAGGATCAGCCCTATGTACTATTGTGCCTACAACAGTTAGCCCACAACACAAGGGTCCATGTAGCCCAGAGAGGAGATACTCATAGACCAGACAGCTCTGGTGACCAGACGGCAGTGCTCTGCCAGGGGCCCAAAGACATTCCTTACATAGGGCCACTTCTCCAAGAGTGGGAAACATGAGCATTCTACCTAATGAACAGAAATAAAAACAGAGGATTAGAGAAAATGAGGTGACAGAAAAATATGTTCCAAATGATGGAACAAGATAAGATGCCCAAAAAAAAAAAAAGAAGCAAAGTGGAAATAAGCAATCTACCTCGTAGAGTTTCCCAAACTCTGGAGAAGAAAGAATGAACACAATGAGAAGCATGACAAAAAGTTAGAAAACACAAAGAAAAACCAAACACAGGTGACGAATACAATAACTGAAATTAAAAATACACTAGAAGTAATCCACAGTAGATAAGATGATATAGAGGAATGAATGGATCGAAGAAGTATAAGATGGAGTACTGGAAATCATGCAAAGTGAACAACAACAAAAATTAAAACACGGATGGTTTAAGAGAGTTCTGGGACAATGTCAAGAATACTAACATTCATATTATAGGGGGAGGTCCCTGAAGAAGAAAGAGAAATGGGCAGAAAACCTATTTGAAGGGATAACAGCTGAAAAATTCTTTAACATGAGAAAGGAAACAGACATCGAGCTCAGAAACACAGAGTTCTAAACAAGATCAACCCAGAGAGATCCACCCCAAGATACACTGTAATTAAAATACAAAAAATTAAAGCTAAAGAGACAATCTTAAAGTCATAAAGGAAAAGCAATGTTATTTATGAAGAAATTCCCTTAAGGCTATCAATTGGCTTTTTTGTGGAAACTTTCCAGCCCAGAATGGAGGAGTATGATACATTTAAAGGGATGGAATTTTAAAAAAACCCTACAACCAAGAATACTCTACCCAGCAAGGCTACATTTAGATTTAAAGGAGAGATCAAAAGTTTTACAAATAAGCAAAAGCTTAAAGTGTTCAGCAACACCAAACCAGCTTTTCAAGAATTGTTAAAGGGACTTCTTTAAATGGAAAAGATCACAACTAGAGATAGAAAATTACAAAAGGAAAAGTCTCACTGGTAAAGATGAATATACATTAAAGGTAGTAGATCAACCACTTATATAGCTAGTAGGAAGGTTAAAAGATAAAAATAATAAAATGGTCTATATCTACAATTAGTAATTAGTATTAGTTGTTCACTTGCGTCCAAATCTTTGTGACCCCATGGAATGTAGCTCTTCAGGCTCCTCTGATAAATGATCCGTATCCACAATAAGTAATTAAGGGACACACAAAACAAAAACATATATAAAATATTAAATTGTCAAAAACACTAAATGTTGGGGGATAACAGGGTTGTGAAATGTGTTTCAACTTAAGAGATCAGCAACTTAAAATAATCATGAATATATAAAGCCTGCTATATAAAAATCTCATGGTTATCACACACCAAAATCCTATAATACACACACACACACACACACACACACACACAGAGGAAGAAATTCAAATATTAACACTAAAGATAGCCATCAAATCACAAGAAAAGAGAAAAAAAGAAGAAATGAATGACAACCAAAAAAAAAAATCCCAGAACAATTACCAAAATGGCAATCAGAACACACCTATATCACTTATTTATTTGTGGCTGTGCTGTGCAGCTTGCCAGATCTTAGTTCTTTGGCCAGGGACTGAACCCATGCTCCTGGCAGTAAAAGTAAAACCACAGGACCAACAGGGAATTCCCCCAGTTCCAACTGAATGACAAAGTGTGGCTGAATGGATACAAAAACAATACCCATATAGATGTTGCTCATAAGAATCTCACTTCAGATCTAAAGATGAAACACATAGATGGAAAGTGAGGAAATGGAGAGAGGACTTCCATACAAACGGAAATTAAAGCTGTGGTAATAAAACTTAAGACAAAGGAGACCTTAAAACAAAGACTGCAAAAGGAGACAAAGGACATTACATAATGATCAAAAGATTAATCCTAGGGGATGTCTTTCCATACATAATGGACAGATCATCTAGTCAGAAATAAATTAGGAAACACTGGTCTTAAGTGATACATTGGACTTAACAGATATATGTAGGGCATTTCATTCAAAAAAAGTAGAATACACATTCTCCAGGAAAGATCACATACTAGGCCACAAAATAAGACTCAGTAAACTTAAGAAGACAAAAAATCAGTTCAGGCATCTTTTCTGACCACAATGCTATGAGACTAGAAACCAACTACAAAAAAAAAAAAAAAGCAAAAAAACCCCCAAAACAAAACCATGGGAGACTAAATAATATGCTACTAAAGAACAAATGGGTCACTGATTAAATCAAAGAGGAAATCAAACATATCCAGAGACAAATGAAAAAAGGATATGATTGAAAAATCTATGTGACACAGCAAATGCAGTTCTAAGAAGGATGTTTACAGCAGTACAATCTTACTTCAGAAAAAAGAAAAATATCTAGTAAACAACATAATCTCACACCTTATGGGAACTAGAAAAAGAACAAACAAAACCCAAAGTTAGTAAAAGGAAAGAAATTATAAAGATTTACAGCAAAAATAAGTGAAATAGAGACAAAAAAATATAGAAAAGATCAATGAAACTAAGAGTTGGTTCCTTGAAAAAATAAACAAATTTAATAATTTATCAGACGCATCAAAAGAAAGAAGACCCACGTCAATACAATCAGAAATGGAGAAGTTATAACCCATACCACAGAAATACAAAGGGTAAGACACTACACAAAGAAGTATACACCAATAAAATGAACAATTTAGAAGAAATGGACAAATTCCTGGGAATGTACAGTCTCCCAAGACTGAATCAGGAAGAAATAGAAAATACGAACAGACCAATTTCCAGTAATTAAATTCAACTGGTAACCAAAAAGTTTCCAACAAACAAAAGTCTAGGACTAGATGGGTTTACAGGTGAACTCTACCCAATGTTTAAGAAGAGTCAACATCTATCCTTCTGAAACTATTTCAAAATACTACAAAGGAAGGAACACTTCTGGCATCATTCTAGGAGGCCACCATCACCCTAATACCAAAATCAGAGAAAAATATCACACAAAAAAAGAAAATTACAGGCCAATATCACTGATGAACACAGATGTAAAAATGCTCAACAAAATATTCAAATGATACATTAAAAGGGTCATATATCATGATCAACTGGAGTTTATCCCAGGGATTAAGGATGGTTCAAATCTGTAAATTGATACATCACATTAATAAACTGGAAAATAAAAATTATATGATCATTTCAACAGAAGAAAAAGCTTTTGATAGAATTTGACATCCATTTATGACAAAACCTTGTGAAAAAAACATGTATAGACAGAATATACCTCAACATAATAAAGGCCATATATGATATGACCACATCTAATATCATATTCAAAGGTGACAGCATATTCTCTTAATATCAGACAAAAGATAAGGATGACCAATTTAGTCACTTCTATACAACATAGTCTTAGCCACAGCAATCAGAAAAGGCAAAGAAATAAAAGGAATCCAAACTGGAAAGGAAGAAGTAAAACTGTTACTGCAGATTATATGATAATATATATAAATCCTAAAGATGCCATAATAACACTATTAGAACTATTTCATGAATTCACTAAAGTTGCAGTACACAAAATTAATATACAGAAATCTGTTGCATTTCTATATACTAACAAAAAACTATGAGAAGGAAAAATTAGGAAAACAATCCCATTTATAATTGCATCAAGGATAAAATACTTAGGAATGAATCTAACTAAGAATGTATAACAGCTATAGTTGGAAAAAACACACTGGTGAATGAAACTAAAGATGACACAAAGAAATGAAAAGATCTACAGTTATTACATATTGGAAGAATTCATACTGGTAAAATGACAACACTAGTCAGCAATCTACAGATTCAATGCATCCCTATCAAAATACCAATGGTACTTTTCACAGAACTACCACAAATAATTTTGAAATTTGTATGGAATCACAACAGATCCTAAATAGCCAAAACAATTTTATAAAGGAAAAACAAAGCTTGAGGTTATCACACTCCCTTATTTCAAACTACACTATAAAGTTACAGTAACCAAAACAGCATGATAATGACACAGAAATACACACACATCAATGGAACAGAAAAGTGAGCCCAGAGTTGAGCCCAAATGTATATGCTCTATTATTCTATGACAAAGAAGACAAGAATATACAATGGGGAAAAGACAGCCTCTTCAATAAATGGTGTTGGGAAAACTGGACAGCTACATGCAAAAGAATCAAGGCAGACAACGTTCTTACATTATGCACAAAAAGTAAATTAAAACTGGATTAAAAATCAAATATAAGACCTGAAACCATAAAACCCTGAAAAAGAAACAGGGAGTACATTGCTTGACATCAGCCTTAGCAATAGCTTGGGGGATGCTTCTTAGGCAAGGGAAACAAAGGGAAAAATAAACAACTGGGACTACATCAAACTTAAACACTTTTATACAACAAAGGAAAATAACAAACTGAAAAGGCCATCTACTGAATGTGAGAAGATATTTACAAACAATATACCTGAAATAGGTTTATATCCAAAATACACAAAGAACTCATACAGCTCAACATAAAGAAAAAAAATCAGATTAAAAAATGGGCAAAGGATCTGAATACACATTTTCCCAAAGAAGACATACAAAGGGCCAGACACAGGAAAACATGCGCAACATCAGTCAACATATGGGAAATACAAATTAAAATCACAATGAGATATTGCCTCACACTTGTCAGAATGGTATATGAAAAAGAAAACTAGAAGTGCTGGAAAAGATGTGGAAAAAAAAAGAAGTCTTGTACACTGGTGGTGGGAGTGAAAATTGGTACAGTCACTATGGAAAACAGTATGGAGCACCCTAAAAAAATAAAAATAGAGAGTTCCGTGGTGGATTCAGTGGTTAGGATTCTGGGCTTCTATGGCCATGGCCCAAGTTCAATCCTTAGTTGGAGAGCTAACATCTTGCAAGCCACCTGGTGTAGCCAAAACAAACAAAAACCCCGTAAGATCCAACAACTCCACTTCTTTTGGTATTTATGTGGAGAAAACAAAAACGCTAAATTGAAAGAATAGATGCATCATCCCTATGCTCATTGTAGTATATTACAACAGCGAAGACATGGAAGAAATTTAAATATTCACAGATACATGAGTGGGTAAAAAAGAAGTGGCATATAAATACAATGGATATTATTCAGCCATTTAAAAGAATGAAATCTTGACCTTTTTGACAGTAGGGATGAACCTAGAGGATAACATGCTTAAGTGAAATAAGTCAGAGAGACAAAGACAAAGAGACATTCATTTCATTTATTCGTGGATTCTAAAAAACAAAACAAATGAACAAAACCAAATCAAATATTAAAAAACAGCAACAAAGTCAAAGATACAGAGAACAGCAGCTAACCAAAGAGGAGAGGGATGGAGAATGCGTGAAATAGGTGAGGGGAAGTAAGAGGAACAAACTTTCACTTACACAATAAATGAGTCATCATGGGGAAGAAATGAGTAACAGTGGAGACAGTCAATAATATGACAATAACTTTGTATGGTGACACATGGTAACTAGAAATACCAAATCACTGTGTTGTGCACCTGGAACTAACACAGTGTTGTAGGTTAACTGCACTTCAATTCATTATAACATGGGTTAATTGTTCTTTTATGCTCCTTCCTACTGAAGCTATTAGTAACTGCCTTCTGCTCTTCCCCAGTACATACTGGATACCTTCCAACCTGGGGGGCTCATCTTCTGGTGTCATATCTTTTAAGCTTTTCATACTGACCACGAGGTTCGCCAGCCAAGAATGCTGGAGTAGGTTGCCATTTCCTTCTCCAGGGGATGCCATATTGTCAGAACTCTTCAGTATGATCCTTCCATCTTAGGTAGCCTTGCATAGCATGGTTCATAGCTTCACTGAGTTATGCAAGTCACTTCAACACGACAAGGCTGTGATCCATGAAGGGGAAGAGCAGAGGGTAAATACTTGTAGCTCTAGTAAGAGTGAAGCAAGCAGCTGGGTCGAAGTGGGAATGACACTCAGCTGTGGATGTGTCTGGTGGTGAAATTAAAGTCTGATGCTGTAAGGAACCTGGAATGTTAGGTCCATGCATCAAGGTAAATTGGACGTGGACAAGCAGGAAATGGCAAAACTGAACACTGGCATCTTAGGAATCACTGAACTAAAATGGATGGGAACTATAATTCGGATGCCCGTTACATCTACTTTTGTTGTTTAGTTGCTAAGTCATGTCAGATTCTCTGCAACCTCATGGGATGTAGCCCATCAGGCTCCTCTGTCCTTGGGATTTCCCAGGCAGCAATACTGGAGTTGTTTGCCATTTTCTTCTCTGTGGGATCTTCCTGACCCAGGGATCAAACCCACATCGCCTGCTTGGCAGGCAGATTATTTACCACTGAGCCACTTGGGAATCTCATCTTTATCTACTACTGTGGGCAAAAATCCCTTTATAGAAATGTAGTAGCTCTCAGTCAACGAAAGAGTCAGAAATGCAGTACTAGGGTTCAGTCTCAAAAACAACAGAATAACCTCAGTTCATTTCCAAGGCAAACCATTCAACATCACAGTAATCCAAGTCTATGTCCCAACCACTGATGACAAGGAAGCTGAAGTTGATCAGTTCTATGAAGACTATTGGGGCTTCCCTGTTGGCCCAGTTAGTAAAGAATCTGTCTACAATGCAGGAGATCCCAGTTTGATCCCTGGGTTGGGAAGATCCCCGGGTTGGGAAGATCCCCTGAAAAAGGGAATGTCTATCCACTCCAGTATTCTTGCCTGGAGTATTCCACAGACTGGTGAGATTTGAATGCAAAAGAAGGAAGGCAAGGGATACCCAGAATAACAGGCAAGTTTGACCTTGGAGTACAAAATGAAGCAAGGCAAAGGCCAACAGTAGAACAAAGGAAATACCCTCTTCCAACAACCCAAGAGATGACTCTACACATGTACATCACCAGACGGTCAATACCAAAATCAGAATGATTACGTTCTTTGCAGCCGAAAATGGAGAAGCTCTATACAGTCAGCCAAAACAAGACCTGGAGCTAACTGTGGCTCACATCATGAACTCCTTATTGCAAAATTCAGGCTAAAATTGAGGAAAGTGGGGAAAACCATTCAGGTATGACCTAAATCAAATCCTTCATGATTATACAGTGAAGTGACAAATAGATTCAAGATAAGATCTGGTAGACAGAGTGCCTGAAGAACTATACAGAAGGAGGTACATAACACTATACAGGAGGCAGTGACCAAAAAAAACCATCCTAAAGAAAAAGAAATGCAAGGAAGTAAAGTGACTGTCTGAGGAGGCTTTACAAATAGCTGAAGAAAGAAGAGAAATGAAAGGCAAAGGAGAAAGGGAAAGATATACCCAATGGAATACACAGTTTCAGAGAACAGCAAGGAGAGAAAAGAAGGCCTTCTTCAATGAACAATGCAAAGAGATAGTGGAAAACAAAAGAAGGAGAAAGACTAGCAATCTCTTAAGAAAACAGGAGATATCAATGGAATACTTCACGCAAGTATGGGCATGAAAAAGGACAGAGACTGTAAGAACCTAGTAGAAACAAGAGAGATTAAAAACAGGTGGCAAGATTACACAGAATCATACAAAAAGGTCTTCAGTTCAGTTCAGTCCCTCAGTCGTGTCTGACTCTTTGCGACTCCATGAATTGCAGCACGCCAGGCCTCCCTGTTCATCACCAACTCCCGGAGTTCACTCAGACTCACGTCCATTGAGTTTGTGATGCCATCCAGCCATCTCATTCTCTGTCGTCCCCTTCTCCTCCTGCCCCCAATCCCTGCCAGCATCAGAGTCTTTTCCAATGAGTCAACTCTTTGCATGAGGTGGCCAAAGTACTGGAGTTTCAGCTTTAGCATCATTCCTTCCAAAGAAATCCCAGGGCTGATCTCCTTTAGAATGGACTGGTTATGACTTGGATTACCATGCCGATGTGGTCACTTACTGAGAGCCAGAAATCCTGGAGTATGAAGTCAGGTGAGCCTTAAGAACATCACTATGAACAAAGCTAGTGGAGGTGATGGAATTCCAGCTGAGCTATTTATAATCATAAAAGATGATGCTGTGAAAGTGCTGCACTCAGTATGTCAGCAAATTTAGAAAACTCAGTAGTGGACACAGGACTGGAAAAGGTCAGTTTTCATTCCAATCTCAAAGAAGGGCAATGCCAAAGACTGTTCCATCTACCATACAATTGTGCTCATTTCATATGCTAGCAAGGTTATGCTCAAAATCCTTCACGTGAGGCTTCAGCAGTACATGAACCAAAAACTTTCACATGTACAAGCTGGGTTTAGAAAAGGCAGAGAACCAGAGATCAAATTGCCAACATCTGTTGGATCACAGAAAAAGCAAGAGAATTTCAGAAAAACATCTACTTCTGCTTCATTGACTACACTAAAGCCGTCAACTATGTGGATCACAACAAACTGTGGAAAATTCTTAAGGAGATGGGAGTCCCAGACCACCTTACCTGTCTTTTGAGAAACCTGTATGAAGGTCAGGAAGCAACAGTTAGAACTGGACATGGAGCAACGGACTGGTTCCAAATTGGGAAAGGAGTACATCAAGGCTGTATACTGTCACTCTGCTTATTTAACTTATATGCAGAGTACATCATGAGAAACGCTGGACTGGAAGAAACACAAGCTGGAATCAAGATTGCCATGAGAAATATCAATAACCTCAGATATGCAGATGACACCAGTCTTATGGCAGAAAGTGAAGAGGAACTAAAGAGCTTTTTGATGAGAGTGAAAGAGGAGAGTGAAAAAGCTGTCTTGAAACTCAAAGATTCAAAAGACTAAGATTATGGCATCTGGTATCATCACTTCATGGCAAACATGAAGATCCCCTGGAGAAGGAAATGGCAACCTACTCCAGTATTCTTGCCTGGAAAATCCCATGAACAGAAGAGCCTCACAGGCTATAGTTCATGGGGTCTCAAAGAGTCGGACATGACTGAGCAACTTCACTTCAAACTTCTTCAATATTCCCTTCAATTTATGTGCTGAAACTCTAACTCCTAATGCAATGGTATTTGGAAAAGGGGCCTTTGGGAGGTAATCAGCTCCTGAGGGTGGAGCACTGGTCCAACGGGCTAAAAGCAGAGAGCTCCTTCTCTTCACGTGAGGACACAGAGAGAAGGCAGCCACTGACAAGCTAGGAACAGTCCTCACTAGCAATCCCACAGTGGCCAGCACCTTGCTCTTAATTTCCAGTCTCCAAAAGTATAAGGAAATAAATTTCTGTTTTTAAGTTACTGAAAGATCAGTGTGTGGTAATTCTGTTATGGTAGTCTGAGCTTACTAAGGCATATGAACAGAATTCAAGGCAAAAAACAGGAATATCTCAAAGACACAGAAAAAGATTTGACAATTCACAATTAAAAAAAAACCTTGCGGTCGATTAAGAATAAAAAGGAATATCCTTTTTCTGATAAAGCACACCTGTGAAAAACCTAAAACTAAAGCTTTTCCCTTAAAATTGGGAATAAGGCAAATATGTGGACTTTGTCTTCTGTGCAGCATTGTATTGGACCACCTGCAATAAGACAAAAAACAAAAAAAGAAATCTCCCACTTGAATGGAAGAAGTCAAACTGTCTTTATTCAGAGATGACACAATCCTATTATGTAGAAAACACTAAGGAATTCAGAAGAAAATTACTAGAATAAATGAGTTTAGCAAGGCTAGGTATATAATAAGCAAACTGCAAATGAATTTAAGAAGAAAAGTTCCACTCATAATAGCATCAAATAGAATAAAATATTTAGAAATACATATAAAAGAAATGCAAGATTTGTACATGAAAAAATAAAACTGATGAAAAAAAATTTAAATGATCTAAGTAAATGAAGAGTCCATATTCACAGATTAACAGATATAATATTGGTAAGATTGTGCATTAGTTTCCTAAGCTTTCCTTACCAAATTTTATAAATCATGTGGCTTAAAACAAAAGAGATTTACTCTCTCTCAGTTCTGGAGGCTAAAAATCTTAGTCAAGGTGCTGGCAGTCCATGCTCCCTATGAAGGCTCAAGGGAAGACTTCTTCCTTGACTCTTCCGAGCTTCTCATGGCTGCTAGCAATCTTTGGCTTTCTTTGACTTGTAGCCACATTGTTCCAATCTCTGCCTTTTTCACTGCATAGTGTAACACTATGTACATCTCTGTGTTAAAATTTCTATTTTCTTATGAGGATATCAATCACTGAATTAATCCAGTTTGACTTCATTTCAACTTGCTGACACTGTCAAAGACGCTATAGTAAGATTATCAGGGGCTAAGACTTGAACACGTCTTTCTAGGGGACACAATTCAACTTAACAAATGACAATACTTTCCAAATTGATCTATGGATTCAATGTAATCCCTGCCAAAATCCATCTGGCTTTTGCAGAAATTTAGTTGACCCTAAAATGTGTATGGAAATTCAAAGGCTCTAAAATAGACAAAACAGTTTTGAAAAAAAAAAAAAAATTGGAGGACTTTTATCACCCAATTCCAAAGCTTAAAAGCTACAGTAACAAAGACAGTATGGTATTTACGTAAGGATAGGCATACAGATTAATCAAATGATTGAGAACTTGTAAATCCTTATACATATGGTCAATTTGTTTTTGACAAAGTTGCCAAGACAATTCAAAAGGAAAAGAATAGTTTTTTCAACAAATGGCAATAGGATGGATAAATATATTCAGGCAAAAACCAAAACTGTAAATCTCATCCTCACAACATATACAACAATTTACTCAAAATGGATCATGAATCTAAATGCAAGTACTAAAACTACTAGAAGAAAACATCAAAGAAAAGTCTTTGGGTTAGGCAAAAATATGACATCAAAAGCATGATAAGTAAAATGGACTTCATTAAAATGAAAAACTTCTGAGTTTCAAAAACAATCACCCATTTAAAAAAAAAAAAAAA